>OY986437.1:139179497-139779497 GCA_963920525.1 Dichetophora obliterata
GATAATACATTCAATCACTTAAATTTAAGCATGACTAGGTTATTTTAATAACCTTGGGTTATCTCAGTATCAATACCAATAATATAACCCTTACTTTTTGACCGCTTCCTAATCATCATAATCAAAAGACACTCTTTGACACGAAAAACTAGGGGCGGCATACTAGGCCTGTCACTTATGTCATCAGGTTCCTCAATCTTAGTGGACACAACTCAGACTTTTTAGGTTTCCCCGTCATCTGTTCTCAAATTCGAAAGGTAACAGTATATTGATCCGGTAGTTGCTTACCTTCCTAACATTTAGTGTTTGAAATAGCGAGATTTCAATCTACCATCAGTTCTCTTAGTAATTTAAGGGAGTTACCAACCCGAGTTCAACTTAACTGTAACTCACACCAATCTTCCTGGTCTAACCACAGCCAGAGCGAATTTAACCCCGAAGGACCATGTCCAACGACAGTCAATACCTGGGCTCAAGGCTCCACCAGACAAGGCTCTTCAACATCCCGTCTTACAGACCAAAAGTTCTTAGAACAGTTATATTTGACTGTGACACCTTCAGCCACTAGAATTGTACATGACTAGGCTAAAAATAACCATTGGTTTCCCAGTAAAATACCGAGTAAACCACAATCCTACTCACGCACCTTCGTTAACCTAATTAAGACTTAATTAAAAGCCTCTTTCGGAAAACTAGGAAGCGTGAGCCGTAGTATACCAATTGGCTTATACTAGGTGGAAAGATTTTATGTTTCTTACATAAAACCTTCATTCTAAAACAAGGACTGCAGAACAACGATAGATCAGGTCTCCTCATCATTGATGGATGACTGCCCCCGCTCTTCACGTTTTGTTGGATTGATCGTCCATTAAAAGCATATTACAATAACAATGTTATGATAACTTAATATCAAAACCATGCTTTCACCAAGATTTGGCGCCAACAACAAACAACTGTTATCAGATGAACATTCAAGAGCTGTGCCTCAAGAATGAACTCATTATGAGATCAGTTCGTGGGCCGTGCCCCATAAACTGCCCACCTAATAACAAGCCACCACCGCTTCTATTCCTGGCTTTGGACAGGCAAATACTCCTAAGGTCATTTGGCGGGTTTTAACAATGATAACAATAATAACAATGCTAACAATGATAACAATTATAACAATGATAATGTAACGAATTGTTTTTCCAGCTGGGGTCGGCTCGCCGGACCCAGGATTCGATGCAAATAATTTATAATGATTGCAGACACCAAATCAAAACTCTATATTTCAAATTATTAACAATGATGATTTGATTGAACAATTCACCTGTCTTATAGCTAAACAGTGCTAGTTTTTTTATTTTACAAACTTCGTGGTTATACATTTCTGGTGCTTTGAGGAAGGTGATATACGAGCGTCCTACTGCGTAAAAGCAACAACAATCTTATTGATTCTGATTGTAACGCGCTTTGCCGGCGTAGTAACGGGTAAGCGCGGACCCGGTTGGATTTATTGTGGAGCTGCGTTCGCGCTGGCCCGTAGATTTAAGTAGGAGCTGCGTTCGCGCTAGCCCAGTAGCTTTTAGGTTGGAGCTGCGTTCGCGCTATTCCAATTGATATTAGGTTGGAGCTGCGTTCGCGCTGGCCCAATTACTTTTAGGTTAGAGCTGCGTTCGCGTTGGCCCAATTGATCTTAGGTTGGAGCTGCGTTCGCACTGGCCCAATAGATTTAAGGTTGGAGCTGCGTTCGCGCTAGCCCAGTTTGAATTTGGTAGTATGACTTCGCCTTGTTGGATACCTCTCGTATCTCACCATTTCCACCCTATGCTAACCTACTGTTTCTTTAAATATTCTTGTATGAATATTTGCTTAGTATTTAACTTAACCAACGTTAATTCAATTATTCATGCAAAGTATTATACGAAATAAATAAAATAAATGATACTTCTCGGCTCCTATTGCGTCTGATGTACTTGCTCCTTTGCTATAGGCTTTCCGCTGCTGACTGGGGTTTTTGCTGCCGGTCGTGGCTGAATTCCTGACGGCTTACTGCATTCGCAGTTGGCGGCGCTGCGTTGTCCGAGTCGTTGTTGACTGAGGACTTCGCTTGTTGGCGTCGCTGTTGGCCATCGGTTCAACAAGACCTTCTTGGTCGACGGCACTTTGACTACTGCTTCGTTGTTTAAGATTCCGACAGCACTCGACGGAATGAGTCTTGCCTAGTTGACGGCACTCGACTCAATCGAGTCTTGTCTGGTTGACGGCACTCGACTGAATGAACAAAACGTCTCGAAGCTCTTCTTGAGAGACTGGTGTTCCATTCCACGTTCCTCTCGTGCCTGCGTATCTTCTTCTTCCTTTGGCGTACGTGGCCCATGCCACTGGCTCTCTTGCGCCTGTATACCCTTCCTGCAACTGAGTACCTGTCTTCAGGCATCATACGATATTCCCGTTCACATGTAATGAAAGAACAAACTAATTAGCAAAACAAACTAGCGTTATACTTACTAACGACGCAGTTTAAATTGACTGATGCAATATGTGAAGTTATTGCATTGACTGCTGGCTGGTTATATCACCCCAGCAAGAGATATAGCATGCACCATACAACTGGTGCCCTATGCACACATTGATTGTGCCCCTGACTATCTATTTCTTACTTAAGACACTTGTAGTGTCATAGCACAGCCAGCCCACGGTACAGTAAATATTTGAGTCGATGACAACAAACTAATTTTCGTTTTGTTTATCTTCATTTCTGCACTGGGTCATTTCTGGTTCATTTCTGCACAGTATAGAAGAAAAATACTGGTCTAAAAATCTAAAAGACTTTCTTCTTTCCTTTCTTTCCTTTTTAAAAGTACGGCGTAATGCCATTAATAGGTCCAGCCGTTACAGTGGCATCAAAATTAGTTACAGAAATGAAGTAGTACACCACATGGCGATCCTGCAAACAGACCCTGCACATTTTTTGATCCTGCAACATCTGATCGAGCCAAAATTTCAACCTGCTCAACAAGGCCCTAACGATTCAGCTTTTTGATCCTGTGATTTTTTCACGCCTACAACATCAATGTCAGAGGACGATTTCAACGCGCTATTTGAGAGAGCAGCAGCAAACGCAAGGAAATTCGAAGAAGAATACGTGCCACAAGCATTGGCAGAACAACGCGAAACAGCTGTGTATATTCCAACACCTAAGACAGAGAGACCACAACCTATAAGCATTGAAAAATACAAAGAACGACAACAACGGCGGAAGGGAAATAACACCACACAGGAAACAATCGACAAAACACGAAAAAGAGTTAGAGGTGGTAAGCGAGTAATCGCTCGTCAACGGGTAACAGAAATTTACAACATCCTACCACTGGTTAACGATCTGGCCCAAAAGCAGCGTTTACTACAACAAATAGCGTTGGAAAAACTCAACTACGGTCCGAGCAACAAACACCAAAATGGGTTGGTTCGGCACCAAAGAGGTAATCAACAATAACAATAATAACAGCAGCAGCAGCAACAGCGGTGAAAGTGGATTTTTAAATATAGTAGGAATCATTAGTGTTATTTTTATGATTATAACGATATTGTATTTAATAAATAGATATTATATTGGGGGTTGGAATTAGTTTTAAAGGTTTTCTAAGAGATGGCGTAACTATCAATAGATCGCATCGGGCACACCTGTGACTATATTCATTTCAAAGCACATTGTCTAAGCTTCATTTTTCAGTATGTGTCATTCCACTGAAGTGTAAACAACATATATTTTTTTCTCTGTGAACATGTCGACTTTCGTTCCAACAAAACGCAATTTTCGGGAAGGTTTACTTTTGTGCTTCCATTTGAAGAAAAAAGCGGTTGAAGCACAACGCACGCTTACTGAGGCTTACGGGGACTATGCTCCATCGATTTCTACTTGTGAGTACTGGTTCCGTCGGTTTAAAAGTGGTGATTTTGATACGGAAGACAAAGAGCGTCCGGGCCAGCCGCAAAAGTTTGAAGATGAGGAATGAGCCTCCAGCTTTGCTCGATGAAGACCCGTGTCAAACCCTTCAAGAATTGTCAGAATCATTGGGAGTCGACTTATCAACGGTCGGCAAACGCTTGAAGGCCATGGGAATGATTCAAAAGCAAGGAAATTGGGTGCCGTACCAGTTGAAGCCGAGAGACGTTGAACGGCGATTTTGCATGTGCGAACAACTGCTTCAACGTCATAAAAGGAAGAGTTTTTTGCATCGTATTGTCACTGGCGATGAAAAGTGGATCCATTACGATAATCCTAAGCGAAAAAAATAGTGGGGACCACCCGGCCATGCATCAACATCGAGGGCCAAGCCGAATATTCATAGCGCCAAGCTTATGCTGTGTATTTGGTGGGATCAGAAGGGTGTCGTGTACTATGAGCTGCTAAAACCTAACGAAACCATCACTGGGGAACGCTACCAACAACAATTGATGCAATTGAGCCGAGCATTAAAGGTTAAACGGCCGGAATATGCCAAAAGACACGACAAAGTGGGTTTTCAACATGACAACGCACGGCCACATGTTGCAAGAACCGTCAAGGAAACGTTGGAGGCGCTGAATTGGGATGTGCTACCCCACCTGCCTTATAGCCCAGACATAGCCCCTTCCGACTGCCACCTATTCAGATCGATGACGCATGGCTTGGCTGAGCAGCGCTTCACTTCTTACGAGGATACCAAAAAATGGGTCGATTCGTGGATTGCCTCAAAAGACGAATCGTTCTTCCGGCGCGGAATCCATATGCTGCCAGAAAGATGGGAAAATGTTGTAGCTAACGATGGGCAATACTTTGAATAATATACATTGTACCGTTGTTTCTAAATAAATGCTCAAAAACCGAAAAAAACCTTTAAAATTAATTCCAACCCCCAATAAGAAATATGTACGCAAACAGATGTTGCGCAATATAAACAATTCAGTTTAAAATAAAAAACAATTGAATGAATAGAAATGAAGAATTTGATAGAAAACATTAAGATATTGAGTATAGTAATTGTAAAATTATGATAAAATATTACTATGTCAAAATCAGCAACAAATTGTTTTTACCAAGGGTGTTTCGGCATTCTATTTGAAAAATATTGTGCCAATTGCAAAGAAAAGATTATAGATATAGGTAAGGTAAGATATCTAGCATATGAAAAGGATAGTTTTCATTATAGATGTTTCAGATGTGAAATTTGTAAAAAAAAAATTGGTAAAAATATGTTTGAAAACCACAACTCTAAATATATCTGCAACAAATGTTTGTGAAATAATATCAAACTTAAATGGAATTAGATACAGTTCAACAACTTTTAGCAAACTTTCGTAAGGCTCCAAATAGAAAATATTCATTGACATTTATAGAGAAAACTAAAAAGCATTTAGCAGCACTTAGAGAAACACTAGTAAAAAATACGACTAGCAAAAGTGAGACAGAAACATTTGATAAGATAGTGAATACAATAGACCAGTTTTTGAAGCCAAGACAAGGAAGTGAAAGTTCAGGGACAGAAATAGAAGAGGAAAATAGTAACTCAAACAACATGTCAGCTTTCAATCTAGAAACAGCCCTTAAGGCCATACCAATATTCAACGGACATTATAAAGAACTGGAACCATTTTTGAAAATCATAGAATTATTACACAGATCTTACACAGCTGACGCAAGAAGAAGCCTAATAGAATTTGTGACTAGTGTAAAGCTTAATGCGGCAGCTCGAACAGCTTTAGGCCCTGATGTAACAACACTCGAAGAACTTAAGAAACGGTTACAAGAATGATACAAGAGCAATTTTACAATCGCTCAGGTACACACACAATTAGCATTAACAACTCAAAAGAATAACACAGTAATAAATTTCAAAGACAAGATTTTAAATTTAGTATCGGAACTTAATAGGTTACAAATTAATGAACTAGGCAACACTGCAACGAGTGAGCAAAAGGCGGTAGTAGGAAAAATGAATGAAAAATATGCTCTGACAATTTTCAAAAACGGTTTAGAGAATCGTTTGAAAACCACATTATTTGCAGCTCAGCCTAAGGATTTCAACACAGCCGTGGATATTGCACAGGAAATCGAACGAGATACCCAAAACAATAGCTCTCACATTTTTAGCTACCGTGTACACCACAACAGACAACAAACTCGACAGTTCAACAACTATAATAACAGAAACAACCCTCAGAATATAAATAGATATAATAACACTAGAGGCAATAACACTTTCATATATAACACAAATCAACGAAATAATCACACTGACTACAACAATAACAGAAATTTTGTACATGACAACAATAATTACAACAAAAGGCATTCGTCATATAACAACAACAATAGAAGAAGATATGCTAATAACAATAGAAATAACAATCAGAGCAACTCCAATCAAGGAAGTAACCGACACTATATGCGTGTAATAAACCACCAGGGAAACATGGACGGCCCGGAGGAAGATTTCCAAGCACCTCCGGAAGGCCAACAATAAATAAAAATAAAATTTGCCTAATATCAGAGAATCTCACCAATTACGTAACACTAAAATGCGCACAAACAAATCGTGCTCTAACATTTCTATTAGACACGGGAGCAGACATTTCGATAAGCAAAGAAATGAACGCAAATTTTGAAACAAATTTCGATAAAAAATGCAAACTAGCAGGCATAACTAAAGATGAAATATACTCTTTAGGCGTTACAAAATTAACATTATGCCTAGGAGATAACCGTGCAAACAATGATTTTCACGTAGTGGATAACGATTTTTCCATCACTACAGACGGAATTCTAGGTAGAGATTTCTTTGTAAAATACGCATGCAAGATAGACTATGAAAAATTCACTATTATGATTCCTATAGCCGAAACGGATTACGTAGTACCTATCGCAACAAGACTACCAAAGCATGAATATTACACAATACCACCCAGAACGGAAATGATCCTTCCAATAAACCTTGAAATAACAGAAGACTGTGTCATTTTGTATCAAGAACTTGTAGAAGGCGTGTTTTTATCTAACTCCTTAGCATCTCCCAAAGGTATCTGCCACATCAAGGTTATCAACGTAAACGATAAAGAAGTAATTTTGAATGAGGTTAAGCCAAAAACAGAAAAACTAACAGAATACACAATATTGACTACAAAAAACGAACACAATGAAGGAATAAACGAACAACGTTTTAAGAAGTTAATGACAGAATTGAAATTAGACAACAGTACCGAGACCGAATTAAGAGACATATTTAGAAGACATCAATCTATTTTCCATCTTGAAGGAGAAAATCTAACGACTAATAATTTTTATACACAAAAATTAAACTTGTCAGACACAACACCAGTCTATATAAAAAATTATCGACTTCCTCATTCACAATATAAGGAAATAAACAAACAAGTAGAAAATTTAATAAACAATGACATAATTGAGCCCTCGGTAAGCCCATACAATGCACCATTGCTACTAGTTCCAAAGAAAAGCAATGATGACAAAAAAAAATGGCGCTTGGTTGTAGATTTCAGGAAATTGAACGAAAAATTAGTTAACGACAAATTTCCACTGACAAGATTAGAGGACGTCCTAGACATGTTAGGAAGAGCCAAGTACTTCTCAACATTAGACATGACAAGCTCTTTTCATCAAATACCACTAGACAAAAATTCACGACCATTAACAGCATTTTCTACACAAGACGGACATTACCATTTTAAACGTCTACCATTCGGTTTAAAGATCTCTTCAAACAGCTTCCAAAGAATGCTTACAATAGCTTTGAGCGGTTTGAATTCAGAAGCTTTCCTTTATGTCGATGACATAAAAGTATTTGGATGTTCACTTAAGCATCATAACCAAAATCTGGTTAAAGTTTTTGAGCGCCTGCAAAAATACAATTTAAAGCTAAACGCGGGCAAATGCCAATTTCTCAGACCGGAAGTAACATACCTCGGCCATTTAATAACAGACAAAGGTATTAAAACGGATCCAGCTAAATGTGAGTCTGTTTTAAAATACCCAACACCAAAAAATGCAGACGACGTACGAAGGTTCGTGGCTTTTTGTAACTATTACAGACGTTTCATACCGGACTTTGCAGCCGTAGCAAAATGTTTAAATTCCCTACTCAAAAAAGGGACACCCTTCATCTGGTCAGAGGAGTGCGAAAAAGCATTCTGTAGCTTAAAAAATAAACTTGTTGATTCACCAATCCTACAATACCCAAATTTTGAGAAGCCATTTATCGTAACTACTGACGCATCCGATTTTGCATTAGGAGCTGTTCTCTCGCAAGGAGAGATTGGACATGATCTGCCAATATCATACGCTAGTAGGTCATTACAAAAGCATGATATAAACAAGCCGGTCATAGAGAAAGAACTCCTAGCAATACACTGGAGCATAAACTTTTTCAAACCCTACCTATATGGAAGAAAACTTATAGTAGTGACTGACCACAGACCACTAGTCTCTCTATTTTCACATAAGAACCCATCGTCCAAAATGACCAGAATCAGATTAGATTATCTGATTATGATTTTGAAATTACATACAATCAAGGCAAAATGAACACTAACGCCGATGCATTATCCAGAATAAAATATGACAGCGAAATTTTAAAAAATATGATTCCAATGAGCAGTGAAAAAGAAGTATTAGCAATAACAAGGAGCAAAACAAAACAATTACGTAAAAGGAGCAATAATGAAAATGAGGAAAGAAATGACAATCAAGCGAGTGAAATGAGTATGGATACCAAAGAACGTGTTAACAGGAACAGCACATCTCATAAAGAGACTGCTCACCTCTACATTTGGGAATGCAGATCTTTTAATGACGTAAGAATGGCAATGAAATTAAAATTTGTTATTAAAGAAAAGTGTAACGTTACTATGAATATAAATAATAATGAAGTGCACATAACATGTAGCGATGACCCTTCGAAACTAGATTCGATGTTGGAGAAACTACATTGTTTATTAAATAGATCACAGATAAAGGAGCTAGCCCTTTGTGACAAAGATTATATATTTGAAAATATTAAAATTAATGCATTCAAAGAAAAGTACAACAAGTTGAAAATGAATAAATCCTCGCCTATAAAAATATTAATTTACAAAGCTCCACGACATATAGAAAGTACACTGCAACAATACAAATTGATAGATGAATATCATAACACTCGAACAGGAGGACAATTAGGAATCAGAAAGACAATTTTAAAATTGAAGCAACGATACATCTGGAAGAATATGAGAAAAATGGTTAAAGATTACATAAACAACTGCGAAAAATGTCACAAAAATCAAATAAACAGGCATATTAAAGAAGGTTTAATAGTTACGAATACACCGACAACAAGTTTTGAAAATATATCTATAGACACAGTAGGCCCGTTAAATTTTCTAATGGAAATCGATACATTTTAACTATCCAATGCGCCCTTACAAAATTTATGGTAACACATCCTATTGAGACAAAAGAAGCAAAGACTATTGCAAAAACTCTAGTAGAACAGTTCATACTTAAATACGGATGTTTTAAGATCCTTAGATCTGACTGCGGCACAGAATTTAAGAATGAGTTAATGGCAAACATATGTAAATTACTCGACACGCGACAAATTTTCTCAACTCCGTACCATCATCAGACTATAGGAGCTCTAGAAAGAAATCATAGGGTTCTGAACGAATATTTATTATCATTTGTGGATGACCAAGAATGCGATAAATGGGTTCCGTACTACACGTTTGCGTACAATACCACACCACATGTAGATACATCATATTCTCCATATGAACTTATATTTGGAAAATTACCATCACTTCCGAGTGATATTTTAAATGAACATGATAAAATATATAATTTAGAAGATTATAGTAATGAATTAAAAATAAGGTTAAAGACATCCGTTGAGAGAGCTAGAAATATGATAAAAACAATTAAACTCAAGAGAAAGAAAGAGTATGATAGAAATAAGAATGAAGCTTCATTAGAAATAGGTGATTTAGTTTTTATAGGTTTAGAAAATAAAAAGAAACTACAAAGCCCATATCATGGACCATATAAGATAATTGATAGATTAGGCGTAAATTCACTAGTAGAGGTTAACGGTAAAAATAAGTTGTTGCACAACAATATTTTAAAGAAATACATAAGAAGTAACTAAGAAGATAAATTTAATTTAATCAAGTTATCCCCTAATAAATTAATAAAAATAATAAGTTCTTGAAAAACAACTTACATCTACATATGAAATATATATTTAAAAAAATAGAGACTTATTTATTAAATAGGTATATATAAGAAAAAAATAAATTTATAATTAAATATGTTATCTATTTTTCTTTAGTAATAATATAGGTAATAAGAACATTTTTGTAAACTACATACGTATGTAAACTGCTCTAAACACCTCTTCAATCTTTAAAAATTCTTTCATATAATAATTTTTCGCTGAAGAGTAAGGGTGTAGTGTCATAGCACAGCCAGCAGTAAATATTTGAGTCGATGACAACAAACTAATTTTCGTTTTGTTTATCTTCATTTCTGCACTGGGTCAAATGATTCATATTACATCGCGACTGACGCAAACAATGTTGCTGCATTGAAATTGCAAGCGCAGCAATAGTAATTATTTGAAGTGTAAGAATAAAAGAAAACAAAGAACTTATAAATGTAAATAAATTGCTCAATATGTTAATTAATTGGTTTTGGCTACTTTTAATTTCAATGTATGTGAAAATATGGGGAGGAGTTTTGGCTGCAGTGTAGAAGAAAAATACTGGTATTTTTAATTTATATAGATCTGGAAAATTGAATAAAGAGTCAGTCTTTTGCTAAGTCTAAAAATCTAAAAGACTTTCTTCTTTCCTTTCTTTCCTTTTTAAAAGTACGGCGTAAAGCCATTAATAGGTCCAGCCGTTACAGTGGCATCAAAATTAGTTACAGAAATGAAGTAGTACACCACACACTCTTAGGGTTCATGCTTGGCAGGTGGAGTTTACACCGGAATAATGAGTAAGTATCATCACGGTAATTTACTTAAATGAACAAAATAAATTTATTTAAATGAATAAATTTCAGTGCACTTCCATGTGCCTTATATCTATTTTACTTAAACCTAACTTAACCTAGTTGCGGATGGCTCAGCCCTCCTTACATGCCCTGTTCGGAACCTGTTCCTCGCACTCCTCACGACCTACCGGGAAGTTTTCTTTGCAGGGTATGGTTGGCCTACGACCCAGCAGGAACCTACAAATAAAATAATATTACTATAGAACATGTAGGGACAAAACTTTGCCGAAGTTTTGGTCCTTACATTTCCTCCCTACTTTCGGGAGCGGTGACAGACGACTTCGGTACCATCTCACCAGATGTTAATCTGATGTTGCACCCCTGCACTAGTGTGGATGAAACGGACCCTTTTGCCTGGCCTCCATTTACGCCGGGCTTCTGCCATGACTTGGCGTATCTGCTGGTAGTGAGGGTCGCTCTCGATGAGTGGTTGCGTTGACCATTCCTCCTGTGAATGGCGTTCTCTCGTGTCCACGTCGCATTCTTTGCCTGTGGTAGCCGTCTGCGCTTCGCCGTGTTCTGCCCCGGTGAGGCAGATGCGGTCTCTGGCACGTTTCATGGACTGCTGAAGATTACTCTTCTATTGTGGCGAAGTCCTGCTTTTCGCTGCGGCACATGGCTAGTGGTAGTACTCTTCGAACCTTGCGGGCTCCTTTCGAGTCTACCAGAAGAATGGGTACTGGCGTGTCTCTGCGCGCTACGAGTGGGCGCTTGCGGCTCCGGCAAGCTGAGAGGGCATGCTGGTTGCTCTGGCCAGCTTGTGGAGATGTGACCTGGTGCGCTGTGATGGGGCACCTGCGGTCTTGGTGAGCTCGTGATGATGACGCTCCCTGGCGTCTGGTGTACTGCTGCTTGCTGCCTTGGCAAGCTATGAGTTGTTTTTTGTTGGTAAAATTACCAAGTCGTATTCACACATGTGAATGATGTCGCACACCTTGGTCGGTGCGACAACACGTACGACCGCTAGGGAAAATTTAGCAAAACATGTGATTGGTAATAGGTGGGGGATTTTGGGGCGCTTAGAATACAATTATTGACAAGTTTCTATGCTGACAGAGGATTTGTCGCGTATGGGTGGGGATATAATTGCATGCAATATTTATCATAGTATACAATAGTAAAAAATAATTAAAGTTAAACCCTAATCTTTCGTCGTTTACTTCATTGTTGACTATATTTATTTTTTGATTTTATTTCATCCTTTTCCACCTACTTCGCAGTTGTTTCGCGGTTACTGCCGCCTCTTGCATTTGTCATCACGGATGCTTCCACCCTCATTGCAGTTTTTGCCACGGATGCAGCCGTGATTTTGCAGTTTTTGCCACGGATGCAGCCGCGATTTGGACCTTGTTTATTGAATTTGGTCCCGTCGTACTCCTTCTGTTACTAAAACTTTTGTGCAGTTGTTTATGCTGCTTGCCGCTACGTGCAGTTACTACTGCGGCTGCTGCCGCCCTTTTGACCCTGTTTAGCGACGTTGGTCCCGTTGACATCTGCACTTTCTCATTTTCACTTCGGTTGCCGTTGGTTCAGTGGTGGCGGCCGCCTTCCTGTATTTGTTGCCGCGGTTGCTGCCGCGTTTAAAACTTGTTTAACGACGTTGGTCCCGTCGTCATACTCCTCAACTTCCTCAGGCAGTTGTTTCTGCGGATGCTGCCGCTTCTTTTGACCTTGTCGATGTCCCGTCGCCATCTTTCTCCTTCTCTTCACGCCCTCTTGCAGTTTTTGACGCGGGTGCTGCCGCCTTTGGCAGATGTTTCAGCGGATGCGGCCGCCCTGTGACCTTGTATAACGACGTTAGTCCCGTCGACATCTTTCTCCTTCTCGTCAACCTCCTGTGCAATTGTTGTTGCTTACATGCACCTTTTTAGTTTTCGACGCACTTTTCTGACGAATTTGCGCTTTCACTGGTGAACTAAATCCAAAGACGACGTATGAGCCGTCCTATTTGGGAGCTAGTTTGTCGGCAAAGCTGTTGATGGCGCTGGACAGAGAATGTTGTTTGGCGAGTACCATGTCACCTATCCTTGGCTGCCAGTCACGCCTGCGCAAATTATAATGACGCGCCTAATCGCGCGTAGCCTGACTTAGTTTGCGCTCTGGACGCTCTGCTTGCTGGCTCACCTTGTGCCTTTGACATACCTTGCAACTTCGTACATATCCTCTGACGGTCCTAAACAAACCTGACCAGTTGTAGTGGCGGGTGATTCGGCCAATAGTTTTGCGCCCACCAAGATGGCCGGTGCTATACTGGTCGTGATTTTCTGCCATCACTCGTCGTAAAGAGGAGGGCACGCACACTTCTTGTTTTCGTCTCTCTAGCCAAGGGCAGCGTTGAGGTTCTTCTATATTCGTCGGTACCGCGACTATAGTGGTACAGACTGGTTGGATTATTAAACTTTCCTTTGTAGGCCGTAATATAACTGTTTGTCCACCCCACCCGAATGACGCGTTTGTCTTTAACAGGAAGTCCATCCCAATTAGAAGGTCATCTGCTACTACACCGGGTAGGACGAGTACTGACAGTTCGCACTCTCTTCTCTACCTTCACCGTCAGGGTCTCTTCGACTACTTGGAGTGAGCCATCGGCTATGCGCACATTTGTGTTTGACAATTGTTGGTTCCTTTCTGTTCGCAGCCTGTTTGCTAACGCTTGACTGGCGAAACTTCGCGTTGCTCCTGTGTCGATCGTTGCTTCCATGTTAATCCTATCTATCGTCACGTGTGCCCAAATTCGGCGGTCATCAAATTACAGGTATCCTAGTGTCTCCGAGGAGGGTTGCGGCCGGACTCGTTCTTTCCTCGGCCTAAAGCGAGTTCTCTGGCATTTCCCGGTGGTGGTGCACAACATTCATGCGTCGCGAGCCCACGTCATCCACATTTCTTGCAAAAGTATACTCTTTCGTTTTGGCAGTTGCCTGGCTGGTGACCTGGGCGTGCGCATCGATGGCATGCTGTTTTTAAATCGAAAAATTCGGTTTTCGTGGGTGGTTTTACTTCCTTACGAACGTGTTGTTTGTCTGGCAGTTGAGCTGGGATTCTTTCATGTGCTTTACTTGGGGTAGCAAGCCGGTGTAATTCTTCTTTACTCCTCTGGAGAGTTTTCGTCGGCGTATCTGGCTCTCGGATGAGTTCATAGTCTTCTGCTAAGGACAACAGCTCTGCAAAGTCGAAAAATCTCGACGCCGGATATAGAGTTGGTACTCTTGGCGACAGTTCCGAAATACTCGCTCCAGCTGTTGGGTCTGGGTCCAATTTGCATGCCGCATAAAATCGATGAGGTCCAGGCTGAACATCTTAAATTTTTCTTGCGGTCGTTGCACTCTACTGCGAATCTGGTCTTCTAATCGTTCGAAGAATCGAGCAAGCAGGAAATATGTCAGGAACCGATGCTTGAAATCCATCCATGCCTCTCCTGGAATCGTATTGTTGCGCCACCAAATGAGTAAGCAGCTCCATGAGCAGCTCTGGCATAACTCTCGGCAGGTGATTTTTGTCTAGGTGGTACATACCACATAGTTCTTCCAGCCGCTCTACGAATTCCAGCGGATCTCGGCTCTCGGTAAAACGGACTGAACACTTTTGTACCTGGTCCATTATATATCCGTAAGACGGCGTCTTATAAGATCTCCCTCGTCCTGGCGGCATCTCGGGTACAGCCATCTGTACAGGTGCCTCTGTATGGCCCGGTATATTCGGCATAATCGTCGAACCGGGTGGACGCGGTGATGAGGCTCTCTTCTCGCTATGTTTACTTTCGAGCTCGACCAATCGCTTCTGTAGTACTGGGTCCTCTTCTATGTCGGCTACAGCTGCCACAAATCTTTTGCGCAGCTCTTCCATAGTTCCGTCCTCGCTGAACCCGAATTCCAGGGCGTAGAATGTTAAATCGTCTTTACGCAGGCTGTGGATTCACGACGTCCGGACCATCTTTTATTCCACCAATAAATTCTGCTACTGTAGATTTGTGTCTGTTCACCTTTACTTTTTTCGACAACCAACCCACCTAAGCTTAAAGAAAAAGCAAGGAAACCTTTACCTCAACAAATTCTTACCTTGTTCCGTTACCTCTGAAATTCCAAGGTTAATGTCAAATTACAATTTATCAAATTTATCAAATGTATTTAAATTTCAATAAATCGGACTGAAATTATCCTAGCCCCTGCTAGATCCTACACTCGAATGCGCTTGGGTGGCTTTTCACACCATCAATTCAAAAAGCAATAAAATTAAAAAAGGAAACTTTGATTCAGTCTAGATAGGAATCTTCAACTATCTATGAGATAAAATTGAAATACGGGAGGAAATAAATATAAATTTTATCTAGGGAAAATCAAAACTCTTTGAATTTGCGTTGCGATGATTAAATGCAAATTCAAGCCGTTTAATACGAATTTTATACGATAAATCACGCGATGAATTTGTATGGTGACGTTAAGTGTTCTTAGAACCTTCACGCGGTGTAGTAATCTTCCATCTACCAATTTTGCGTGGTAATAAGAGTGTCTACTACAAATTCTAGCAGCTAAGTATCAATGTGTGAAATGAATATATCAGATTGCTTTACTACCTAATATTCGATATTGTGCAGCTATAATTCGTGAATGGTTCAATCACTGTTTTGATGAAAAAAATTAAGTATTTAGCTTAATCCTTATTTTAGAGATTGATTTGGCGTCCTTGCTCAGGCGCCATTGTAACGAACTGTTTTTCCAGCTGGTGTCGGCTCGCGCTGGCTCAATTGAATTTAGGTTGGAGCTGCGTTCGCTTTGGCCCAATTGATCTTAGGTTGGAGCTGCGTTCGCGCTGGCCCAATAGATTTTAGATTGGAGCTGCGTTCGCGCTGGCCCAATTGAGTTTAGGTTGGAGCTGCGTTCGCGCTGGCCCAATTGAATTTAGGTTGGAGCTGCGTTCGCGCTAACCCAGTCTGAATTTGCTAGTATGACTCCGCCTCGTTGGATACCTCTCGTATCTCACCGTTCCCCTCTTTGCTAACCTACTGTTTCTTTAAATATTCTTGAATGAATATTTACTCAGTATTTAATTTAACCAACGTTAACTCAATTATTCATACAACGCATTATACGAAATGTTTAGGCCGCAACCCTAAAGGTTAAACAAAGTAATAGATTAACTTACTACTTTATCGACTCGTTCCAGTATCGATTCTCGATACACGAGTCGCTCGAGTCGCTTGATCGGCTTCTCCGACGAGTGAGTTTTGCTTTTTTACTTGTGATTACAAATTGAATTCTTAAAGCAGTAAACTTCATTTTGAGCAACCGCGTTAAATTTAATTATAAATTATATATTTCCACTAATTGGAAGCAATCACTTATTGATTGCCATCAACATAAATTTAGTTTTATTTAACGTTAATTTATATGCACTTCATGCAGTAGAAGCAGCCATTAGCTATTTTCACCTATTGAAGATTTGCCGAACAAATAACACGTAAGAAATAAATATTGTAAATATAATCTAAGCTAACTAATTATTGGTGTTTTGTTCTTTTTTGATTTTCTCCGTTTGCATATAAACCGAGCACAAATTGCCCGAAAGCTATATGCAAATAGCTCGACTTACCAAGATTGGCAGCGAAAGGCCAGCGCTCTTTGGTGAATCATAACTTCACCGGAACAGACTCAACTAATCTGCTCATGGTCCCTCGAGCCGGATAGTCTAGCTTTCTTGGATAATTTCAAGTGCCTAAGGAAAACGGAGAATTGTAAGCAAAGCACCAATTGCATCAACTGCACCAGATAAAAAAGGTTAGTTGATTGGTTTCGTTTCAAGTGGATCAAGTTATAAAAGTGTTATTGTGCAAATTAAAGATTAAATTTAGCAATTAAAATCGCGAATATTTTTGCGAAACCATATAATTTTTTCTTAAATTTAACGCGGTTGCTCAAAATAAAGTTTACTGCTTTAAGAATTCAATTTGTGATCACAAGTAAAAAAGCAAAACTCACTCGTCGGAGAAGCCGATCGAGCGACTCGAGCGACTCGTGTATCGAGAATCGATACTGGAACGAGTCGATAAAGTAGTAAGTTAATCTATTACTTTGTTTAACCTTTAGGGTTGCGGCCTAAACATGCCGGCCCCCTTGCAGTATTACTGTAAGATAAATTAGAATATACTTAAAATATCGTAAAACTAGTAAAAAAGGTGTTGATTGATTCAAGGGTCTCAAAAATTTTTTAACTAGTGCAGTGCTTTATATAATATGTATATAAGTAAGGATAACCAAAGGCGAAGTAAAAAAAGTCGGCATGGGATGCCGTGGGGAGGAGCGAAGTCACCTATTGCAGACATGGCAACGGTGATGTCGAGGGCAGGCGCTGAGCGCCACTATTCGAGCGGCGGTGAGTTGGTCGTGTCCATCCTTGACCACGATTGCGATGCCCATCTATAAATCTAACGTTGTCTTCTACTCCAGATACCGAGTCCCCCTCAACGCTCAATTTGACCTGCGGCAGAAAAGGCCGGGCAAAACTCTCCCCGGCACCCGTCCCTCCTTCACGAGAAGACACATACAAACTAGGCCTGGCTACGTAAAGATCGTCATGATAAGATCGGTGGTGGTGTTTTGATAGCTGTTCAAAACTCACTTGCATCTGAAGAATTGACAATTCTGGGCACTAGTGACATTGAGTTCGTTTGTGTTGCAGTTAAATTAAATAATAGTATTATTTATGTAACCATCTCTTACATTCCTCCTAAATGTGACTTAACAATTTATTTAAAACATACACACGCTATCGAAAAAGTTTATAATTTGTTAAAAAATAAAGGCGTTCCTTTTGTGCTGGGTGATTTTAACCTACCTTTTGTGACTTGGAGATCGTCTGACGAACCTTCATTTCTTATACGTGTTTCCAATAGTGATGAGATAAATGATTTCTTAGATTAGCTTTCTGATCTGTGTCTTCAACAAGTCAATGATATTTGAAATATAAACCACAGAACCCTAGACCTTGTATTTGTAGATAGATGCACTACTGTTAATCTCCATTGCTCGAATCCCGTATCTCTTCCAGGAAATATACATCATCCAACTCTTGAAATAACAGTTTTACTCTCCCACGAAAAAGAAGATAAAGTAACTGCTGCTGCGCGAAATAAAAAAAGTTTACAATTTTAAAAAAATGGACTATGTAAAACTTAATTCCTTACTTTCGTAGACTGATTTTCCAATTCCTTACTTTCGTCTCCAATTTTAACTAGCGAAACATCATATTCATATTATGATGTCGAATCTTCGGCACAGTTTTTGAATGATACTCTGCAAAGGTGTTTCCTATGCAAATGGTGTTACTCCAATCCTTTAAATCCACCCTGACTAACAAATGATCTCAATGCACTAAAAAATTTAAAAAATCGTTTATTCAAAAAATATAAAATATCTGGTCCTAGCTTAAACTTTGCTTCCTATTCTTCTTGTCCTTATAGATATCAACTATTAAATAAACAATGCTATTCTGCTTATATAATTAACATAAAATCACAATTGCAAACTTCTTTAAATCAACTTAATCCGATATACCATTTAATACTAGCTCGGTGTATCCTTTTCTCCCGCCAGTTAACTCTATTTAAACTCCTGTAATAGACCCAAATATTGTTATGTGTTATCTTTGATAAGTAAAATCCTCTTTTACGACCGGCCCTGATGAAATTCCGAGCTGTATTTTAAAACAATGTGCTACGAACCTGTGTACTCCTCTAGCAAACATTTTTAATATATCCTTGCATAGTGGTTATTTTCCTATTATATGGAAGGATTCTTAGGGACTGCCGACCGAAGCGAAAACCTATATATAAAATATTAGTACTCCCTGGAACACTTGGTCCTGCCACGGACCGCTTTACTGCTTTATAAAAATTTTCATGCTAACACTCAACAGTTTGAACGATTGAATTTTATATTAAGTTAAAGCTAGTGTGTATATAGCGTTTGTTTCATCTTTGTCTTCTTTTGTGTTCATTGTTGTGCTTAGTTTCTGCTGAATTCTAACACTCTCTACCGTGAATCTTTTTTAGTAGTTTTTCTCTTTGTCCAAAATTGTTGTGTTATCAAAATCAGCTGTGTGGCCTCTGTCTATAATGTGTTGTTCTAAAGCTGCCGTTGTCCTTTTTCTCTTCACGTCTGCTTGATGTTCGTTGATTCTTTTGCTAAGTGTTCTCTTTGTTGTTCCTACGTATACTAGATTGCACTGCTCTCCTTCTCTTCCAGTACATCCGATCTCGTAGACTACGTTATGTTGTTTTAGTTTTTCTGTTTTATCTTTCACGTTTGTAAAGAGATTTCTAAGGGGCATGTCACACTTAGCGGTCACGGACAAATTTGTTATTGTTTTCGCGGGTAAATTAAAAAACTAGAAATTGAGAGAGTTTCTTTTACCCGTGAAAACAACAACAAATTTTTCCGTGTCCGCTAAGTGTGACATGTACCTAAAAGTGTCTGGTTGGATTTGTGTGCGAATGTTACATTATCTTTCTTAATCACTGAGTGAAGGTGTTTGTTTTCAGTTAATTTGTTGATGTATGGTACGCTGAAGAACTGTTTAGGGTTGCCAGATGTTGCAATTATCGGTTGAGGGATTTTGTTGCGGAGTTTGTGTACTTTGTGATTTATTAAGTTGTTTATAAGATAATTTGGATAGTCATTAGCTTTTAGTATGTTCCTTGTCTTATTTTATTGATATTATATTCTCTAAATTCTTCGTCGCAGATGTCAAGTGCCTTGTTAATTAGATTATTTGCTGTGTTGATTTTATGTTTTAAAGGTTGAGTTGATCTAAAATTTATTATCCTGTTTGAGGAGGTTGGTTTGGAGTGCCAGTTAAAGATTATTTTATAATTTGTTCTGTGTAATTTGGCGTCTAGAAACGCAATGGTTTTATTTTGTTCTATTTCCATTGTAAATTGTAGCTTGTTGTGATACTCGTTTAATGTTGTCACTATTATGTCCTTTTCCGTTTCTTTCACTACAGCGAAAATGTCGTCAATAAATACACTTCATGTATATGTTTTTTCATATTTAGCTTTTCGGTTGTCATATCTAGTAAATTGTCAAGAATTATATCTGCAATAGTAGGGGATAACGGGTCTCCCATAGGCATTCCAAAAATTTGCTTATATATTATCTCGTCGAATTTAAAATAGTTATTTTCGTTTAAGCAGAAGTCAAGTATTTTCAAAAAATCCCTTTTCTGAATGTTTGTGTGCCTCTCAATAGTTGTCCATTGTTTTATTGTGTGTCTTATTGCAATATATGTAGGAAGGAATATTGGTAAACAAAGATATTACATCAAATGAAACCAGAACTTCGTCTTCCTCCAGTGTTGTATTTTGTAATTGTTCTTTAAGTTTCAAAATATTTTTAATGTTATATTTGTCCGAAATGATGTTTTTAAGAACTCAACCTATGTGTTTTGATAGTTGGTAGCAGGGTACATGGATTGATGAAGATATTGGTCTTAGTGGCGTGTACTTTTTGTGTATCTTTGGTAGGCCGTAGAGTCTTGAAGCATTTGCTGCTGAGCACTATAATTTCAATTTTTGCTTCATGTCAATTCTGTTGTCTTTGAACAAGTCTTTAATAATATTATTGTTGATTTTTTGTAGTTGTGGTGTGGGGTCAGTTATAATTGTTTTGTAAGTTTTCTTGTCGCTTAATAGTTCTTTCATTTTTGTTTTATAATCTTCTTTGTATATAACCACCATTTTGTTTTCTTTATCTGTTGTTGTTATCATTATGGCTGCGTGTTTTTTTTTTTAAAGTTTTCGTTGTCTCATATTTTAAGAATCAATTTTTCCTTTGGTGTATTAGAATTTTTCCGTTTGTATGTTGTTATTTTATTTGTAATTTTCAGTCTGCCAACTTCTTTGTCTCTCTCTTCTTCTATTGTCTGTATGCATTGTTCCATGTCAGCGATTAAATGTATTGGAGAAAAATTGTCTTTTGTTATTGGTAACGCGAACTTTTTACCTAGTGAAAGAAGCCATCGACTCTCTTCCGGAAACTCTATTTAAGTTTTACTTAGAAACCATTCATCGTTTTTGTGAAAGCCTAACATTTACAGTTGTTCGTTTTCAATTTTTTGTATTTTGGCAGAGTGGATTTTTTGTGTTTGTTTTGAAATGTGTTTGCATATGTCCGTTTAATTAGATGTAAATGTTGCGAACTCTTTTTCACTAAGAGTGTTTTTCATTTTAAGTTCTGCAAAAAGAATGTTTTTGTTGACTTCTCCTATATTTATATTTTATAGTTTATAATTTTAAGTTTGTGCTATCTCTATGTTTAAAATTTTGTTCAAAAATTTTTGTTCATTGCTTTCACATTCTTGTTTTTGTGAGGAATTTTTAAACAAGTGCTTTATTTTTGCAGTTGCTTGCGTCAAGTGTTTGGAAAGTATTCCATACTCTCTGCATGTCAAAAGGAATTTTAGTCTGTCTCTTTGCTTTATTTGTCTTTTTTTGTCTGATATAATTTTTGAGTATAATAAATGTCTCCGTGTTATGTGTAAGTTTGATGTGACTGAAAAAATGCTTCATTGTGTACGTGATTCAAAATCGATGTCTTTCGGCGTGCGTGTGTCACACACATTGGCAGCTTTCAGCGGAGTCAATAGTTGGCAACTGTTTTTTTTAAAATTTGAGTGAGAAACCTTTGCAATTAAATGATCCATTCACAACAGGTGACTCCTCTGAATGCGGCCAATGTGTGACACACGTTCTCTATTTTGGTTTCTTTTGTTTGACATTCGATGGTTGAAACACGAAATGTCACTCCTACCTATTACTTATTACACCATGGTCCCAGTCAGAGAATATGCTGGCGACATTTATAAAACTACAAATGTTTTTATGTTGGTCTAAAACTCAAACACACTCTCTTGGATATTGGCTACCAGGCGCTCAGCTTTTTTCGTTTGACATGATTTTGACAGAATTGTAGAAAAGGAATCAATACAAATATAGAATATAAGGAGTCCTTTTTTAAGTCTCTCCCAAGCGCGTTGGAAGCTAATTTCATCTGGGGCTGGGGGGCAGTACAAATGGGGGGCAGTACAAATGGTGGTGCAAAAAAAAGTTCACCAAAATTTCTTCAAAGAAACATGAATGTGAATAAACAACTTTTGTATTTTAGTTTAAAATAAAAAAAATATAAAAATATATAAAAAATATTAAAATTTCATTATTTTTAAAAGTTCTTCCAATTTTAATATTAGAGATCATTCTTTAAAGGATCTTTCATATGGTAATATGAAAATATAAGAAATAATGGTTGCTTTTATAAAGCAAGACTAGAATGCAAGACTTAAATGCAATAAGGTACAAAAAGTTTATCAATTTAAATTATTCCAAAATGTTTCTTTCTGTCCTTGCGAGAAACAAACTCTTTCACCACCTCCATCGAATTCAATTCTTCGGTTTTATCTTTGTGAATGTGTATAAGTGCCGCATGAGTGAGTTGTTTCTGTGTCATAGTTGCTCGAAGATACGTTTTAAGTCGTCTTAGTGCACTAAAAAATGCTCAGATGAAGTGTTGAACCCTTTAAAGAATACACTTTTCAGTTCAGTAGTTAATTTAAGACTGTTTATTTAATAATGATTTCTGTTGAACGAAAGGTAAGGAAAATATATAATCATGAATCACTAGTTCACTTCAAGCGCAACTTGAGATAGGTGACTAAACGCTGGTAACTCAAGTGCCTTGGAATGTTGTAAGTATGCTTAATCAGCTTGACAATTTGGTAATATCAAAATGTCAAGTGATGCATGTTTAGGTTATTGACTCGTTTAGGTTATTGACTGTATTTTCCCTACACCTCCCTTTTTTAAAGAGAAAGCTTTTATAGAGATCGCTGATCGGACGATGTCGATAAAAGCTTTCTTTTACTTTCACAATAATATAATTATAATTTATTAAGTTTAATATCTTTATGTTTAAAGATTTATGATTTTACAAATTATTATAATTGGAGTAATAATATAATTTAATAGTAACTTATAATCTAAATTATATTGAAAGACATTTATAAAAAGTTGTTACCAAAATAAATGTAGTACATTCAATATATTGTTGTACTGACTGATAAATTTAATTTTAAAGTATTCAAAACTAGTCTATGTATTAAATATAAAAATATGTATATATATTTATTAGGGCGGGTCAATTTGTATGGACGAATTTTTTGGAGGTCTGGCTCAGCGAAATTCGTAAAATACATGTAATTTCAAGACTTTTTCTCCACTACAGCATATACAAATTCTGAAAAAAAGCTGTGCGGACTTTCGTAAATAGATTTTGTTCTCAATTATAAAATATGAATGTATGAATGTATGTGTATGAATCTATTTACGAAAGTCCGCACAGCTTTTTTTCAGAATTTGTATATGCTGTAGTGGAGAAAAAGTCTTGAAATTACATGTATTTTACGAATTTCGCTGAGCCAGAATTTGACCCGCCCTAATATTTATATATATATATGGAGTTATTGAGAAGTATTATAAAACAATTTTATATTTTGTTTGTTAATTTTTTGTTTCTTTCCTCTTAATTCAATAATAACATTATTTTTATTGTCAATATCAATTACTTTAAATGGTCCCTTGTAAACGGGTTCTAATTTGTGTGCTGTGTGATTTTTGATAAATATTTCTTGACCTATGGTAATGTTTGTATTGTTGGTGTTTTGGTCATTTAATTGTTTTTGATTATGTTTTGCTTTATTAATTAAGTTTTGTGCTCTTGTTAAAGCGGTTTGTAGTCGGAATTTTACTTCTTTTGAATAATTTTCAAAATTATATATAGTATCTACTGTTTCAAAAGGTATTAGTGGGTTGTGGTTTGGAACGTTTGGGAAAATTAATTCAAATGGACAATATCCATGTACTGTGGAGGGTGTTGTGTTAAAAGTATATGTGAAATACTTAACCCATTCATCCCAATCGTTTCTGGATGCGTGAATGTATGAACGAATGTATTCATTAAATGTGCGGTGTGATCTTTCAACTGTTCCTAGTGTTTGATGGTGGTAAGGCGCAGATGTAGCTTTTTGAATGTTTAAAAGTGTTAGGAGTTCTGAAAGGATTTGATTATTGTATTCAGTACCCATATCACTTAGTATTTTATTCATTGGTCCATAAATTAAAATAAAATGTTCTATTAAGGCTTTTGCTACTGTTTTGGCGGATTTGTTAGTTACGGGTATTGCTACGAGATATTTGGTTAGATCGCATATTAAAGTGATGATATATTGATTTCCTTTTTCTGATATTGAAAGAGGTCCTACAGTATCTATTATTACCGTTTGAAAAGGTTTCTGAGGTGTTGGGGTAATAATCATATCTGTTTTAATATGCTTTGTAGTTTTATTGATTTGACATTGAGGGCATTGTTTTACATATTGATTCACATCTCTAGTGATGTTTTTCCAATAATAAAATTGACGAATCTTTTTAAGTAGTCTGGTTGTTCCAGGATGTCCTCCGGAAAGAGCTTCATCGTGAAACTTTTTTAATAAAGATTTTTGTTCATTTTTGTCAGTTATTATGCACACTTTAGGTGTAAGTGCTATTTGTAACTTTGTAATAAGTTGAGTAGCTTTTTGTTTAAAGTTTTCAATGGATACGAGGTTAAAAAAATTATCATTTAAATTCATTTGAATTTTGTTTATATTCCTACTAATTGCTTCTTTTTCAAGAATTGGAAGAAATTGATCTAGATCGATAGTTCCATTAGCAATTGTATTCTGTATATTAATTCGTGGTGCTAGCACTTGTTTACCATGTTTTAAGTAAAATGTAGGGATACTTTTCTCAGTATCCACTCTGAGTTTAACCCACTTTTTAACGCAATTGAAGCCAATAGTTTCGAAGACCTTAGGCTTTTGTTCAACTACTTTATTTTCTGTGTTTGTTATTTTTTCTTTAGCTTTGGTTTTTGATTGTGCACGTGTAGTTACCAGGAGAACATTGTTTGTTGATGGGATTAATTTAATATCATTAAAGTCAATTCGAGACAGCGCGTTCGCTCCTGAATTGACCTTTCCTTTAATGTGTTCTATTGTAAAATCATACTCTTCTAATTCCAGACAAATTCGCGTTAATCTGCTGGATGGATTTTTTAAGGAGTATAAAAAGGTTAATGGTTTATGATCGCTGCGTACTATAAATTTTTTGCCATAGACATATGGTCGAAAGTGATTAATTGCCCATTGGACAGCTATTAATTCTTGTTCTATTGGGGCTTTGTTTGATTCTCCTTTCGAAAATGCACGTGACGCATATGCAACTGGAAGCTGTATACCGTCTTTCTCTTGTGATAGTATTGCTCCACAAGCGATTTTGCTAGCGTCTGTAGTGATATAAAAAGTTTTTTCAAAATCTGGATATTGGAGGATTTGTGGAGACAGTAGTGCTGACTTTAAATGTTGAAAAGCTTTCTCACAGTCTACAGACCATACGAAAGGTTCATTCTTTCTAGTTAGTTTTGATAAACAGAATAAAATGAAAAATTTAGTATGAAACGTCTGTAATAATTACAGAAAGCTACGAATCGACGAACCTCATCGCTATTCTTAGGTCTGGGGAAGTTTTTAATTGTGTCGTATTTGCTACTGTCTGGTAAAATACCTTTGTCGGTACATTTGTGACCCAAATATGTTACTTCAGATCTAAAAAATGTGCATTTATCCGGGTGTAATTTTAAATTATGTTCTCTGCATCTTTGAAATACTGTTTCTAAATTTTTTATCATGTGTTTAATCGAGCATCCTGTGACAATGACATCATCCATGTATATAAAAGTTTTTGAACGTGACAACCCTGTGAATGCTAGATTCATCATTCTCTGAAAAGAATTTGGGGCTACTTTTAAACCATATGGTAAACGCGTGAAACGATATGAAGCGTTTTCCGTAGAGAAAGAAGTGATGTCTCGAGATTTTTCGTCCAATCCAATTTGATGGAAACCAGATGTTAAATCTAAACAACAGAAAAATTTTGCTCTGCCAAGTTGGTCTAAAATATCCTCAATTCTTGGTAAAGGAAATTTGTCCGCTATCAGCTTTTTATTTATTTGTCGGTAATCGACTACTAAACGCCATCGTTTTTCGGGATTATTTGGTAATGATTTCTTTGGTACTAGTAAAATTGGACTATTGTAATTGGACGTCGCCGGTTCGACGATCCCGTCTTGTTGAAGTTTTTCAACTTGTCTAATTATTTCGTCTTTTTGTGAGTGTGGCGTCCGATAATTTTTGATGTAAACAGGATTATTGTCAGACAATCTCAATTTTTGTTTGTAAAAACTGTTTGTGCTTATTTTATCGGTTTCTAATGCGAAAATATCAGTATATTTGGAACATAATTGAAATAATTCTGTTTTAGCTATTTCATTAAAATTTTTCGTTAGTTTCTCTTAAATGGTTTGTTTTCTGTGATGGTCACTATTGGATGTGTTAAACATTTCATAATCAGATAAGTTTTCATGCTTTAAGTGAACATTATTCAAAAATTTATTTTCAGAATTTGTGTTGATCATTCTGACATAAGGAACAATTTTTGAAATTATGCAGCCGGTAACATACACCCCATCTTGTATTGTTTGACTAGGTATAATCAAATCAGAACATTCGCTGTTAATTTTAATAGCTCTGAAAACCTCAGCGCGTACGGGTAGTATGAAAGCGTCATCCTTGAAACTTTCTAGCAGTGGAATATCTATTGGATAATTTAAATTAAATGGTCTTAATGAAAGTAAATTTTAATTTGTATTTTGGCCATATTGAATAGTGACATTGTATGTTTTAAGAAAATCTAAACCCAATATGCCTTGAAAAGGTATGGGAAATGTATCTGAAATTATGTGAAATTTATGAGGAATTAAAAAATTTCTAACTTTTAAATCAATTTGGATTGTCCCTAAAGAATTGATAGTTCCTTGTCCTATTCCAGTTATTTGAATAGTGTTTTGTGTGTCAAATTTAAATGCATTGAGCGAGCTGATTTTAATTAGTGAGACATCCGCTCCAGTGTCCACTAGAAATGTATTAAGATTTTTATTAGTTGATATATGGATTTCGATAAAACTACTTAAATTAAGATTCAGATGGAATATTGATTTAGTATCCTTTTTGTGTTCTTTTAATTTTGATGCTGACCCCCCATATTTTGGGGGGGAAATCTCGTTTCCCGACACTTCCTGCATCATTCTTACTCGCCCCCTATTTTCAAAATGGTTTGATTGATTTCTATTGTTGTTATTCTGGCTTCTGCGTCGCCAGTTATTATTGTTGTTACTAAAATTACTATGACGCCCAAAATTATTGTTGTTATTGTAATTGTTATTAAAATTACTACTCTGACGCCAGCCTTGGCCGCGTCCGCGATTGTTACGGAATCCGCTATTCCTATGGCTTTGGCTTTGGCGGTTAAGGTAAAATATGGAGGAGTTTGAAGTTGAAGCTTCTGTGCTAGCTTCTACGAATTTAGAAACAACCTCATTAAAAGAAGTGAAGTTTCCAGTTTTAATAATAAGTTTTACTTCATCACTTGTAGCATTTCTGGCAATTGCTTTCGTTGTATTTTGTACTATTAATTTTTGAGCAATATTCTGTGGATAGCCCTCTCGTATGTAGGCTCCGTCTAGTTTTTTCGTTATGTCTTGTATTTCCTCGGCATATGCGGTGGCTGATTTGGATTGCTGTTTAATGTTCATTAGTTTTGAACATAACAATTCAGATGACTCACCTTTTATGGAGGATTTCAATTTATTTGTAATTGCCTGTATGGTGTTTTCGTTTGTTATTAAATTCCTTGCCTGTCCCCTCAGTTTAGTTTTTATAACCTCAATAGCAATCAACTCATGTGTGTCTTTAATTCTTTCAATCAGCGTTAAAGCATCAAGAAAACTCTGCAACTCGTTTACATTACCATCAAACACTAGTACAATTTTTGTTGCTTTATCTAAAATATCGTCCTCTGTTCGCGGCATTTTGATAGTTTCAATTTCTTCGTCTGTTTCTAAATCAGCTTGATCGCTATCATCAGTTTCTACAATTAGTTTATTTACCTCACAGCTTAGGGTAAGAGGCACTTTAATGGCTATATTATGCTTGTGGAAAACTTTTATTAATTTGTCTCTAAATGTAAAAAAAATCTCGTCCGCCTGTTCTCTGTGAACAGTTGAGTACCTATCGTATTGTCTGTGTAGGGTCGCTCTAATATTATTAAACGATTCAATTAAAATTGTTATGTGCTTACTTAAAGTTTCTGTTTTTATTGTCCTATTTTGACTTAGACATTTATAAGATTGCTTAAATTTAAGTTTGAATGGTTCTAAACTATCTAATATGGTTTCCCATTCCATGTTTATAATTACCTGATAACATGAATATAAATAAAATAATTTTTTTTTTTTTTTTTTATAAATTTTGGAATTTACAACTGTTGTCACCCATTTTTTTTTTCTGCTCACTAGCTGCTACGTTACGCTTGTTGTTTCAGTTGGCTGATAAAGGTGGGGCTGAAGATGTTTCTTGTCTTTGTTGTTGATGATGAAGATGATAATGATGATAAGATGAAGACACTTCTATTCCCCCATTCCCAATCGTTGGGGGGTGTTGGGCCTCCGGCTTGAGGCACTCGTCACTCTTTATAATGTTAATTAGTAGCATACTTGTGATTTTTAAATTCTCGGTTGATCGCGAGCAGTGCCATTGAGGCTCTTTTTTATTGCTGATTTAATTACTTTAATAATATAAATTATGACGATCACTACTGAAATGATTATTAGTGTGATTTCCGCCAAGTTAATTCCTTCACTTTTTATAAGATTTTCTTCATTGTTTATTTTGGCTTTTTCCGTGCTCAGTGCTTTAATTATTTCGTTTTTGTCGTTTTCTTCTACCGTTTTTCCTATTTACTTCATACCCGGCGAAGATTAAGGGTATAGTACATAGAATTTTTTTCCACCACGACATTTTCTTTTTTCACTTTATAAGTTTTTAACTTTAAAGTTATTCACTTTAAGTCCTTGTCAAAAAAAATTTTTTTTTTCAGCTTATAAGTTGTTCGCTTTAAATATTCATTTTTAAAAAAAAATTTTTTTTTCACTTCAGTTTGTAAGTTTTTCACTTTAGATATTCACTTTAAAAATAACTTTATTTTTTTCACTTCAGTTTATAAGTTCTTCGGACTTCGAGTCCTGTCACGGTCGCCATGTTGAACCCTTTAAAGAATACACTTTTCAGTTCAGTAGTTAATTTAAGACTGTTTATTTAATAATGATTTCTGTTGAACGAAAGGTAAGGAAAATATATAATCATGAATCACTAGTTCACTTCAAGCGCAACTTGAGATAGGTGACTAAACGCTGGTAACTCAAGTGCCTTGGAATGTTGTAAGTATGCTTAATCAGCTTGACAATTTGGTAATATCAAAATGTCAAGTGATGCATGTTTAGGTTATTGACTCGTTTAGGTTATTGACTCGTTTAGGTTATTGACTGTATTTTCCCTACAGAAGTTACTGGTGCAGGCACAGTCAAAAGCAAAGCAATAAGTGTTTGAACTTAATTTAATATTTTTTTTTAAAGTATCCGAATTTTTTGCAAATTGGGATACAATGCCACTACAATTTGAAGGTATTTGACCAGGCAATTGCTTCAGCAATTTAAGTTGCGCGTGGAGGTCGCTCACATCAAAGTCATCTGCATAAAGATCTAGTTTTGTTTTTAGATTTTGTTCAGAAGGCACTTTTCCGTTGAAGGCTTCGATTACAATATTTTCCAACGATTCCAGAGTGTCAAGATCTATTTAAATGTACAATAAGATTTACAAAGTGCCAGTTTACACTAGCTCACTCAACCGACTCACCGAATGTTAAATCAAAGTGAGTCGGTTGAGTGAAGCTGGTGTAAACTTGCAAAAATAAAAAAAAGTAAAATATCAATCTGTTTGATCGAATCTAGCCGTTACGTCATTTGAGGGAAGATCTAAAATTTCTAAATAATCTTTTCGTAGCCGATCATATAATGGCAATTGTACTGAAGGAACCGGATTTGATGTTTCTTCAAAGCGCCGAGGCAGATTTTCATCAGCTAATTCACAGTAGGGGCTTTCGCATGGTCCAAAACATTGGACCAACATGGCAGATTGTACAACATGTAGTACCATGCGTAAGCTAAAACGATAGTCGAAATTTTTGGTTTTTTTCTGCCGATATTGTACAATATTGTACAATTATGTAAAATTACTGCTCAATCTAAAGTTTCTAAAAGTTGCTTAGCTATTAGCCGGATGTGTTCTGCTTGAGAGCTTGCAATTAATGATCTTGCTTTACAAGTTGGATCGTTCGAACGCTCAATCAAATAGTCCCATTAGTTTTCTATCTAACTTATCGTACATGTCGTCCAATATGGAAAGCCCCTAAGAACATGTCAAATTTTTTCTTACCAGAGTTGCAAAATTAACAAGCATTAAGCTACATACTTAAGGGTGCTTTTAAACTGAAGTGGTGGGTTTGCAGCAGAAACTCTACATTTTGTTCTATCTTTTTTCAAACACTGAGAAAGAAAATGGTTATCCGCAAGCATGCTTATGAAGAAGAGAGAAAGAAGAGGAAAATATATAATACAAAAATATTATCGTTGTAAAGAAAACTGATATTTTGAATAAATTTTGAAGTTTTCCTTTTAAATTGTTTATCTAGCTAAAAAAGTGGGGGGCAACTGCCCCCCTTTTCCCCGCTTCCGACGCCAATGGTCTCTCCGTATCGAGCCTACCTGGGGCCGAATTACAGCATCCGTGATCGAGCAAAATTACGAAGAGCACGACGAGACAAGTGCCTATCAATCTTGTATAATTTTGCTCGATCACTGATGCTTCAATTCGGCCTCTGGTTAATATGCCTTGCTGAGCGCCTGGTAGTCAAGATCCAAAAACGTCATTTAAAAACCTACTCACTGTCATGGCAGAATAACCAGGTAGGCCCGGCTCGCTTAGTGCCCTCACGCGTTAATGGCCAAATAGACTACACAGACTTTGTTTGCGCAGACTTAATTTTTTAGTTCAAATTCTATTAAATTTTTCTTTTCTGCTTCCATTTTTATATATTTTCCTTCACGCACGTCTTCACTCTTTAAAACTGTCGGGATTATGGCAAGTCGATGTGATTTTCACTACACTCTATGCATACGGTTTGCGCAAACACAACCAAAAATTAATTTATATATTTTAATTTTTGCGCAGACATCTGGAAAATGAAAGGCGCAGAGTGGAAAATGAAAAGGTTGAAATAAGAATATTGTTTTTTCAAATTGTAAATATGTCCTATTGTGTTATAGTGTGTTAATTTTAATGAAAATATTATAAAAACAGTGTAAATAAATCTATAAAATGCCGAGGAAGTGTTCAATTTGCAAAAAATCAAAAAACAAGTTTAACCGAAAATTAACTGTAAAACATGAACATAAAGAAACTCGAGATGAACAGCTGATTTGAGCTCACTTTTCCCTGCTTTCTACTTCATTCCTCTCCGAGTCAGCCCTACCTGGTTATTCTGCCATGCTCGCTGTCTATATTGATGACGAGAGTTATTCGAAAAATCACGATGACGCAAACCAAAGATTTACCCTCTACCAAAATCGTTCAACGCGCCTAAAGAAGTTTTCAGTTTTCTCGTTCTTGGTGTTATTATGAATTCAAAACTTCGCTTCAATCTCCACGTTAATATGGTGATAAATAAGGCAAGAGGAGTCCTTGGTTTTATTAAAAGACGGGCTAAAAAATTCAGTGATCATTTTACTACTAATTTATTATATACCTCTATCGTAAGGAAAATTTTTGAATATGCATCAGTTATATGGAACCCACAATATAATGTCTACATCGGCGCCATAGAACCCGTTTAAAAGCAGTTTTTACTTTTTGCTTTACGTCATTGTTGTTGGAATCCCAATATATGCTTCCATCGTATGAAATACGCCTTTAGATTATTTTACTACCTTCCCTAAGAAGCAGAAGAATGATGCTTAATGTCACGTTTCTGTATAAATTACTTTATACAGAAACTTTACGGGATAAATTCGGAATATCTCATCTCAACTCTAAATTTTAACAACCCAAGGAGAGGAACTAGACATTTTTTGTTTTTCAAGTTAGGTCAGTGCAATTCTAATTACGCTCTTCATAAACCTTTGCGATGTATGTGCAGTGATTTCAGTAATAACTTCAACATGATTAGTTCTTCTGATTCGGTAGACGTCTGAAAACGGAAAATTATATTACATTTAAATAATTAATCAATTTAACTTCATCCTATTATACCTAACGCAGTTTTATAACAATGTAATATCGGTAATTGAGATTTTTCTGTTTCTCCTTTTTTTCTCAATATTATGTTTTATAAAGTAATATGAATCGTTTTTTAAAACTTGCTTTTTAATTATTCAATATTTTAATTTTAAATCGAATTGTGATTTACATGCTCACTAGGGCGGGTCGATTTGTAGGGAGTGAAAAATTCACCAATTTCCCTATTATTTCCGTATTCTATGGATTATTCCATGAAAATTTGCCGAAGGAACCATACCTCTATCGTTAAAATCAAGTCCCCTACTCTTTGTTGGTAGATTTTTTCCAAAATTGACGTTCGTATGAAATATTACCTACACGTTCACATCCATAACTCAAAAACTATCGATCCAAATTTTGGACCATTTTTCCATTTTTGTCATGATTTTGTCCAAGAATATTACTTTCATGGCCATTTTTTTGGCTCAATCCATTATTTAATTTAATTTACAATTCAAAACGAAGAGTTTAAGCCCAAATTTATCGAATTCGGTTGATTAATTCATGCGATATTGCTAAAACAAAATAACACATAAAACCAACTTTTTGATTTTTTTTCCCTTTTTATTTTTTTTTTTCTACAAAAATTCAAATTAAGAGATAATAAAGTATCTATCAACCTATTATCAAAAAAAAAATATTCAATTTGAGTGTAGTAAAAGACAAAATTTTGGACAAAATCATAAAAAAATGGAAAAATGCTCCAAAATTTGGACAAAAATGCCCGTAACTTTTGAACCGTTGGACCAATGTTGGAGATTTTTTTTGTAAATTGATCAAAATGAGCTCACCTTTCCAACGCGCCTACGATTAAACCCGATCGATAGTTTTTGAGTTATGGATGTGAACGTGTAGGTAATATTTCATACGAACGTCAATTTGGGAAAAAATCTACCCACAAAAAGTAGGGGACTCGATTTTAACGATAGAGGTATGGTTCCTTTGGCAAATTTTCATGGAATAACCCATAGAATACGGAAATCATAGGGAAATTGTCGAAAAATCACCTGGATTGGTGTGCCACAGTATATCTCTTTATCCAAAAGCATATCCAACTAATTGGGATTTTGATTTGGCGGATATGAGATATATCATTTCTACGTAGGTCCTTGGGTTGGACAATGGCCGCAAATCAGTTAAAATGAGTATAGTGTTTTGGATTGTCTTTGAACTCAGTTTTGTTATTTCGAGTACCTTAAATAAATAACCACTATCATTTCATTCGATGTTGCTTATTTATATAGAATCAAGTCTGATATACTAATAGGCAAACATCAAATGTTGTCGTACACTTTTTCGATATTAATTTTAGAATAAAGGCAATGAAACTTATATCATTCGAAAGGTACTGCGCCCTTTATGTGCAGAATCATTTTAGATTTTAAATTTATGACCTCTGACCCGAAATATTGACGTTGAAAATTTGTATTATTTTTAATAAGGAATCTCAGGACTAAGAAGATTTAAAATAGTGAATTCGGTATCAACTGAAAGATCTGGCTGCACAGTATGATTACATTTTAGATTGGTGACCTTCGACCTGCAATATGATCGTAAAAAGAGCATTTAATAAATAAAAGCCAAACTGTAACAGATGGAAAAATAGAATGTAAGAGGGAATTTTAGACATTGATATGGTGTGCAAAAAATACTTCCGACATTTTGCGCCATCTCTTACGGATACCCTACAATAAGCATTTTTTCATGTTAAAAGTGTGAATATATATTGTATATATGGTGAAATTTCTTACAAATAGCAAATTATGAAAATTTTCCGTTATTTTGACGTGAAAATTATTGTGATAGCTCGAAAACTGTAGATGTTTTCAGTACAACGTATTTTTGTATGAAACGTCGTTGGTTCAGAAGTAAACGGTATACGAAACCTTTTTTGGTAATATTTTTCTCGGATAATATGTTAAAAAAAATTCCCGTTATAATGACATCAAAACTATTGAGATATCTTAATGTAGATTTTCTCATTACAACGTATTTCCTTGAAGAAGGGTCATCGCCTCAGAATGAGAAAAAAACAATTGAAATTTCAAGTTTTGATCTTGCAAGCAAATATCTTGGCCATTTTCCAATCGATTATCATCAAATTTTCTTTGTATAAAAGACCAATTAATTGACTTTGGAGAAATAAGAAAAGATTTACCGTTATCTCACCAATTTAATATTTTATATGGTTTTAAAAATAAATCTAAGATATTCAGTTTTTGCTCAAAAAATAGGCCAAACGTTTTTGTTGTTGTAATCTTTTTTGTTATAAAATTTTCTTTTTTCATAATCTTTCATATGATATTTTATTAGTAAAAATAGATTAATTTTGACACAAACAGTTTCTATTATTGAACAAACAGACAAAACAGTTTCTATTATTGAAAATCATGAGCTTTTTCAAAATGTTTTTATATTTTCTACAAAGCTCTGCAGCTTAAAAAATAATTTCTGTGAAAAAAATTTTCAAATTTTCAAACCACTCCAAAGTTATATACACAAATATATGTTTTAAGCCATTTCGTTATATATAAAAATAGGCGTAGAAGAAACAGTTCTTCCGTCTTTCTGAACCGATTTTGATAATTTTTTTTAAATAAATTAGAGTAGGGAGAAGAAGTTCACCGAATAGTTTTGTGACCTTAGACCTGAAATATGAGCATCGAAATAATATTTCTGAAGTAAAACTTAAACTATAAGAAATGAAAGAACATGGCGTTGGATTAAATTTTAGATATTAATACAATGTAGGAAAAACATTTTTTGCTATCGCTTACGGATACCCTACAACAAGCATTTTTTTATAGTACATTTTTTTATTTTACAAATAGTAAATTCTGAAAAATTTTGATATAAAAGTTATGACGATATCTCGAAAACTGTTGCTTTCTCTCGGAACTTAAGATTTTCTTAGTACAACAAATTTTCTTAAGGCAAGGTCAATGACTCAGAATGAGAAGAACGATTGAAATTTAAGAAAGTTGGTCGAATTTCGACCACAGGCGACACTAGTATGTTAACATACGTGTTTTATATATATTCAACTTTTAAATTCCGCTGAAAAGTCAATTAATGTGCTTGGTGGAAACACCTAATTGCCAATATGGTGTATATTTTTAGTACGTAGGTGCATTCTGTCTGTCCCGTCTGATCCGGGAACGATCTAGAATGTAAATCGTGCATGCGTATAGCACGGGTATACGTTTCTATGAAAGATTTCATACCTCCGGGCGAATCCAAAAAAAGAATTAAAAAATAAATTTAGGAGAACAATTTGAGAATTTCATGCGTAAATATATGTTTATTTCGAATCATTTTGATACTGTTAGGCAACGTGTTCCACAATCTGATGGCGTTCACAAAAAACAGTATATTTTAGTTCAATAATTAAAGACTGGTATTATATGGTTGAAATTTCTAGTTGATCTGCAGAATTGGAGTTTTTCAAATAAGTAATTAGGTGTTCGTGAATATATTAAATTGTGTAAAAATATGCAGTTTCTAGCATTCAAATAACTAAATAAAAATATTACAGCAAAGAATGTTATTGCTCACGTGACTGATGCCATCAAATTTCCTAAGACCATAAACGTACCTCACAGCATTATTAAATGCCAGCTCCAGCTTCATCTTTTATCTGGAATCAAGTCTACTATACACGACATCTGAATAAGAGATGATCTAGTTCCTATAGGAAAAAATTAAGCAGTCCACCTTAAGATCCGCAACACATAGTAAATTTTACATACTAAAGTATTGATATGGTCTTCACAAGAGAGTGAGGCGTCAATGTGGTAACCAAGATTTTTTTATCTTGTCAACAAAATTTAGTTGAACACTATTTAGATAAATGACAGGTACATTAGAGAAAGAGTACCTAGATTTATAAATCGGTAAGACATGTGATTTCAGGGGGTTGAGCTTGAGCTTATTAGTTTGAGCCCATTCTGTAATTTTACTTAAGTCTTCGTTAATTTTAATACATAAATCATCAACAAGGTCAAGAGGTCTAGACAAGTACAGTTGCAGATCATCAGCATATGCATGCATTGTAACATGCCTGCATTGGTTGAAAATGTCATTAATAAACATAGAGAATAAAAGCAGACCAAGTACAGAGCCTTGAGAAACCCCACGGACAGCGGACAGACTATTCCCCACCCTTACTCTTTGAGTCCTTCCAACTAAAAAAAAATAAACTGGCCATTTCAGCCCTTGGAAGGACTTTGACCTAGCTTCTATTGATCAATTCTTCCTTCCAACTAAGTAACTATATAACAGACGGATTGCCATGCTGGAGAACTTAAAATTATTTTCAAGTTTTCGGCACCTTCCTTATATATTAGGTCGTTTAACCCATATCATGAACCACTCACTTACCTGTTCCCGATTTCCTGAGTTGTGGAAAGTAGCAACGGTTATCCCAGTAGGTAAAACTGCATCCGCATCAGATCCCAAAGACTACAGGCCCATTAGGGCAAGGTTTATTTTTATTTGATAATAAGCTTTTATCGCCATTGCAGTCCGGCTTTAGAGCTGGGCACAGCTGTTCGACGGCAGTATTAAAGATAGTTGATTATATTAGGATAGCGTATGACCAAAACTTTATAACTCTTCTCTGCCTTATTGATTTTTCTAAAGCTTTTCTAAAGTAATAAGCTTCAGCATTATTTTTACTTTAGTAATAATACAGTTAAACTAGTAACTCATTACCTAGAAGGCAGAAAGCAACGAGTAAAAGTTGGTGACACATTTGAAAACCTTAAAACAATAAAAACAGGAGTTCCTCAAGGATCGATTTTAGGCCCCCTTCTATTTTCAATCTTTATTAATTATGTTTTCTCCATTTGTAAACATTCTTTTATACATGCGTACGCCGATGACATTCAAATTTACATTTCTCGGCCAGCTTGTCTTTTAGAAGACTTGAGCTATAGATTGAACTTGGATTTACTCTCGCTAAACAGGTGGGCTACCGCAAACTTGCTTCTTATAAATCCCCTTAAGTCAAAAGTTTTGCCGATTGCGAGGACTGACTCAGGCTTTGTAGATATTCCGCCATTATTCATTGGGTCTAATCAGTTGGAATTTGAAAGCAAAGTAAAAAATCTTGGCTTTGTACTGAATTCTAAACTAACATGTACTGATCATATTAATAGTGTCGTTGGGAAAATAAACGAAACATTACGATATTTACGTACTTCTTCTAGCTTTACCCCTCTAGAAACACGTCACAGACTTGTGATTCAAATGATTATGCCTCATATATCTTTCTCAGACGTTGTGTATAGCCAGCTTGACTCACAGTCGCAACATAAACTTCTTGTTGCGTTTAATAACGCTGCTAGATATGTTTATGATTTTAATAGATTTGATCATATTTCTGTCAGAAGTAGAGGCATTTTAGGTTGCGGTTTAATGAATTACTACTTGAACTTTCGCAACATTATATTTTTACATACACTTATTTACTGTCGAAGCCCTGAATATTTATATGAAAAACTCCAATTCTTACAATCTTCTCGATCCTCAAATCTAATCGTTCCTAGGCACGACTTTTTAAACAGCAGTAGATTCTTTTTCATAAGCACCATTAGACTTTGGAATTCACTACCCAATTATTTAAAACAAATAGTATTAAGAACCAGCTTTAAACGTGCAATATATAATCATTTTGATATATAATTTAATCTATAATTTTAATCTATTTAAACGATGGATATCGTTTTCTTTTCTTTTTCTTTACATCTCTTACAAACTTATCCCTAAACTATATTCAATTCTTGCTGTTGTTTATCTTTTTCTTCTACGAGTTAGTTAAGTTACTTAGGATATTTCGTTCCTGATGTTTCATACAAGATATTTTTGCAATAAATAATAGTTAATTTTGTCTACTTTTGAAATTTTTTCTGATTCGTATAATTGTAGTTTTAATCTAGCAAGTTAAGTTATGATTCTTAATGTACTTTATTTCAATTGATGTACTATAAAAGACCCAGTCTTAGTGTACAATATTATAAACATTAAATAATAATAACAATATAGAATGGTCAACAGAGTCAAATGCTTTTGGAAAGTCTAGCAAACAAAGGAGATTAATGTGACTCTAATCATATGTCATTCTTAATAAATAATATTTGATAAATATTAATTTTGAAATTTTTTTGAAAGGTATATCACCGGATCGGATAATTTTTTCTAATGTCGCCGCGAAAGAAGAACATGTCAGACGTGGTCAATTGGCAGATATATGTCTTGATACTCCACTTTGTAATGGACACACCACTTCAATGGATGTGTTATGGACAGGAACGCCCGTAGTAACACTACCCGGGGAGACATTGGCTTCCAGGTATTTTGACTTATTTTTCACAAATATATTGTATTTTAATATTTCTTCTTTACGCGAACACTTTATTGCGCAAAGAGCACACTTACAAAATATTTGAACAATTCTCACACTTCGCTGCGCAGATCTGGAAGTGTGATATCACATGCTCTAGAAGCAGATCCGTCTTTAGTTTTTACGCCCTTAGTGGGTGGCGCGTTTTACTTTAAGGGTCCAGTCTGGTTAGATAGGCCGAAAAATATGCAATTTTAATTAATGTTCTTTTTGGAAAAAGTAACAAATATAGCTACCAGGGCCGTAGCCAAGGGAGATTTCGGGGTTCAAAATTTTAAAAAAAATTATGTTCTAAAAAACCTTAACAAATCATATACTGAAGTTGCGTTTACGTGTAAAAGTCTTTGTTATGAGTTGATTCGTGATTTATCGTACAGATTTATCGTATACTTTTTACAGAATTTTGACCCCAAGAAAAGTTTTAAGTCAATCGGTTAAGTAGTTTTGTGGTTTTTTAGGCTTTAAAATTTATGAAGTTTATGTAAAACTTTTTCTCTCTGAACATTTTAATAATTTGAGATAAATGGCATATCGTTCTCATCCCAAAAATTTCTTAAAACATGCCTCCATAGTTCAATGGGAGAGAACCGTTTGAACGGATGTGAATCCCTTAGCTTACACAGTGATCACACAGTAACAGAGCAGGACGTGTTGATAGAATTTGCAAAAAAAAGAAGACTTAATTTTTGATAGTTCTTTATTTTTTTCCCCATACAAAACTTTCTAACTTTTTCATTTCTTACAAAATTTTTTCAGAGGGTGTTTATTTAATAATTAATATTTTAGCTTTAATTTGAATAAATTTTAGAAATTCTGGCCATGAATGCAAGCACTCCAAACCTTTCGAACAACTTCTTGAAAGTGAGGATCGCATTAGAAATAATGAAGTTATCAAATTAAGTGAAAATAAATTAAAAATACAGCATCTTTAATGCTTTTGCAAGCCTTTAAAATTTTTTGATGCAGATTGGAAGAGCCTTTTCTGGCCTTCAATATTTAAAAATTTTTTTTTAAAACTATTTTACCAGCCTTTATATTTACGAATAACATGACTTTTGGAGGTTATTTAAACCAAGGTTAAACTTGGTTAAAACCAAGGTTAATTTTTAGAGAGGTACAAATGGAACTTTTTTCCATCTGAATAAAAAAAATTTTAAAACAGCTAACCAGACGGACCCTTAATGTAGTATTCCTGGTTGGAATGCTGTTTTTGGACCCTTTTTGAAAAACTTCTCATTTGAAAACGCAAAGAGTTATTTAAATTTTTTTCATTGTATTAAGAACATATTAAATGAAATAAAAAATTTTTCTTTGTACGAGGGCTGTTCAAAAAGTTGTCGGACTTTAAAGTTGGGCGTTGAAAAAAAAGGTATGCCGCTTGCGGCCCGGATAACTCGACTTTGGATCACCTGAAATGGAAAAAATAAAAGGATTTAGATTCAGTACAGATGTTTTTCTGGTCCCTACCTCAATCACAATTTTGCGATTATTTTTAACAAAATGGCGGTCATTGAAAAATGAAAAACCGATTTTGGGTCTTTTTTTTTAGTTTAGTGTAAAGAAAATAGTAAAAAATTGTTTAAAATTGTGATTGAGGTAGGGACCGAAATGGTGACAATTCTGCGTCGATTGCACTTTGTTTCATCAAAATCTGTTCAGAACTACGGGCGCAATCTGGGCAGCAAGCTCGAAAAACGTGGAAAAAGCTCAAAGAAAATTTTAGGCAATAAAACATTTTTTTTGTGATATACTTACATATATCAATCTGCAATGCCAGCCCCATAAAGAATTCCTTCCTCTTATTCAAAAAATGAGGACTCGGCGGCTCTTCGGGCAGTTCTACCTTCTTTTGATGCGGCCAGACCTCTGGCTTCGGACCTTTTCAAACGTTCTTCGTTCCGAGACATGGCAAAATCATATTTGACGTTGCCAATCGGGATGGCCATTAGGTTCACTATTTGAAGTATTGGCAAAAAACTGTGGGTATTAAACAACTCGCCGAATATAGTTTTATAGTTTATTATAATTTATTATTTAATCTATATTTACAACGTGATAGTTCTTATTAATACCTACTATTATTTTTCTACGGTTTTGCGCAGAGTTAGTCCGTTTTCTTCGCGGCGTAAAAACTGACTAACTTCTAAGGCAACATGGCCCAGAGACCATGCCACCACAACGCGTCGAAGATATATCTAAGAGCTAAGTATGTGAGCGCGGCAGCACACATACATAGCGCAACAAAAACCGAATTTCCTATATGCATTTTCGCGATAGAACGATACAGTGGAGCTCTGCACTGGCCTTTATAGTCGCTAGCCCTGTTATCAGCGCTAATAACAGTGCTAGAGAAAGGGTGCGGTGGGGGCTGACGCAGCGTATGCCAATCATCGTATTGGCAGCGCAATTGCATGAACGCTGGTTAGCTAAGCCAGCGTGCAAGCAACAAGCGCTTACTCAGCTGACATTAAGGGTGGTTGTTGTACAATACGAGCGAACAATTACAACAACAACCACACTAGCTTAGAACCTCTTGGTATTCGTCATCAAGGCAAACCGATGCGGCTATACAACAACAGACCCACAACATACACACACATCCCGATATGTTGAATCGTCACAGGCAGCGAGCCTGTGTTGTTGTACAACACACAAGCGAACAACAACCACACGCCGTATCACTCGAGTAGCCAACCGCTTGAAGAGGCTGTTGACGAACCGTCACATGAAACCGTTGCCAGCTATAAACGAGGCTGACGTTCTGTCTACGCAGCGAGACAGAGCGTCAGCTCAACCGAACGTCAGTCCCACACTTAGCTCACGATCACATCACCACAATGCCGTCACAGAGACGACGACAACTCTGTCACAGTGGAATGTGCTTAGGCTAGCAAACGCGCGATAAGCTAGCCTACACTTTGTTTATCAAATCGCAACAAAGTGTCGCCAAATAAAATTTCTAAGACCGCACAGAAACACGATCACTAACAGCAGTGGCATATGGCCACTGCTCAGTAGGGTAAACGGTACGCTCTACGGCCACGCCACAGTACTCCCCCCTTAGTGTTTCTGTCGCGATTCTAAAAATATTAAAGTACCGAATTTTGACTCAACCCCAACACGACGGAGGAAAATTACACCGAATAATTAACGCCATATTCAATATCGCGACCCGTCTTAAACGCTATTCTTGCTTACAAGCTAAGCAATTTGATTACAAATTTACAAAACTTCAAGTACATAACACGAAATACGTCATCGCCTCCGTCATCATTTTACCACCTCCTCGGGGCCTTCACCTCTCTACCGCTTCTCGTAAAAGTGTTCTTCCTTGGCCGCCCATGAGTCAGCGGCGGGCCGGAAACCTTTATCACGGTTGGTGCGACTGATTTCCGATGATGTTTACTCCGTCCCACATTGTCCAACGGTGGACCGGAGGAAGTTGTCACGGTCGGTGCGCTTGCTTTACTACGCTGCTTAATTTTTCCAACGGCGTCCAACGGTGGACCGGAAAAAGTTGTCACGGTCGGTGCGATTGATTTACGGCGTTGATTTATTTTTCCAACGGTGTCCAACGGTGGACCGGAAAAAGTTGTCACGGTCGGTGCGCTCGATTTACGATGTTGATTTCTTTTTCCAACGGTGTCCAACGGTGGACCGGAAAAAGTTGTCACGGTCGGTGCGCTCGACTTACGCTGACATTTATTTGCCGACGGCCCGGTCTTATGTGGAAGTTCGGCAAAGGTCACCACTTTTCGAACCGGCGATGGCCTCGCCTTTGATACCACGACATCACGGTAGCTCTGCTTAATGCTGGCTGGTCCTCCACTTTCCTTCGGTGCTGCCGATGACCGCCTAGGCGACATACCCTTTTCGACCTCGCCCTTAGGTAGGAACGCCGCCTTCAGCCTATCTATTGATATCGTGGTCGACCTGCCCCTCGTGCTTAACACAAAATACTTTTCTGTCCTCTCCAGTACCTTGAATGGCCCATCGTATCGCGATTGGAGAGGTCGCTGTACCTTGTCGACTCGAACAAATACGTGGGAACAGGTTGCCAAGTCCTTCTGAATAAATACCTTCGGAACGTCGTGATGGCTGGCTTGCGTAGGCGTGATTTTCGACATCATTCTCCTTAATTCTTTCACGAATTCCGTCTCGTTCGGCTTCTGTAAAGACGGAGAAAGTAACTCACCAGGAAGCTTGAGTGGGGTTCCGTAAACCAATTCTGCCGGTGACATTTCGATGTCTTCTTTGACTGCGGAGCGAAGGCCCAGCAGCACCAAAGGCAGTATCCCACACCAATCCTCATTATCGTGGCAAGTTATGGCCGCCTTCAGTGTACGGTGCCACCTCTCTATCATCCCGTTCGACTGTGGATGATAAGGAGTGGTTCTAAAGTGCTGGATGCCCAAGAGATTGTTAAGCTGCCGAAACAACTCGGATTCGAACTGCCGCCCTTGATCTGTCGTAATTTTGAGTGGTACGCCAAATTTGGCAATCCAGCCCGATAGCAGACTTCGTGCTACCGTTTCTGCTGACATATCTGGTAAAGGAATGGCCTCGGGCCACCGCGTGTATCGGTCGATGATCGTCAGGCAGTAGCGATTATCCCTGGAGACCGGCAGAGGCCCTATTAAATCCACGTTGACGTGCTCAAACCGTTCGCTCGGTCTGTCGAAAGATGCCACCGGTGCCTTATTGTGGCGCTGAACTTTGGCGCGCTGGCACGCAACGCAGCATTTAACAAAATCGCGTATATCCCTTTTCATGCTTGCCCACACGTACCTGTCCTGGATCAACTTCGTTGACGCGCTGACCCCAGGGTGTGCTATACCGTGCATTTTCTCCATCACCACCTTTTTGAACTTCTCTGGCACCAAGGGTCGGACCCTACCTGTTGACGTATCGCAGTAGATTGGGCTCGAGGCGTCTGGCATCGTGAGTTTTAGCAACACCAGCGATGATTTTGATGGCGACTCAATTAATAATTTCGTCTCTGCATCGGTTGCTTGCTCCTTAGCCAGCTCTTCGAAGTCGATAACAGGCCTTGCTGAGACCGTCGACTCGCACAAAACCTGCTCTATTCGTGACAAGGCGTCTGCCACCTTATTTTCTGCTCCGGGAACGTGTACGATGTCCGTCGAGAACTGGCCTACGTAATCTAAATGGCGGGCCTGCCTTGGCGAAGCTTTGTCTGGATTCTGCTTAAATGCGAACGTTAAGGGCTTGTGGTCCGTAAAAATTGTGAAAACTCGCCCTTCTACCATATATTTAAAAAAACGTACCGCTTGATATATGGCCAACAGCTCTCTGTCGTATGTGCTGTATTTTCGCTGCGCCTCCGTCAACTTTTTGGAATAAAAACCTAACGGTTGAAGAATACCTTTTACTTCCTGATGTAGCACGGCGCCTACCGCTACGTCGGACGCGTCTACGTGCAGAGACAGCTTTGCTACGGGCGAAGGGTGGAAAAGCAAGGTCGAATTCACTAAACTCGCCTTGCACATCTCGAATGCTCTTACTTTTCCGTCGTCCCAGGCCAATGGTGTGGTATCGTTTTTCTTGTTGCCCACTATCATCCCCTGTAAAATCGACTGGATACTCGCTGCGTGCGGTATGAAGCGCCTATAGAAATTTACCATTCCCAAAAATTGCTTCATCTCCTTCGCCGTTTTTGGTTTCGGAAAATCGCTCACCGCCTGTACTTTTTCGTCACATGGCTTAATCCCGTTTTCGCTCACGGTGTGGCCTAGGAACCTAACTTCCGTTTTCCCGAACGCACATTTCGACACATTTATTGCCAGGCCATTCTCTCGCAGAAGTTGCAGAATGCGCCTGACATGCTTCTCATGCTGTCTCTTGTCTTCTGAAGCTATGCAAATGTCGTCTATATAGACAAATGCATACTCCGACTCTGACGCCAATATACTATTAATATGGCGCTGGAAAGTTTGCGCTGCGTTTCGAAGACCGAAAGTCATGAATTTGAATTGGAACAGTCCAAAAGGCGTCGTAATCGCTGTCTTCGGTATATCTTCAGGCTCGATGGGAATTTGGTGATACGCTTTCTGCAGGTCGAGTGTCGAAAAAATTCTTTTACCATGCAAGATATGAGTGAAGTCCTGCACGTGTGGTATCGGGTAACGATCCGGTACGGTCCGATCGTTTAACGCACGGTAGTCGCCGCAAGGTCTCCAACTCCCATCGGATTTTTTAACCATGTGAAGTGGACTTGACCAATTGCTGTCGGATGGCTCGCAAATGCCATTCTCGACTAAGAAACGAAACTCGTCTCTTGCCGCGACTAACTTCTCTGGTGGCAGCCGCCGAGGCCTCGCATTAACGGGTGGTCCATTCGTCACTATATGGTGCGTGACTTTTGACTTCGCTGTCGGCTTGTCTTGACGAAGTACGGTTACGTCGGTGAAATCGGACAAAATATTTGCGAAGGGGTCGTTAATATTGTAAGTAAAAATGTTAAACTCACCCTTTTTTGCCGAAATGCCGTCTGCATGCGCTTGTGTCGTGCTGTCGATGAGTCGATTGTTGCGCACATCTACCAGCAGTGCGTATTTCCTCAGAAAATCCGATCCGATGAGAGGTGACTTCACCTTTGCGATTATGAAGTCCCAGGCGAATGATCTCTTCAGCCCAAAGTTCAAGATGACTCGTCTGGTACCGTACGTAGGAATTGATGATCCATTTGCTGCGAACAGCGTTAGTTCGCTTTGTGGTTTGCGCTGGTCGGCGAATGTCGATGGAATGACCGATACGTCCGCTCCGGTATCTACAAGGAACTGTCGGCACGTTGTCGTATCCTTGACGTATAACCGGCGGATCTGTTTCTCGCCGCCCGTCCCTGCGCAGACTGGCGACGAGACATCTAGTTTTTTTGGAATCTCGGCGGGTTGCGTTTTGGGCCATACCTGCAACCCTCGTGGCACTTCCTTGCCGCCCCCCCGTAGATGTAGTGGTACCAGCAGACGCCGTTCACAAACGTTGGCTTTAGGAACTGCTGAGTTGCAGCTGGTTTCGTAGCCGCCGGTGCTGGCTTAGGCGTCGTTCTTGTTCTTGCTACTTGCTCGTAGCCCAGATCTCTCCTCTTCTCCTTCTTCGTGCTTACCATTGGCATGCGCCCCCTGCCGCCGCAGTAAAGCATGTCGTCGTCGCTGGAGGACATCTCTTCCGCTGGTCGTACATTGCGCAACCAATTCGTGACGTTTTTGGTGTTCGCCGTTCGCGGGTTAAGCAACTCGTATAGCTGATTCTCTACCCGACATAGCCGTTTCTGATCCGCCGACATTCCTCTCACCGTTTCATTTACACCCAACTTACTCGTCTCCGGCCTAGGTATCGGAGACGCGCTAATGGCTGCAACCTGCCTTGACCGAAAGTCGCCAACCTCCATTATTCTGTCAGCCAGCGCTGCTTTTTGTACTAGAGTCTCCGTTGACACTTGCAAAATCGCCTGTACACTCGACGGCAGGCGCGATAACCATATGCCTTCTAACATCATCGGGGTCACGTTACGGCCCCCTAGTTCACGCATTTCGGACAGGAGCTGGGATGGGCGCTTGTCGCCCAGCTCTAAATTCATCATTAGCTGGCGTAACTTTTCCGAATCGCTAGCACTGAAAGCGTTCATCAACGCCGACTTCAGGTTGTCATACTTATTCCTCTCTGGCGGATTTCGCACGGCCTCACTGACCTGTTTCAGCACCGACTGGTCTAGCGCCGCGGCTGCCGTATGGAATTTGAAGGTATCCGACCTCGTCCCAGCCAAGGCGAACTGTTGGTCCAACGACAAGAACCACATGTCCGGAGCATGGTGCCAGAATGCAGGCGCCTTAATCGCGTTCCCGCCGACCCTATTCACTTCCGTCGCCGACCCCGTTTCTCCGAGGGTCAATACGTCCAGGCTAGCAGTGGCGGCTTCCGTGCCGCCGACTGCCCCTTCGACATCGCCCGCACTTTCTAGGTTGTCTACCGAACCTTTATTTTCCTCACTTTTACTCATAGTTAATTTTATATATTTCTTTTACAAACTTTACTCGCGTTTCGCACAAAAGATTGTTCGAACTTATTCACTTATTTGCGCGCACTTTTCTCGGGGTCACCAATGTGGGTATTAAACAACTCGCCGAATATAGTTTTATAGTTTATTATAATTTATTATTTAATCTATATTTACAACGTGATAGTTCTTATTAATACCTACTATTATTTTTCTACGGTTTTGCGCAGAGTTAGTCCGTTTTCTTCGCGGCGTAAAAACTGACTAACTTCTAAGGCAACATGGCCCAGAGACCATGCCACCACAACGCGTCGAAGATATATCTAAGAGCTAAGTATGTGAGCGCGGCAGCACACATACATAGCGCAACAAAAACCGAATTTCCTATATGCATTTTCGCGATAGAACGATACAGTGGAGCTCTGCACTGGCCTTTATAGTCGCTAGCCCTGTTATCAGCGCTAATAACAGTGCTAGAGAAAGGGTGCGGTGGGGGCTGACGCAGCGTATGCCAATCATCGTATTGGCAGCGCAATTGCATGAACGCTGGTTAGCTAAGCCAGCGTGCAAGCAACAAGCGCTTACTCAGCTGACATTAAGGGTGGTTGTTGTACAATACGAGCGAACAATTGCAACAACAACCACACTAGCTTAGAACCTCTTGGTATTCGTCATCAAGGCAAACCGATGCGGCTATACAACAACAGACCCACAACATACACACACATCCCGATATGTTGAATCGTCACAGGCAGCGAGCCTGTGTTGTTGTACAACACACAAGCGAACAACAACCACACGCCGTATAACTCGAGTAGCCAACCGCTTGAAGAGGCTGTTGACGAACCGTCACATGAAACCGTTGCCAGCTATAAACGAGGCTGACGTTCTGTCTACGCAGCGAGACAGAGCGTCAGCTCAACCGAACGTCAGTCCCACACTTAGCTCACGATCACATTACCACAATGCCGTCACAGAGACGACGACAACTCTGTCACAGTGGAATGTGCTTAGGCTAGCAAACGCGCGATAAGCTAGCCTACACTTTGTTTATCAAATCGCAACAAAGTGTCGCCAAATAAAATTCCTAAGACCGCACAGAAACACGATCACTAACAGCAGTGGCATATGGCCACTGCTCAGTAGGGTAAACGGTACGCTCTACGGCCACGCCACAAAACCTTCGTTAAATATGACAGAAATTTTTTTCCTATGTACTTGTGAATTCGGTGTCCTTATCTCTTTCGTGTTGGTTACCACGAAACTGGCGTTTCAAGGGCGTTTGAAGGGCGTTTCGATTGCTACCAGTGTTTCTTTTATTTTTATTTCTATTACTTTTTCTATCCACTGTCTTTAGCACAAACAAAAAATTTTATCAAAACTGTATGCGCGCGAGTTATGTCTGCACCCTGTGAAGTGCAACTTGATCCACCACAGTCCAAACAGTCGAAGATCTTTTAGCTTAATTTGCATTTTAAGTCACGTACTGCTAAAAGAGCTTCGATTGAAAACAAACAAAATATTATAAGCAAGCATTGAAGATAAATAAAGTCAGTCGTAATTTGGACAAGAAACAGAAAAGAAATGTTTTTATTCAAAAGTACGTATCTGGCGCAGTCGGTAGTGGTTTAAACTCTGGTGGTGGAGGAGTTATGTCTGCACCCTGTGAAGTGCAACTTGATCCACCACAGTCCAAACAGTCGAAGATCTTTTAGCTTAATTTGCATTTTAAGTCACGTACTGCTAAAAGAGCTTCGATTGAAAACAAACAAAATATTATAAGCAAGCATTGAAGATAAATAAAGTCAGTCGTAATTTGGACAAGAAACAGAAAAGAAGTGTTTTTATTCAAAAGTACATATCTCGCGCGTCCGGTTAATAACTCAGTTCAAAGTGAACTAAACGCTGCCAACATTCGAATACCTAAGCTCTAAAATGTGTATTCATTTATTTTTATAATGCGTACACAAACAAGTTATTACCTACTAAAGAATGCGTTGAACGAAATTCGGTGGTTGCTTCAAACCGTTGCATTCAAAAAGTAGCCAAATTAAGCAAATCGCATTTTAGCGAAAACATTGTTGGACAAAAAAGGCCATATCTCCTAAAGTATTTCGAATTACAAAACACCCTTTTTGGACGATGCTCTCAAATATCCAAGCTAAAGAAAAATGTTGCCAACCATGAATACTCCCTTACTGAAATTTTTTTTTAGATTGCGTCGCTTTTACACGCAATAAGAATAAACAGCAGCATGGCAATCGAATAATTCGTTCTACGAACGATTTTCTGCTGCTTCTTCTAAGTTCCGCGTGTTTATGAAAAAAATGTATCTTTGAAATTGTCAGGTGCCACTTTTTGGCAAAAAGAAAGTTTGGTGGTGGGTCTTTTAAAGCGTGGGGGCCGCAACATTAACTGGATGCTTGGAACTTGGTAGGAATATTTATATGCTACCTCCGAAGCCCCCTAGGTTCTTTTCTCTCATTCCCTAATTTCTATGTGTGTCTCGTGTAGGGGCTGTTTGTACATCCCGTCTTATGCCATTCGAGTGTACATGTGTTTGGTATGTGCGTGTGTTTCCTATTAACACATGCTTTATTTGCACGTCGGTGCAGACAGGGAATGCTTGAGTTATGTTTAAGTGGTTCTTTACTCTCAGCCGAGCATAGACTCCTTAGACTGCCGGGATGATGTTTTGTGTGTGTGTATTATACTTGTTGCTCTTCGTTTTTGGATCTGCTCCTGTCAATATCGCCGAAAAATCCTGTTCGCGGAAAAAATGATTACTACTCTTTTTCTTTATTATTAGAGATCAGATATTTATGTCATATCTGATCTCGCTTTTCTTCTTCTTCATTTCCTCTTACATCATTTCTTAACTCTAAATTACAATTAGGAAATGCTAATCTAGCATTTCCTGAATTCTTGGCCGAGATTTTATCTGATTCATTAACTTAACCTTAAAGTAGCATTCTTTACCTAGACAATTTCATTATTAAGAATGTACAAACATTCTTATTCTTAAACACAAAGCAATTATTCATGGGTATTTGCATGCACATACATATTTAATGCTTTCGCTACTGTTCTAAAGCAAACATACATACTCAATTTGCTTTGGAATTGCTTTGTTATCGGAATAGCAAAACGATTCCGGTAATAAATGGTGTTGTGAAATCCGATCGGTTTTTACTCTTTTCGAACATAAACAAATCCATTGTTCGAATCAGCTGTTCAGCTAAATTGTTTTCTGAAGTTTTGTGTTTGATTGCCCGAATTGAAACATTTTGCGTGTATTACATAAATTTAATTATGAAAAGAAAGAAAAGTGTTTAAAATGAGTCTGCTGTGTTGGTCTTTTTATTTCTGGAGGAGGAAAGCAATAAAAAAGTAAAAATGTGCATTTTAAGAAATAGCAATCCTCTAGAGCTTCCAGAGTGGGCGTAAGAACAATCTTCGTATTTAAGCAAAACACGGAGATACTTGGACTATTTGCAGATTTGTGACCAATATCGTTTAAAGCAAGATTTATTCACTTTGGTGTTAGAAACTATTAAATCTCATATGCCTTCGTCGTCAATTCCTTTTGTGCTTTTATCAGCCGCAACGCTCAGATTTTTAGCAGTAGTCTCACCCAGGAGAATATAATTTTGTGTTTTATTTTTGTATTTTCCATCAAACAAAAAAAAAAATTATAATTTTACCATCGACATTATTTAATTTACTGACACTTTTTTAAAGTTTTCAGCAGCAATAAATAAAATGTTTAACATTCCGCTAGTGAATAGCCAGTTTGTTTCCGAATGTCAAACCAATAATATCGGTTTGTGCAACTCCTCAACCCGATGCAAATTCCGATTCGAACTAAAAACCGGAATCCCTGAACCTTTCCCAAATTTTTACCGGAATCAAAACCGATTCCGGCGATTCACGGTTTCCACAACAACCCTGACTGTGACGTATTTCGAAGAACGGAATTCCCTTGTACCAAATATTGTACAATGAATAGTTGCAGCGTTTATTAAAAATACTATTAACGTACTTTTTGTTCGCATGAAAATAACAACAACAAGGCGGCACACCTGTTTCACAAAATGTAACGATGGATTTTTACCTTTGCTTTAAAGCTGTTCACCTGGTAACTGAACTTCGTTTAAAATATGGCACGCGTCATAACTTAAACGGGTTTGTTTATTAATTACTGCATGTTTTAACGTTGATTTTAAGATTGAACTTGAGTTCAGAATCAATGTTGAAGTGTGGCTACTATCAGTGTATGTCTATAAGTATGCCTTGGCTTAGGACAGCTGTGAATGAATTCCTCCGCCTTTAAACAAGAAATTATTGTTAAATTTCTAACAGTAGTTTTTTCGTTATACTTATGCAGTATAATCGTTATTTCATATTCTTTTCGTTGTTTTATTCTTAAGTTGTTAATTTTATACAGCTTCTTTTCATATTTATATACAAACATTTTCTTTTCGTTCTGATTTCCCTATATAATATTGTAAAATATTCAAGAACATGTTATTAAGCTTTCTGATAAATAAATAATAAACTGGCCATTTCAACCCTTGGAAGGACCTTGACCTAGCTTCTATTGATCAATTGTGTTGTGCGTGCTATTAAATGTTTGATCACAAATGACCGAGAACTGGACCTACGTGTTTTATGCCGACTCCGAACGGCTTATGTTCTCAAAAAGCTTTACATGGCAATTTTTACTCTCTGAGGTTTGCCATTGTCTGCAGTGAGGTGAAGACCGAACAGAAAAATTAATCCAATTGAAAAAACTTTCTGTCTGAGCTGGAATTGAACCCGGGCTACCGCGGTTCTTTAGCTTAGAGGCCACGCACTCTACCCACTAGGCTACGGTCGCCACTTTGCTTTCTGATACTCTATTAAAAATTAACATTTCTGTTTGACTTTGGCTTTTATTGTTCTATTAATGTTTCCTATGTCTTGTATACATCCGGTGAAATCTTTTCATCGTTGTTCCGCTACTATTTCTGTTGACGGTGTCTAGTGTTTTCGCCATGATTTCTACTTCTGCTGTTTTTATTTTTCCCTCGTTGTCTATCGATGTGCCGGAAAAAGTTGTCACGGCGTGTTTTCTTTCTGTACTGGGCCCAATTTATCGTAATAAAACAATAGTACACTAACGCCACTTCCGCTGTTCCCAATTTATTTTAACTTATTGTATTAAGGCATTAAACTGAATTGTTGTATTCAGTTAGTAAACGGATTTACCCAAGTTTTTGTTGAGCAAATTAGTTTAATAGTGTGCAACTTTATCATCTTTAATATCTTCCAATGCGTTATCGGCAAAACCTTGATTCTCTTTCTTCGCACAATGCTCCACAGAAAAAATCTGCCAGCCTAGATTTGAAAAATTTAAAAAAACACAATTTCAGATTGTTGCGAAATATTTACTGTATTCTGTATGCTGCTATCATTTATAAAGCTATTATAGTTTAGGAAACTTTTCCATTAAAGTACTTTCATTATCTTTTAATCTCCTATAAGCAGTTATCTAAATATTTTAAGGTTTGAATTTTTTGCTACACCATCTTGTTGTCTATCAGCTGCTACGATATTACTTCCAGACACATCTTCTTTTCTGGATATGTTAAATTTTTAAATTAAACGTTATTAAAAACGTTTGTTTCACCTTCTCAATTAATGCTGCTATGTCTCCTAACTGCATTAACTCGGTGATGTATACATGTGAATGATATTTACTTTTTTAATATACTTTTTCCTTAATATACCTTGTATTTAATTCTTATGTTCTTATGTTATCTTTTTACTTTCAATTTTTATGTTTAAATGTCTTGTTTGAAAAATAGTTTCTAGAATTCTAAAAATAAGCTTCGACTGAGAAACAATTAATATAAGCTTCTCCTCACTGCCCTACAATTTGGGGGCTCAACAAATAATTTGTAAAGACTCAAGATTTGTAAAGACTCAAGACTAACATTTATTTGTAAATACTCAAGACGCTAGATTTATAAACTGAAGACTTAAGATGAATGAAAATCAATACTCAGGACTTCCTTTATCCACAGTGGATAAAATGACGCTTGCACAGCTGCGACAGGAACTTGATAATCGAGAAGCTCATATTAGTGGAAGTCGAGCTGTTCTCAAATTACGATCGATGAATCTGGTGACAAATGAAGGTTAGAATGAAAACGACGATGACGAAGATTACCAACAGCAAGAAGCAATGACAGAGAATACAAATTCGGCGGAAACTATAGAAGGATTGCAGATCGTACAACAAGAGATCCACCCAGCGTCACAGACATCCGTTGATCTATTTGGATTCATACGCCAGCAACAAGCGATACATGCAGCTCCAGAAATTCGCTCTATGCGTATGTCATTCAAGGACGTGGAAGGTATCGTCGAATCATTTAACGGAGAGGACGACCTGTTGGTTGAGGTATAAAATCTTTCATAGCAAGTTAACCACGCTGCAATCAGTGGATGGAGCTTAGACGGAAAAAAGAATAAAAATAGCAAATGAATCCTGGCGAGCATACGTATATGAAATGCGAGGGATTGCATCAAGATCAGTCTTGACGATAGTTCTAAAATTTCCTACATAGTCGATCGCATAGACGATAACTCCGTTGCAAGGATTATTCTTTACGGAGCAACAAATTTTAACGAACTTAAAATTAAATTCATGGAATACGAGAAGATTAAGAATGCTGAGAAGTCACCACTTGTGGTAAAAATACCATTAAATAAAAACTACAACAATACAGCTCCGAAAACAACGATGAAGAAAATAAAATGCTTTACGTGTGACGAGGACGGACATGGTTCACGGAACTGCCCCTCTGCAAGTAAAGGTCCGAAGTGCTTTAGTTGCAACAAGTTTGGACATATTGCATCCGCATGCACGAAAGGATCTTTCGAGAGGAAGAACGCGGTAAATGCAAACAATCGAAGAACCTGTGAAAATGGTAACAATTGGAAAGAGTACTTTTGAAGCTTTAGTAGATACTGGAAGTTGCGTTAATTTAATGACGACAGTATATCAAGAAGTTGGTAGCCAGAAGTTGCAAAAAAGTCTAAGGAATTTTGTTGGACTCGGTGCAAAAAGAACTGTTCTGGAAGGACTAGCCAGACATGATATATTATTATCAGGTGAGAAGTATGCTTGCAATTTCTATATTATGTGAAACGCTTTCATGTGCTATGAAATAATTTTGGGTCGAGATTTATATCTATGTATATAACTTATGTATGAGTCCAGAGAAAATATCGATCAAAAAGATTAGCAGTAATAATTTAACTGACGACCATCATCAAGACGATTTGGCACGTATCCATGTAGTGGTAGATGAAGTTGAACTAGAGGTACCATCAAAATTTAAAGATGTATTCGCTGACATTTACAAAAGCTATATTCCAGAAAAGGTTGCAGATTGTCCAATAAAAACCAGATTAATCCTGAATGACGAAACACCAATTTATCAATGTGCACGAAGACTGACACCACTTAAAAAGAAGATTGTTAAAGAACAGGTCGATGAGTGGTTAAGAAAAGACATAATAGAGCCAAGTTATGTAGAATTTTTCACTCCAGTTGTGATCGTTCGGAAGAAAGATGGACGTTACAGACTCTGCGTGGATTACCGAAAATTGAACAAGTTAATTCACCGGAACAAGGTAAGACCTTTTTCCGATGCAAAGAATCGATGACCAACTAGACAAGTTGGTAAAAGCGAGGGTTTTTCAACAATTGACCTGAAGAACGCTTTTTTCCATGTGCCAATCAAGGAATTGAAAAAAAACCGTTCCTTATACGTAGCGCTACAAAAGCAAAAACTACGTAATTTTTATTTTGCTTTATTTGTATATAGCTATTAAACATAAACATAAGCATGTGGTTCTAAAATGCGCAACGAAACGCTTTTTATTTTGATATATAATTTTTGATATTTATTTAAGAAAACCTTTTAAACAACAATCAAGATGAAAAATTTTAGAATAATAATTTTTTTGATAAAAACTTTTTTGATTAATAATAAATGACATTTTTTGAAAACAATTTTTTTATTAATATATAAAGCAAATTAAAGTATATATTTTATAATGTGTATTTGAATGTATGTAATCATGTATGTATGTGTGTGCTTTTGTATGTATGTAATTAGAACACTACATTATTCCCCCCTATAGGTTTTAATTGGGTTTGCTAAAAGATTGAAGTGTACTTTCTTTGGTGATGGTGTCTCTGTTCACAAATGCTGGTTTGATTCTGTCAATGTGAATTGTGCTGGTGTTATTATTTTTAAATATGGTTAAGTATTTTGGTGTTTTGTGTAGAACTATGAAAGGTCCCTCGTATGGTTCTTTAATACCTCGATGTGTTGCGTCATCGCGAATAAAAACGTATTTACATGTTTTAAGTGCTTGTGGAATATATTGTTGGAATTTGGTATTGTGGTGTGAAATGTGTGTTCGATTAGTTTCAACGATTCTTTGACTTTTGCTGGTGTTTCAGTTGGATTGAAAGTTTGATTGCAGTGTACTCTTAATTGATTCGGTAACCTGAGTGTTTGACCAAAAACCTTTTCTGCTGGTGAAGCTTTAATACTTCCTTAATTGTCGATCTGAGCCCTAAGAGGATTAATGGTAACTCTGCATACCACTTGGTTTGATTATTACTTTTTTGAGTTGGCCATGAAATCGCTCTATAACTATCGCTCCATTAGGTTGTGGGTGATAAGTCGAAGTTATTATCTGTTTGCTACCTATATCTTTAATGAAGTTCTTGAATGTACTAGATGTGAATTGAGCTCCTCGATCGGACGTAATTTCTAAACAAACGCCAAAGCGTGATATAAATTCTCTTCGTAGTGTGTCTACTATCATATTTGTGCTGATATCTTTAAGTGGATATACTTGAGGCCAACATGTGTTTCGGTCAATTGCGGTAAAGAAGTCTCTATGACCGTTTAATATTAGTAATGGGCCTGCTATGTCAATATGAACACGTTCAAAGTGCCCGTGTGGAATGCTTCCCACCGGGAAAAAATAATCAATTGTGTATGAAAAAAAATCAATTCACTTTTCCAATTATTGATTCTAGAATTGATTATTTTTAACATTGTGATGTCCTACAAAAAGTAGTACATTCTTTTCTGCCTTCCACTTGAATCACTGCTGAAATCGATTCTTTTATTTGCTTATAAAATGGATTCTTTTAAATGAAAAAAGTATGAATTTTTAAATATGAGAAAAGTATGAATCGCTAAGAAGCCCTTTTGGAATAGATATACATGAATGAATTCCATAATGCATAGGTTTGTATGACAGAATTGAAAATCTTTTATTCTTTTTTAAATAATTAATAAAAAATTATATTATAATAATTCAAATTAATAGAGATAATTATTAGGTAACTTGAAAGAATAAATAATATTCAGACAGACGAGATTTAGATTATAATAATACCACATTTATTGCAAAAATATTGATGTTTATGATGTAGGTTGTTCCTTCCCTTTTGCTTTGAATGTATCCTTATAGTATTTACATTTTGACTTGCGTATAGCTTCCTTCATATCTTTTTGGGACTGTTCCTGGTCGTATCCTTCCTTGCAAATGCACTCTGCATTTAAAAAAAAACATTAAGAAATGATTTAAACAAGTAAAGAGCAATGGTTTTTCATAACTTACCAAACAATACATTATTAAAATTTTCGAGCCTTCTGAAGCAGTTTGTTCCTTCAACGCTGACAAATCAAACAGAAAGTAAAATTTTTAAGAAACGCGTGAAAGGAAAACAACAGAACAATCGTTTTTCAAAAATATCTGGCAAAAACAAAAACATCAACAAACAGAAAATACAAATAATAACAGATTGATTCTTTTTTCGCTTATAGCAGAATTTGTTTCAGAATCAACTCGTTTTTCACTTACCATAAAAGCAAGCAAGGAATCTAACAACATTTACTTTATTATAAATTGTTATATACTTCATAATCGATTCCTGCAGCAATAAAAACGAATCAATAAATTTAAATTTATATATTCTTGGGAATACATTCTAAAATGCATCACAAGAATCCATTCAGTTCCTGATTTTTTTACGAATTAATTCTCATTTTCCCGGTGGGTTATTTTATATGTTTTAGTGTGTTTATGTATTTTTGAGTTTTGGCATCTAGCACATTCTGGTGACCTTTGTTAATTTGTGAATTCATTTTAGGCCAAAAGTATCTCTGTGTTAGAAGTCTTCGTGAACCACGTGTTCCAGGATGTGAGATATTGTGTAAGTGTTCAAAAATTTGTTTTCGTAACGTTAGTAGAATGTATGGTCTTGTTTTCGAATTTGTTTGTTCATTATACATTAAGTAAATGTATGTGTATTTTTGGCCGGGTCGATTTGTGGGGAGGCAAAAAATCGCCCATTGCTCAGTGAAAATCGTATTCTAGGGATCAAAATAAGAAACTTTGCCCGAGGAACTATACCTCTAAAACGAATTCTAATGCCCCAACTTTTGACTTTTGTCCCGTAGGGTCAAATTTTGAAAAATCCCTCTTTGACCCATTTAGAGTGCCCCAATCGAGTCCAAATGTATGACCGACCACAACTTACTTTAGAGGGCCGATCCATTCATGCCAGTGGCACACAAATTTAAAAAAATCACCATTTTTGGCATTTGACCCATTTAGAGTGCCCCAATCGAGTCCAAATGTATGACCGACCCCCACTTACTTTGGAGGGCCGATCCATTCATGCCAGTGGCACAAAAATTTAAAAAAATCACCATTTTTGGCATTTTACATGAAAAAAATCAGCGAAATGGGGTCGCCACTGGCATGGGTGGACTATTTTTGAAGGTCTTTCTTTTTCATAAAAACAAAAGTAATTTTGTCCAAAATGTTATGAAGGTGTTTGATTTTCTCGGTTGGCTCTTAAATTTCGATAACGTTGAGTATGTATGTCTGCCTTTATTCGGTTGTTGGCATTTTTCTTTAATTGAATTGAAGACAAAAATATTAAATACGTACAGTCATTCAGCTCATGTAGTCAGTGTTTCCAAATAACCAATGTTAATCCTTCTTTCAATGTGATCGATGCACTAATTCCTACGCGATGAAATTATAAAAAATCACAGATTATTGACCCAAATTTCTATTGATTTGTTTTTTTTTTCAATTAGCTATTATTTCAATTCATTTACATAAAATTTAGCATATAAAAAACAAAAGCAAAACAACAATGACACAAAATCGGCTAAATGGTTTAGCCCTAACAAACATTCACAAAGAAATTGATATTAACTCAGAGGAAATGACTGAAATTTTTTGTAAATTAAAAAATCGACGCATGAGTGACGCGAATTGGGATGTTGAAGATCCATAAGCTTCCATATAATAAGTTGATTTTATACAAATAGCTAAGAATATAATAAAGCATTTAAGTACGTGGAGATAAATTCGTCAATCCGACGCTAACTTACCGAAGACTCAAACCAATACTTTTGATCCGCAAAAAGTTAAATTCGTACTTTTTGCTAAGTGCGAATTGAATTTTCGGGGGAAATTTCCTCCCAAAATAAAATTCGCTCTTTTTGCACAGTACGACTTTAACTTTTGGGAGGAAATTAAATTCGTTCTTTTTGCAAAGTGCGAATTTAACTTTTGGGAGGAACTTTAATTCGTTCTATATGCAAAGTATGAGTTTAACTTTTGAATCGAATTCTCAAAATCTGAGCGAAGAATGTTTTTGAAACGCATATCATTGGATAGGTGATAAAACCACCTTTATGGTTGGTTCATGGTAACTTAGTAACTTAGTACCATGAACGCCAGTTTCACTACTTTTTAAAAAATATGTATGGCAAAAGTCTTAATTGTGCACTCAAAATTGTGCCAAAAGCTAAACTCGATTCAAAAGTTAAACTCGTAATTTGCATACAGAACGAATTTAAGTTCCTCCCAAAAGTTAAATTCGTACTGTGTAAAAAGAACGAATTTAATTTTGGGAGGAATTTAACTTTTGGGAGGAACTTAGCAAAAAGTACGAATTTAACTTTTTGCTGATCAAAAGTATTGGTTTGAGTCTTCGCTAAGTTATCGTCGGATTGACGAATTTATTTTCACGCACTTTAAGAATTTTAAGTTGAATATAATCATTAGCGAATCATCATTCTTACAAATTATATAAATATTAAGCTTTTGATATGATTTTGAATTATGTACTCATGATATTTAAAACGTAAATATTGTTGATGAAATCAACAAAAATGTTTTGTTCTTTTAACACTTTTTTATTGCAAAACAAGTGGTTAGCGTTTTAGTTGACATAGTAAATGCAACACGCGCACATAAACTCGGTCAACTTTTGAACACTTTGATTCTTTAATTAATTGAGCAACAATGCAACACGCGCACATAAACTCGGTCAACTTTGATTCTTTAAATAATTGAGCAACACCTGAGTTGCAATAAATACTTGTTAACCAATAATTACGATGTGGGTCATCCACAGTTTGGGAAATATACACGCTTACCCAAACTGCTTAGCTAAACATAAGTTTGTTATATAAAGTTTTACTTTTAGCTTTTTCAGGGGTTAATAAACAAACAGTGACTTGAAGTGGTTTACATCCACTTTAAGTACGTTTATAATCAAAAATAAAACGGGAGTTTTACTCATTGGTCCTTCGAGGAAAGTTGAACCACGACCACCAGAGTCCTGGTAAAAAAAAAGAGTAAATTAAACAGAAGTTTAAAAAGCATTTTTTGACCACAACATATTTTTGGCGTTAATCACGGCCGACAGTGATTAAAGCGTACCGAGGCTTAGACATCGGAATAGTGTTAAATAAAAAAAAAAATATAAATCATTATACAAACAAAAAGTGAACCATTCTAACATGGCAGAAGAGGAGTTTAAGGAGTTGGTACAAAGCCAACTTAAAATAGAGACAGAAATTCAGCAGATCTGGGTGAATTTCAAAAAAGATTCAACAAGCAGGTACTCCATGCAGTATTTTGCACAACGTTTGGAAAATTTGCGAGACAAATGGACAGATTTCCAAATAAACAATGGAAGGCTTGGTGATTTGGTAAATGTGGATCCACGAGATGACTACTTCACAAAAAAATTCTTTGAGAAGATTGAAAACAAATGTGAAGAAATTCAAGCCAAATTCAGAAGCGAGCTAAAACAACTACAGGAAAAGGGAAGCAGGTCCGAATAAGAAGGAGGTGAACTTTCTAATCAGCATTCTTCAGCGGTCGCAGCATTCAAAAACAAAGACGAAGCCAGCAAGAGTGCCAGTGAAGGTATTAAATTAGACTACAATAACATGGCAGCCAGGCGATTGGAGTTATTAAAGTTGAATTTGCTCAGAATCAAAGAAAGCATCGACTTATCCAAGAGCAATGTGGCGCTGGAGTTTAAAGCCGAACAACTTAGTGCGTGTTGGGCGGTAATTACCAAAATCAACGAGGAAATCATGGTCTCCAAAGAAGACGACGACCAAAACGAATTTTACAATCTGGAAAAAATATTTGAGGAGACGTATATTCAGCTACAAGAAGAGCTAAATATACGCAAAAAGGAAGCAGCACCAGAAGCTAAACCATCAACTGCAAGAACTCTTAAGCTGCCAACCCTAAACTTGCCAGTATTCAATGGGAGATATGAAGAGGACGCCGTTTTGGAAATTATTTGAGCGACTAGTTCATCAAAACAAGGAACTAAGTGACATCGAAAGAATGGAATACCTAAAGAGTAGCGTTCGTGGAGAAGCCGCGAGGCTTATGAATCATTTGACAACGACCTCTGGCAACTATTTCGCAGCAGTTGAATTATTGACCAAGAGGTATCAAAATCCTGCAGCATTAGTAAACAATTTTATCAAGAAATTGCTTAACTTGAAGGCTGTAAGAAATGAAAATGCTTATGATCTGAAAACGATAATAGATTCTACAAGAGAAATATTATATGGCATCAGCAACTTGGGTGTAGACACATCATCGTGGGACCCACTTATAATACAACTATTGCTTCCAAAACTGGATTGTGAAACAAGAAAATTGTATCAACAGTCAATAGGAGCCTCAACTGCAGTTCCAGAATTAAAAAAGAGCTTTTCGAGTTTATAGAAGGCAGATTTAGAGGCTTAGAAAACGGAAGAGAAGTTCTGCATCGAGACAAGACCGGTTTTCACTCACCATCAGCAAGCACTAAAAGCCACGTAAAAGTAGTTTCTTCTGCATGCCCTGTGTGTAATAATAACCATCAGATCTATTACTGCAAAAAATTTTTGGATATGAAGATTCAAGATCGCCGTGAAAGAGTTCAACGTGCAAGGTTTTGTTTCAATTGCCTTCGTAGTGGACACAGCAGTAAGGAGTGTTCAAGCAAACGAAGGTGTCCAGTGTGCAACACAAATCATAATTCATTACTCCATGAGTGTCAATCAGGAAAAAGTATTTCAGCCGCCAGAGTTCATAACGAAAACTTGGCTAATTCATCATCGGGCATTTCTAGATCAACTGAAGTAGCAGCATCTTACAACAATAATAACGTAAATAAAACAGTTTTATTAGCGACAGCGATGATAAATTTATGCACCAAGGGTTTGGTGAAGCCAGTCCGGGCGCTTCTTGACCAAGGATCACAATCGTGTGTTATAACTGAAAAACTTGCAAGAAGTCTCAAAGTTCCAACGATAAATTACAAAACTCAGGTGAATGGCATCAATGGTCAGTCAACACAAGTTATTGCCAAGTACTCGTTGCGAATACAGTCAATTCACAATGACAAAAAGGGTTGTCACATCGAAGCAATCATAATGCCAAGCATTACATCAAAAATGCCCAGCAAAGAGTTCAAGCCAGAGCAATGGTTGCACATAGACGGCTTACAACTAGCAGATCCTTGGTATTCTGAACCAAAAGAAATTCAATTGCTGATTGGGTTGGATATTTTTTCGGAAATCATAGCCCAAGGATTGCTCAAGGGTCCAAAAAATACGCCAATGGCTCAAAACACGATATTTGGATGGATTTTATCAGGACCTTTGAAAACATCATCAGAACAGAAAATACGCAAGCAACCATTAAATGAAGTCACATCATGTGTCAACGTATACAACAATGATGAAATGCTGAAAAAATTCTGGGAGCTAGAAGAAGTTCCGAATGCCGATTTAAGAACAAATGATGAGAAACAGTGTGAGTTGCACTACAATTCCACTCACTCTCGAGATGAAATAGGGCGATATGTTGTGAGATTACCATTACTTGACAATCGATCAAATCTTGGGGACTCAAAGAAGATGGCATTAAAACGATTTTTTTTTTGCTAGAACAAAGATTGGCAAAAAACCCTAAGTTGCGTCAAGAATACACCGAGTTCATCCAGGAATACATTAAACTCGGTCACATGGAATATAATAAGTTTGGGATTTGCCGAAGCAGACCACAGTGGGTCCCTTTTCGTCCCCCATTGGACAAAGGGTACTACTGCTCGGAGTACTCGTATGTGAGCATGCTCCTTGTGTAAGCATCCTTTGTCTTCTCAAGCATATCCTTATAGGTTAGTTGACCAATCTCGGCTTCGCCAATAAATGGGCGTCCCAGAGTGGTCAATCTTATGCTTGCCAGCGCCGGACACTGGCACAGAATGTGTGCTGCTGTTTCCGGCTCCTCTAGGCATAACCTACACGCATCGTCCTCGGTCAGAGTCATCTTCCCGAGATGGTACCTGAAGGGACCGTGTCCTGTGACCAGTGCAGTTAGCCAGCTTAAAGTCCTTCGATTGTATCGGATAACTTTTGCTGCCTCACTACGAGACCACTTCACGGCCGCCTTTGATTGCCTGCAATTAACAGCTTCTTCCCACCTTTTACTGTGTTCCGAGTCCGTCCATTGTTTAATAAGGCCTGCCACCATGGCGATACGTGGTTCTGGTCCACAGAATTCTTCTGCTGATCCTGCTCTTGCTAAAGAATCAGCTTCTTCATTCTGTCCTATGCCAGAGTGTCCTCTCACCCACATAAGTGTGAGCTCATTCGTCTGGGCGCACCTATTGAGTTTTGTAAGACATTCTATGGCCAACCTGGAAGTGATGTCTGTCCGTTGCATACACCTAATCACAGACTGATTGTCGAGAGCGATGACAATTTTCTTGCCACTGATCCGGCCATCTATCAGGTGGTCCAGCGCATGCACTACGCCAAGCATTTCTGCCTGGTATACAGACACAAACCTCCCCAACCTCAGTACACAGGATAGGCTTAACTCTTTTGAGTACACGCCTGCCCCGGCCCGGCCATTCATCAGAGAGCCGTCTGTGAATATACTGATATCGCTACCAGCGATTTCTTCACAAACGGCTCCATCCGTTATAAGAGTTTTATAACATTTTTCTGTTATTTTTACTCTCTGCCTTCCGTCCATAGGCATAAACGCCTCCCTGACATCTCTCTGTACAATATCAAGGATGCGAATATGACCATGCAGGGCCGTTGCCCCATGCCACGTAGCATTTCGCAACATCCTGAGGGCTGATAGCGCCGCTGTTTTCTTTATTTCTAAATCCAACGGCAGCATACCTAACAGAACCTCCATTGCGCTTGTTGGAGTGGTGCGTATTGCACCTGTTATTCCAACACACGCCAGCCGTTGGACTCTGTCCAGTCACTTCCGATCACATGGAAGAAGTGTCGGCAGTCACACACGCGAAAACTTATTATTTGCCACATCATGCGGTCATAAAAGAAGACAGTACGACGACAAAACTTAGAGTAGTTTTCGATGCATCCGCAAAAACTACCTCAGGAGAATAAATAGTATAATGATGATAGGTCCTACTCTTCAAAAAGACTTATTAACGTTATTACTTCAGTGGAGGACATTTCCAGTAGCTTTCACAGCCGATATAGAAAAAATGTACCGGCAAATACGAATCCATGAAGACAATAAGGACCCCCAGCGTATTTTATGGAGAGAAGACAACAAGAAACCAATTAAGGAATACCGATTGAACACTGTTACTTATGGCACAGCATCCTCTCCGTATCTCGCTATCAAGACCATGATAACATTAGCAGAAGACGAAAAAATAAATTACCCATTAGCATATGAAACTGTAACTAATGGATTCTATGTGGATGATTGTTTAGGAGGCTCGAACTCTATAGAAGAAGGTAAAGAAATACAACAACAACTGATACAAATGCTAAGAAAAGGCGGTTTCAAACTTCGAAAGTGGTCATCAAATAAGCCAGAGCTGTTACAAATTATACCAAAGGAAGACATAGAAACAGACCTAGATATGGAGCTTAGCAAGGATCAGACAATAAAAATTTTAGGAATAAAATGGTGTCCTAAAACTGATCACTTTGAATTCAAAATCAATACAGCATCCTTCAGTACCAAAATTACGAAAAGGGCTGTGCTGAGTGATGCTGGGAAACTATTTGATCCTTTTGGTTGGCTGTCACCAGTTACAATAAAGGCAAAAATTTTTATTCAAAAACTTTGGATTCAAAGCAATGGAGGGGATGAACAGCTTCCAGCTAATTTACAAGCAGAATGGCATGAATTCAAATCACGTTTACAACCCGTTCAAAGCATCAAGATAAAAAGATGGACTCAGCAGTCAACAGATAGCATAATCGAACTACATAGGTTTGCAGACGCATCTGAAAGAGCGTACGTAGCTGTTGTATATGCAAAGGTTACCAATAAGAACAACATATCAATATCATTGCTTGCATCAAAAACAAAAGTAGCGCCAGTAAAGCAGATATCACTGGTCAGGCTGGAATTATGTGCAGCTGTTTCTGCAAGACAGACTGTGCAGCTACAGAATAGTCTTGCAGAAACTGGTATTCAATGGCACTTCATTCCAACTGGATCACCACATTTTGGTGGATTATGGGAATCAGGAGTGAGATCTATTAAACATCACCTAATTAGGATTATAGGTGATCAAAAATTAACATGAAGAAGTGAACACTGTTTTGGTTCAAATAGACGGATGTCTAAATTCACGTCCACTATGTCCATTATCTGATAACATTGAAGATCTAAACGCATTACAGCAGGACATTTTATTGTGGGCTCCTTCTTGATGACAAAAACACATGACAGCATCTTCAATTTTGCAGACAGTACTTTTAAGCGGTGGAAAATAGTTCAAAAAATCAAACAGGATATTTGCAAACGTTGGTATGAAGAATACTTAAAAAGCATACAACAGCAAAGATTCAAGTGGACTAAACAAACATCAAATTTGGAAGTCGGTCAATTAGTCATTGTTAAAGATGAGGCAATAGTTTCATAAAAATGGCCACTAGGCAGAATCATCGAAATTCATAAAGGCACAGATGGGCTTGCTCGAGTTGCAACACTTAAAACGCAAAAAACTATACTCAAACGAGCGATACAAAAAATTTGTTTGCTACCAATTGATGACAACTTTAAAATAGAACAAGGATGCCAACCAACAACTCAAGATATGTCTCATGGTTCAGTTACTCCCAGTGAGGCCGGAAAGTATCTGAAAGATAAAAAAACTACGTCGATTACAGTAACATCTACATTATCAACGGTTATGATAGTACTGCTGTTGATCTCCAACTTCAGTTCATTGCATGCCAGCTACACCATAACACACCCTGGACCTGAGCTATTCATAGAAAACCTAGGAGCAGCGAAAGTTCAACGCGGAATCCTTCGCACGAGGTCTTTATTCCCAATCAACGACATCATACAAGACAAGAAAAATCTGAATCGAACAAAGAAACAAATGGCAAGCTTGTGTAATAAGGTAAAAGGATTGACTAGTGACAGTCAGTGTGATGAATTAGTACATCACTTAAATGAGGAATGGATCAAGATATTTGAAATTTTTAGGCGTTTGAATACTGGCCATCAAAGACAAAAAAGAGGACTTGTAGGAACTGCTATGACAGCATTATTTGGAGTAAATGACGAAGTGTACCATGACATCGAATCATTAGATCAAAATCAAAAGACTTTAATGAAATCTACAAAAAGCAACACCAAACTTATGTTATCTACGTTAGCTGCAGTAGATGAGAAAGAAGCCAGAATCGCAGCGTAAAAAATCAACCAAGTCCAGCAACAACATTGAGCTACGGAACATGAAAAGCAACGATAACCCGGCATTTGAAGTTACCTGGTCAATCATACATCTTACTGGGATGCGGCAAAATGTTGATGAAATCAACAAAAATGTTTTGTTCTTTTAACACTTTTTTATTGCAAAACAAGTGGATAAAATTGTCCAAGTTTCTGTGCGCGCGTTTTAGTTGACATAGTAAATGCAACACGCGCACATAAACTCAGTTAACTTTTGAACACTTTGATTCTTTAATTAATTGAGCAACAATGCAACACGCGCACATAAACTCGGTCAACTTTGATTCTTTAATTAATTGACCTTCACCTGAGTTGCAATAAATACTTGTTAACCAATAATTACGATGTGGGTCATCCACAGTTTGGGAAACATACACGCTTACCCAAACTGCTTAGCTAAACATAAGTTTGTTATATAAAGATTTACTTTTAGCTTTTTCAGGGGTTAATAAACAAACAGTGACTTGAAGTGGTTTACACCCACTTTAAGTACGTTTATAATCAAAAATAAAACGGGAGTTTTATTCAAATATAATTAATAAAAATAAGTTTACTGTGTAATACATCAATAAATACAATGAATAAAAAAAACTAATTTGCTTATTTAGCTTCCCCCCCCACGAGCAATTTCTAGATCCGCCACTGCACTCTTCCAACTCCATAATGTCATTTGAAAAATGAACAAATATAATATGGTCAGCGACATTTTGAAAATTTGCGGTGTAAGGGTTAAGGGTGGCAAAGGGTTAAGACTTTATAGGTGCAAAAATTTGTTTAAAAATCTAAAATTTAAAGTATCAATTACTTAAATTGAGAGCAAAAACGATTTTATATAATTTTTATTTAGGGTGCTAATGGGTTAGCAAGCAAAAATTTAAAAATTTTGCAAACTTTGGGTTTAAAATTGAATTCATATTGAAATCACAGAAAAATTCTAAAAAACTTGAAAAGATTGTTAAAAAAGGGTTAAGGGTCCTTGATGAGTTAAGTAATCGCAAAGGGTTAAGAATTTTATCCAATTAAATTTAAATAATCCCACAGTTTGTTTGCGATAGGTTACCACAAAAGTGTTTCACGAGGTGGCAACGCCAAATGAGAGATCTCTTGTATTGCTTGAAGTGTATGTATGTATGCTTGTACGTAAGTGTATACGTACTAAACCTCTGCACGAGTGCGCTTGAAATGCATTTCAGAACACTGATTTGTGGAGCAAACGTTGGTTATGTTCGGCTTTCATTAATTAGAACAAACGTAACACTACAGAGAGCGCTCGTCGCGTGAGCAGAAAAAAAAACAAAAGAAAACCGAAGCAATGTTATGCTTGAGTCGATAGACAAGAGCGCAGCAGACATAAATGACTTGAACGTTATGTGATCAACAGCAGAACGCTTGGAGTTATGATGTGTTGTTTAGGTTTCATAGTTTCTGCATTTCCTTGTGAAGTAAAAGTCATCTAAAACGCCAAAAAAAGGGATTTTCTTATTATTTATTGAAATTATTTATTTGCTATGAAAATTCATTTATTTTTTTTCATTTTTCACAATATTTAATTCAATAAAAGTTAGTTAAGAATTAAAAATATGAATTAAAATTGTGAGCTTTAGATCAAGTAAGTTTTTAAGAAGGCAACAACAACAACTCTATAGAGTCAATCACTTAGCTGACTAGATAGTCTGTTTCGGAAATCGCTACATTTTCCTCTTCAGTAGTCTTTGAGTGATTAAGCTGTGATCAACTCACTGTTTAAATTAGCATATGAGTGTGCAGATCCTGGAATTCATTCTTATTAATTGTATGGCTGCTAATCATATGACATTTTAAAGCAGTAGGCCATTTTAGATCACCGCCATCAACTCTACCAAGGTTGCCATCTGTTCTAGTTGCTTCTTAATTTATTTCAATTATTTATTTATATATTTATTTTATATTTATTTCAATTTATTTCACTAATTTAGAATTAAAAATAAATATATTTTTTAAGTAACAACAAAAAAATTAATTAAATTTTTTTGTGTTGTTTATGAGGATATTTTCTTATTGTTTTGACTTTTACTATTGGTGGTGGTTTTGTTGACTATTGTTTCTTGCATTCTTGTGATGTTGGATTGTTGTTATTGTTGTTTTTTCTGTTGATGATTGTAATGATGATTAATTTGTATATATGATTACTAGTAATGATGTGATTACATTTGTTGTTGGCGTTGTTGTAGTATTGGTAGTATTGGTGTTGTTGTTGGTCTATTGTGATGATTCTTATGTTTTTCATTGTTATGATTTTGTGATAGATCTTAGTAAAACTGAATGATTTTCTAGAAAAATGTGATTTCGGAGGGTATTTCTTCAATCATTTCAAATCTAATTTTGTAGAAATATTTAAGGTAATTGAAAAATAACGCCAGTATTTTATGCCAGGGTTGTAGTCAGGACCCATGGGGGGTTTTGATGAAATTTTATTCAAAATTAAAATATAGGTACAATTATTTGTTTCATTTCAATTTTACGTTAAGATTTTTATATATAGTAAACAGTTGCGAACAAAATAATAGCAGTCTTCTTATATTCAGATATGTTTGGATAAAAAATACTAGTCTACAAATTTCGTATCCGGTAAACCCATTCTCATTCCTATATGTACGTTTAACCCTGGTTTCAAATCTGTACTCAGTTTCCTCCTATGTTGAAACATTTTCAATTTACAGGGTGTTAAACGTTTTTGGCACGTGTTAAGTATTATTGATCTAGAATCTGAACTACTCGCCATAAAATAAAAAAAATATCATTTTGTATTTTAGAAAAAATATCAGCTTTTCAATCCATACATCAACACTATATTGTCATGTGCGGTAGCGGGACAAAAATTATCCAACGAAATATCAGCAAATTTTGTATCTTTTGTTTTAGCGGAGTTGTAATCGTCCGAAGTTAGAATATGGAAAAAACTGTTGATTATTTGTATTTTTACATGAAAAACAGACATTTTAAATTTGGACGATTACAGCTCCGCTAAAACAAAATATACGAAATATGTTGATATTTTGTTGGATAAAATAAAAATTTTACCTCCGCAACCGCACATGACATGATAGTGTTGATGTATGGATTGAAAAGCTGATTTTTTTGAGTGAGTAGTTTAGATTATAGATCAATAAAACTTAACATGTGCCATAAACGTAAACCACCCTGTATATTGAAAATTTCACAATATAGAAGGAAACTAAGTACAGATTTGAAACCTGGGTTAAACGCACATATAGGAATGATAATGGGTTTACCGGATACGAAATTTGTAGACTAGTATTTTTTATCCAAACATATCTGAATATAAGACGACTGCTATTATTTCGCTCGCAGCTGTGCGTATATAAAGGTGCCTCGACCTATATGGGGAAATAAGTTATATTTTTACCCCTCTAAAAACTAACTTTAGTCTATTTTATAGCAATTCCCTAAATATTTTAGCTGTTACGATAATCGCCAGTGAGCTAAGCCATTTTGTAAAAACCTCCAAAAATCATGTTTTTCATAAATATATTGGGTATATAAAGTAAAAATTAAATGAACCAAATAATTGTACCTATATTTTAATTTTGAAAAAAATTTCATCAAAACCCCCCTCCCATGGGTAAATCCTGACTACGGCCCTGGCATAAAATGCTGGCGTTACTTTACAAGTACCTGAAATATATCTAAAAATTTCGAGTTAAAATGATTAAAAACTAACCTCCGAAATCACATAAATTGTACTTAAATTTGCAAAATATCACGATTTGAATATAAAAATCGAAAATATGCGTATATAATATGCACTTAAAACTCTAAGATATGCGCTAAAACAAAGTAAAATATGCAATTAAAAATATTTTTCTTATGTATTATTATCGGTTAAAAAATAAATATTGCATTTAATTAACAAAAAAAAAATTAATTTTTAAATACATATACAAAAAAAAAAAAATCAAAGTGCATTTAAAAGTACCTAATAATTATTCTAAGTTATCTTTTTCCAAAATATGTCATATTAAATTTTAATGGATGCAAATCAAAAAAAGCAAAATATGTAAAAACCACATTAAGCTATTGTATAAAAAATATACGCAATTAATATACAAAAATAGGCATTTTTTGTAAAATATGCAAAACCATGCATTTATTGCAAAATATTTAAAAATATGCACTTACTATTGAATGCCATTTAGAAGGAACTTTCATGATTCGCAAAGATAACTTAACCATTTGCACTTTAAGATGCCTAGTAAAAACTTGGATTTGCATGAAATTCCTAGCCTTTAATCACTTTGTCAATGTTCTGCTGCGTTAGGTGTGATCGATGCTTTTCTCGCTGTTATCAATTCATTTTTTTTTTATAGAACGAATAACGTCGTGTTCTGGTAAAGCAAGCTGCGAACAAGTTCTGTTTTGAAGCCGACGAGTGCTCTGCAGTGCTCGGTTCTTGTCGTTTAATGAATTGGTTATGTTCTGCTTGACTTAACAGAGTTATGTTATGTTCTGAACTCGGCACTGTTGGCTCTACTGTTGTAGAAAAAACAAGTGCATTTGTGCAGAGGTTTAATACGTACCGGCAATAGAACGACTTGGCAAACGAGCAAATCAGTCAGTTGAGTTGTTAAATATTAATAATGCAGTGATTTGAGTGTTTTTATTAAGTAAAATAATTTTAATATTTATGCAACTAGCTTTTCTAATTGTTTCGAAAAATATTCGCCGGTGTTTTTGCAACAAAGTAATTGGTTCGTGCAGTTTTTTTTTTGGACGTGAGGGTGTGAGTCTTTTTATTTTTTAACTTTATGTGCACAAATATTTTGTTGTTAATTTATTTATATCAGACCAATCATGAAACATTTTCTCCCGGGAGTTGTAAAAGGGAGTTCCGTTTTTAAGATAAAGTTTAAAAACTTTTTGAAAATTTTTAATGCAATTTTGTTTATCAACCGTTAATAATCATTAGTGTAAAATACAGAAATTAGATGCCTTTATCTGCTATCTTAAAACCGGAAACTCCCTTTTTACAACTCCCGGGAGAAAATGTTTCATGATTGGGCTGAATATTTTCTTTGTTTGGGTAGGGTTGTATGGGTTTTTGTGTATTCCAAGAGTGTTTGTTGCTGATTTTTATTTTTTTTTTGCTGTTCTATTGTGGTTTCTTGTTCACTTGTTGTGAGGGTCTCTTTTTTTCTGGACGTTGGAATTGCACAATTTCCCGTGGCCAATTTTTCGAGTGCTGGCTTCGCTATCCGGCTCGAAGGACCAAAATGTTCGGGTAGCGAACAATCGTGGGTGAAATTGGCGGAAAATGAGAAATGCAAGTTGGGTTAGAGTGGGTGGGTTATAACAAAAGTATTTTATTATTACCTTTTTGGGTAATACAATTATGTTATTTTACAATAACTGCTTTACTGTTTTGTGCAATATGTGTTAGTTTAACGATGTGAATGTTGATTGTGATGTTCCTTGGTGAGGTTGTCGCGGTGATGTCTTCGTCTTCTGTATAGGTGCATGGTAGTGTAGTGTAGTGAAAATATACAGATGCTGTTAAACTATTGATATGACACACAAATGAATGTGTAATTCAATTATGTGATTCACTGAAATCAATAACCTTTGCAATGATATTCTGTAATTCAATTGCGTGATTCACTGATGATATTGCAAAAGTTTCAAGCAATACTTTTCAATAAAAGTAGAACAGAATAATATGATATATTAAGCGGTATATTTTCCCTTACCTCCAAATTTGCTTAGCTTTTATATTTTATAAGAAAGCTTTATAATATTTGCTTAGCTTTAAGATTTCATAAACTATGTATTATAAGCTTTTAGATTTGATGTTTTTTAAAATAAAGCCAGTCACTAATTGACATTAAAGAAAAACAGTTCGACGTCTTTCTTTTTTATTACATGGCGATCCTGCCATCCTCGGCATTGTTATTCGGAAGTGAATTTAATTTTCATTTTAAAAATGAAAAAAAAAACAAACAAACTTTGTGCCGAACACAAATTAATGTGCAAAAAGAGAACGAAAGTGCAAACAGTTAATTTATGTAAATAACCTAAAGTAAAAACAAACAAAAAAAAAAAAAGAAAGAAATACAGCAGCTACAGTAACAAGATATGTGAACAGTTTAATAAAGATTGTATTAAAATAAGAAAAAACAAGCAAATGTAATGTGCAAAAATGTTATGCAATCAAATAAAAGATTTTGCATTCTGAAAAAAGAAGTTAGTAAAAGTTTTACTCAAAAAAAAAAAAACAGAGAAAAAACACATTAAAAAAAACTTAAACATGTCGTGGTGGAAAAAAATTCTCTCCACAATCCCACTCATCTTTGCCGGATATGAGGTGGGCAAAGCGGTAGAAGAAAGAGACACGAACCAACTCGTAAAATACGAAAACGGAAAAATAAACAGTGAAAACAAAGCAATAAAAACGGACGAAATAACCCTGATGGAAAGACTCTTTATAATAATAGTAATAACCATAGGAATTATATATATCATCAAAATGATTCGTGCGGCGATAAAGAAGAGCGTAAATGGCTTTGCACGCGAACAAAGGATATAACATCGGTCTGATCACTAATTATCTTTACATTATTGCAAGGTGAAGTACATTCTAATAATTTTTATATACATACAACGAAAAATAAATAATTATAATAATAATAATAACATATTATGTGGATTTATACATATTTTTTTTGTGAGTGTCGATTGTGCAATCAATTTTTTTTCCTAACTGACTAACAAAATGAGGTATGTCTGGTCCAGTTACCTGGGAAAACCTTTCAAACAAACTAAAGGACATTAAAACTGAATTTGATAAATCATACAAATGTTTGAACAAGACCTAAACCTAAACAAAAAACAACACGTTTCAAACACCTCAGTATCCAGGTAGGCCAACACAACACAATAACGGGTTTGAATAGGACAATATTTCCATTACTAACATCAAACCATAAAGCAGAATTTATCACATATTTTACGCAAATAAAAACACGTTTAGAATTTTTATTTAGACGACTAGAAGTCCAACAAGAAATACCAAAAGAAATAAATAAGTTCCTAAACATAACATTTCAAAACTTTACTGATAGCGAAAGTTCCGACATTGACGTTGACGTTCAAAACAACAAAAAATGGCACCGATGACACCCAATGGCGTCCGCAGAACTTTTTCTAGGGGGGGGGGGGGGGCAAAGGTGTGCACATATATGAGAATGAACGTGGAATGTTACCTATGTAATTTTATTGTCTGAGATTTTCGGTGCAAATTTTGTGAACACTGCACATATTTGAAATTTTATATTTTATATTTATATTCTTGATCAGCATCATCACCTGAGTCGATTTAGCCATGCCCGTCTATCTGTGATCATGATTACAGCTGGAATTTTGAAGCTTTTATCCCGAAATTCCATATTTCAATATAAAAAAAATTAAGATCAAGGTGAAAAATACGAAAAGGTGAAAATAAGGTGAAAGTAAATCTAGAAATTCACAAAATTGAGATTTGATATATATTATGCACTCCGAGTATAAAATTCAACAAAATCGGATAAAAATCGCTTCTACCTCCCATACAAAGTGACTTTATGAAAGAGGTAAAATCTCTCTAAATTCCACAAAAATTTAAATATGGACTAGAAATTTGGCATGTTCTAACAGATAAACATTTTATAAGACCTAAGACTTTGAGTATACTTGTGTTCGGCCGTGGTTGTATTTTAACCTCGGCTTAGTCGAAAATCATTTCTTACTAGTTTATTTACTTTCAAACGAACAATGAACTATCTATTTACTAAATTATATTTAGATTTATTAGATATAGTATGAATATTTAAAATAAAAAACAGTTAGACATTTCATGAACTTAATAGATAACACAGAATTATTACATATACATACAAAGAGATCAATTTTAAATGTTTCAATTGAGATCAGTGAGAGATAAGATCCATTATAAGAAATTTTATAAAATTTACATTTATCAGAAAACCATTACAACGCCAATCTTCTTCGGTTAGAAGCAAAATCGTCCAAAACTTCTTTGACAAACTGGGATTTTGACTCTTTAACCATCGTCCTGTGTACGCTGAGCATACACAAACCTGGAAGAATTTCATTTTAGATAAAGATACATAAATTTTTACGTTGAAGTTTACCATTTAAACGATTTTCCGTCATTGTGGATCTAAGCCAAGTTTTTACCCTGCGCAAAGTGCTAAACGACCTTTCTATCGTTGCCGTGGTGCATGGAAGGGCTGCAAGAATAAGCAAAGCTTTATATGTTTGAGGAAAAAATCTTTCTGACTCCTCAATAACATCTTCGATACATATATCTTCTTTAAAAGCTTTATTTTTCTATAAGTTAAACCAAACTTCAGTTTCATTCTCAATACTCTTTAATCCATAGAATTCTGCAAAAACCTTTATTTTATTCTTAACCCCAGTAAGACCTATTTTTTGCATTTCAACAGGATGTAAGGCAGACAACAAAAATGCCGGTGTATTCTCTTCGGTGTAGTCTCGCTCCTCTAGAGAGACGATTAGGGAGTCAATATAAGGAATAAATAGCGATATTCTAAAAAAATCCTGTGGTGATGCTGCAGGATGATTTGACCTATGTATTTGTCTTGAGACCACACGTGGAACTTCCAAAAATGCGTCTAATTTTTCTATAATTTTTTTAGCTTCAATGAAAACTTCCTCAAACACTTTTTCAGCTTCTTTTCTATGTACTTTAATAGTGCTAACAATTGTTTCTATGTGACCTGCACAACTAAGCAAATTTAAGTTCTTGGATTGCAGCACATTCGCTACAGGTTCTATTATTGCTGAATATTTCGCTATTATGCATAATGGCATAATAAATGTACTTTGCATAGCTGCACTATGCAGCTGAAATGCAATTTTTTTTGTTGCAGCATTACCATCAAGGCTTAATATTTTTAAAGCTCCAACAATATCAACAAAATTTTGTTGAAAAGTTGAGATGCTTTTATATTTTTGGCTCCATCTTGTTTCACAAAGCATTGGTAAATTTGGTGCATACTGTCTTCGCTGTGGAGATTCTCTAAAAAATTTTATTATATCCTTAATTGTGGCTGTACAATTCCTAATTTCTGGTACGCTATTAAGATCGTTTATGACCAAATTTAATTTGTGGCATGCACAATGAAAATACAATGCCTTTTTAAAATATGTTTTCAAAATTTTCTGTACTCCAGCATCTTTTCCTGCCATTGTGGCACAACCATCATAACCTTGGCCAACACATTTATCTGGTTCTAGTTCAATGTTTATAAAAAATGTTCTGACTGCATCTGCAATGGACTTTGCATCCATTCCAACCAGCTCTATAAATCCCAGGAACTCTTCCCGTATCAACATACTCTCAGTATCAAAAAAGCGGACTCCCACAGACAGTTGCTCTTTGCCTGATATATCGCAGCTTTCATCGGCCAAGATGCTTTATGCTGCCGCTTTTTTCGCATTAAAACATATTTTGTTCCTAACTACTGAGTCACATATGCTAATGATTTCATTTTGTACTCGGACTGACGTATACTTCGCATTCCCTTTTGCTTTATGAACTAAACTTTTTGATTTATTTTCAGAACAATTTTCATGCAAGTCAAGAAGGTCATGAAAGTTACCTATTGTAAGTACAAAAAAAAAGAATATATAGAAAACAGTGCTTTAAATATTCATCGTTAACAAAGGTTGAATATAATAGAAGGTAATAAAAAATTGGAAAAAGGACAACCATAAGTTTGAAGAGTTCTTTGCAATTTGAACAATCATTTGTCGACAATGACGCAAACGGTCAGAGGCAAAACGTACAAAAGTTTGACTAATGCGTTCTATTCGTTCACTGGTTAAACCAGAACGAATAAAACGCGAATAATGTATACAAAATAGGTTAGCAGATCGCAATCTACGACTACGGGAACAGCGTGAGTTTTTGAACTTTTCATACGGAACTGTCAGCAAAATATGTACGAAAAAGTCAAAAAATTATTGTTTACTTACCTTCATTGATGGCTTTTCCGCGAATAGCGATATCATGCGTTCCACAAAATACGATGGCTGAAATTACGATGGACAATAATTGTCGATTTTCATCAATTATTGCCTTATTCCCTAAATGCATTTGAATGTCTACAGGTACATTTTCCAAAAAAGCTTTCGCTGATGCTGTAGATTCGGAATGCCAAGTGGAAGCAGCGTGACTTCGACAACTTTCGTGTAATTTTTTGAATTTAGTGAATGGCCGAATTATTAACGACCCAAATACACCACGCACATTGTGTGCTGGGAACAGCACACAATATAGGCAAAAAGCTCCTTTCATGCGAGACGAATACACAAGCCAAGGTGAATACTTCTCCAGCCATTCATGAATAAACTTTCTTTTCATGTCTTCTACGTCGGCTCCAAAATCGTAGTCCTTCGGCGGAGTCCAGCAGTGGAGAAGCATTTCCTTTTTTTGTTGGATAGTCATGAGAGCTGTCCGTCCCACCCATTTTCCGATGTCGAGGTCTGAAAAACATTCCGAAGGCGCAATCGATGATGCACATGATGATGAGCATGGTTGATGCTCGTTCTCACTGCTGCTGTCACTCCGCAGGCTTACTTTTCGTGTCGGTTTAGCTATAAGAGACAATTAAATTAAGCAAGTTTTTATAATTATTACAACTTGTTCCTACTTACCACCAAAAAATTTTCTTATATCCATATTTGTTAATAGAATAAATAATTGCGATGATTTCTCAAATGACGTTAAAACTCCACATATGCAACAAATTAATAAAAATTAATAAAAACAATAGATGCACAACAGATGACAAATAGAAAAAAAAATCTATCGTTAATCGCTGCTCAGGGCTGCTTAAGGGCCATATAGACTGCACAGACTGTTTGCGCAACGTAACGGAGCGTGTCGTAGCGCTACAAAAAAATTATTGTATGACCAATGCGTATAAGTAGTTAACGAAATCGTAACAAAACGTGACAAAACTAAGATTTTTACCAAACTTAAATATTAGGACTCAGGCTTAGAACTTGTTTTAAACATTTTTTACGACTATATAACATATACCTACACATTTAAAATAAATATTTATAAAATTTTTCCAGTCTAGGGGGGGGGCAAGTGCCCCCCTGCCCCCCTGTGGACGCCTATGATGACACCTATTGAATTCATAAGCATTGCAACAAAATTGTTGCCTGAATTCGACGGCAAAGTCGAAAATTTAAACAAATTCATTAGCGCATTAGACCTACTTGATACAATAAAAGACAGCCATGAATCAATAGCTATTACTCTGATCAAAACAAAACTGACTAAAACAGTAAGTAGACTGCTGATTAACGAGAATACAATTCAGTCCATCAAAACCACAACAATAGCAAACGTGAAATATGAATCTCCACAAAATATTACAGCAAAACTTCTTAATGTGAAGCAACAAAATAAAAACGATAACGATTTTCAAAAGAAATAGAATCGCTTACAATACAACTGGAGCAAGCATATATAGCAGACGGCATGTCGCCTACTCTGGCAAAAAGCTTATCTAATAGTGCAAATAACTTTAGAGGTAACAGAGGCCAGGGAAATAAGTTCCACGGAAGAAACCACTTTCATAGAGGGAATAATGCAATTCGAGGTAACAGAAATGGTTGGAACAGAAACTATAGTAATCAAAGATGCAACCAAAATTCTTACAGCAATAGAAATGTCGGTAATTTCAACAATTACAACAATATCTATAGGGGTCGCAATAACTCCAATAGAATGGTCCGATACACAGAAGTGTCGGAAAACTCAGATAATCCTCAGTCCGCCCAACCGGGGAGTATACCAAATTAAACGATGCTATTAAAACTCTAGGTTTTGTTACGGCAGCGCTTTTCATAGATAATGCAGAAATTCATCACAATTTTCAAATAATCGGTGAAACGTTCCCAATACCATGCGACGGAATAATTGGGTTTGACTTCATTAAACAATTTAATTGCGTACTAGAATACCAATACTTTGGTCCAAGTTGGTTCATAATACGACCATATTCAGTGAAAGGTCAATTAGAAGTGGAAATCACAGATTCGCCCACAAAAGAAATGCTATTGCTGCCAGCAAGAGCAGAAGTCATTAGGAAAGTCCATATTGTCGCATCTGATGACGAAGTTCTAGTCCCGAATCAAGAAATAGATAAGAGTGTAATACTAGCAAACACAACTGTGAACGCAAGAAAACCATGTCAGGATAATCAATACAACGGATAAAAACATTTTTCTTCAACAACATAACATAAAAAGAAAAAAACTTGATGATTATTACGTGGTCAACATAGATAGAGTAAATCACAATCAAGAACGAAAAAATACAGTTTTAGATAAATTAGCAAAAAATTGTCCTCTGCATCACAGAGAACAATTGATCAAACTATGCTCAGATTACACTGACATGTTTGCATTAGAGAGAGAAACGTGCACTTTTAATAATTTTTTAAACCATAAACCGGAAATCAATAGACAAATAAAGAAACTAATTGCAGACAATATTGTTGAACCTTCAGTTTCCGAATATAACAGTCCCATACTTCTCGTTCCAAAAAAATCCTTACCAAACTCTTCATAGAAGAAATGGCGACTTGTAATAGATTATAGACAAGTCAATAAAAAACTCGCATCCGATAAATATCCACTACCTAGAATTGATGATATTCTTGACCAACTGTGTCGTGGAAAGTACTTTTCATGCTTAGATTTGATCTCAGGATTTCACCAAATAGAACTTGAGGAGGATTAAAGGAACATTACTTCATTTTCATCTGATCAAGGTTCATTCAGATTCAAGCGATTACCTTTCGGATTAAAGATAGCACCTAATTCTTTTCAAAGGATGATGAATATAGCATTTTCAGGTCTCGGACGAGGCAGAACATTTGTATATATGGACGACCTAATAGTCATTGGTTGTTTTGAAAAACAAATGCTCACAAATCTGCAATCAGTTTTTGACAGCTGTAGACAAACAAATCTAAAACTTCATATAGATAAGTGTAAATTCATCAATTCACAAGTACCTTTTTTAGGACACAAATGCACAGATCAAGGCATTTTACCAGACGAATCAAAATATTAAAAAAAATTTATCATATCCAAAACCAACAAACGCTGTCGTCGTGCAAACGATTTGTAGCATTCGTAAACTATTATAGAAGATTCATACAAAATTTTTCACAGCATGCAATACATTTGACTAGACTAACATGAAAGAAAACATCATTCATCTGGACCCCCGAATGTGAAAACGCATTTCAATATTTAAAGAATTCTCTACTTTCCTCAAAAATATTAAAATATCCTGATTTCGAAAAACCTTTCTGCATTACTACAGATGCAAGCAAAATCACATGCGCGGTGCTGTTCTGAGTTAAAATCACAATGGAACACAACTACCCATAGCGTATGCACCTTTACGAAAGGTGAAAGCAACAAGTCTGTAATAGAGCAAGAACTTACTGCCATTAACTGGGCAATCAATTTTTTTCAAACCCTACATTTATGGTACAAAATTTCTAATAAAAAGTGATCTTAAACCACTAACTTACCTCTTTGCCATTAAAAAAATCCTTCCTCTAAACTCACACGAATGGGACTTGACCTTGAGGAATTTGACTTTGAAGTTGAATATATCAAGGGAAAACATAATTGTGGCGCAGATACTTTATCTTGTATTGATTTTGGGCAAACCAAACGACTTAAAGAAGAAAATTCTGCTATCATCCAAGTATTAACAAGATCCAAATCTAAAAGTACACCCCTCCATACCAATACTAAACCCTCTGACATCATGAAGGGAGCACTCCGAATGGTGGAGGAGTGGTGTCGAGAACAAGGCCTTACCGTAAACGCAGGCAAGTCAGACAATATTCTCTTTACTAGAAAGAGGGTAGGCCTGAGTACAGAACCACTCAGACTTTTTGGAGCTGAAATCAACATGTCCACGAAAGTTAAATATCTAGGGGTAACCCTTGATAGCAAACTGAACTGGAACGAGCATGTAGAAGATAGGATTCAAAGAGCCAAGAGGGTTCTGTTCCAGTGCAGACGCGTTTGTGGTCTCAAATGGGGGCTAAACCCAGAGGCTATGAAATGGGTTTACACTATGATGGTTAGACCTGTCATCACGTACGCTTCGGTGATTTGGTGGACAAAAGTCAGCCAGAAAACCATTAAGAAGAGACTGGACAGAGTCCAACGGCTGGCGTGTGTTGGAATAACAGGTGCAATACGCACCACTCCAACAAGCGCAATGGAGGTTCTGTTAGGTATGCTGCCGTTGGATTTAGAAATAAAGAAAACAGCGGCGCTGTCAGCCCTCAGAATGTTGCGAAATGCTACGTGGCATGGGGCAACGGCCCTGCATGGTCATATTCGCATCCTTGATATTGTACAGAGAGATGTCAGGAAGGCGTTTATGCCTATGGACGGAAGGCAGAGAGTAAAAATAACAGAAAAATGTTATAAAACTCTTATAACTGATGGAGCCGTTTGTGAAGAAATCGCTGGTAGCGATATCAGTATATTCACAGACGGCTCTCTGATGAATGGCCGGGCCGGGGCAGGCGTGTACTCAAAAGAGTTAAGCCTATCCTGTGTACTGAGGTTGGGGAGCTTTGTGTCTGTATACCAGGCAGAAATGCTTGGCGTAGTGCATGCGCTGGACCACCTGATAGATGGCCGGATCAGTGGCAAGAAAATTGTCATCGCTCTCGACGATCAGTCTGTGATTAGGTGTATGCAACGGACAGACATCACTTCCAGGTTGGCCATAGAATGTCTTACAAAACTCAACAGGTGCGCCCAGACGAATGAGCTCACACTTATGTGGGTGAGAGGACACTCTTGCATAGAACAGAATGAAGAAGCTGATTCTTTAGCAAGAGCAGGATCAGCAGAAGAATTCTGTGGACCAGAACCACGTATCGCCATAGGCGACAATATGGTGGCAGGCCTTATTAAACAATGGACGGACTCGGAACACAGTAAAAGGTGGGAAGAAGCTGTTAACTGCAGGCAATCAAAGGCGGCCGTGAAGTGGTCTCGTAGTGGGGCAGCAAAAGTTATCCGATACAATCGAAGGACTTTAAGCTGGCTTACTGCACTGGTCACAGGACACGGTCTCTTCATGTACCATCTCGGGAAGATGACTCTGACCGAGGACGATGTGTGTAGGTTATGCCTAGAGGAGCCGGAAATAGCAGCACACATTCTGTGCCAGTGTCCGGCACTGGCAAGCAAGAGATTGACCACTCTGGGACGCCCATTTATTGGCGAAGCCGAGATTGGTCAACTAACCTATAAGGATATGCTTGAGGTGACAAAGGATGCTTACACGAGGAGCATGCTCACGTACGAGTACTCCGAGCAGTAGTACCCTTTGACCAATGGGGGACGAAAAGGGACCCACTGTGGTCTGCTTCGGCAAATCGCCAACTTATTATATATTACTAAACCCAAAGAAAATATTTTAAATCAAAAAGTCTATACCACTATAACGACACACGAAGTAAAAAAAGTTACCATGTCTCAAACTTATAACAAAAAGGTGCACCAATAATAAAAACAATATTGAAAATTTAAATGATTCCTCTAATCTAATTTTATTCCATGGAAAAAAGAAGGTATGTGAAATAAACGCTAAAGATTTTATTGCTTATGGGAAGATTGAACTAGATCAATTGTTACCCAAACTTGAAACAGTAGTTGGCAATGAAAACTTAAAGAATGTAAAAATCGCAATTAACGATAAATTATTTAAATACGTCGACGTTGAGGAATTCAAAAAGATAGGCAACAAGAAATTAAAAAAGATAACTCTTGCAATAACACCAAAAACCACTGAAATTACTTCACCCACACAGAAGACTGAAATATTACAAAAGTATCATGATGACCCTGCATTTGGAGTCCACCCAGGAGTCACACGATTACTATCAAAACTAAAACGACAATATTTTTGGAAAAATTTGATTTCAGACGTGAAATCTTATGTAAAAAATTTCGAAAAATGTAAACAAAATAAATCTTAGGTAAATCATAAAGACCCTTTAATTAAAACACCTACTCCATCTAGATCTTTTGCAGCCGTGCAAATTGATACGATAGATCCGTTTCCGAAGTCATTCAACGGAAACGAACACGCACTTACAATAATTTGCGATTTAACAAAATTCCTTATAACAATAGCTATTCCAAACAAATCAGCTAACATAGTTGCCAAATCAATAGTAGAAAATTGCATACGAGTTCATGGTCCCATACAACAAATCCTTACAGATATGGGTACCGAATATAAAAATCAAGTTTTTGATGAAGTATGCAGACTTCTAAGAATAGAAAACAAAATATCAACTCCTTATCATCACGAAACTTTATGCACTGTAGAACGCTCTCATAGAACTTTTAACGAATACATAAGGTCAAATATATCATCAAATAAATTAGATTGGGATCATTGGCTTAAATATTTTACGTATTGCTACAATACAACTCCATCCACACCACATGGCTACACACCCTTTGAGTACGGAAAATCCGTTGCACCTTATGACTACGTTAAACGGAAAAGTAGATCCAATATACAATATAGATAATTACGTTACAGAACTCAAATTCAAACTACAAACAGCCCAAAGATAGAACTGTTAGAAAAAGCAAAAGTGAAAATGAAGGAAAACTATGACAAGAAGGCAAAACCACAAATTATTAAACAAAACGATATGGTTTACTTAAAAGACGAAACCTGCCACAAACTGGATAGTCTTTTTTAAGGGTCCATATAAAGTGCTGGAAACTGACCATTTAGGAAATTGCAAAATCGACACGTAGCAAAAGGTTAAAACAGTTCATAAAATAAATTAAAATTAATCTAATTCAAATTTTATACTTACAAAAAAAATTTTTTTTGTAGAATATGTAGAAAATCAATTGGCGTGGAAAATTAATTGTAAATTATTAAAAATGTTTACCACTAGAATTTACATATAAGCTATGTCGGCCAATATCTCTAAAAAAAACAAAAAAAAAATTTACCACTAGCTATACCAATAACTGTAAACACAAAAATTATCATTATATCGTTATTTATATATCTATATTTCTAACGATAATACATAGATTAGTTTTGAATATATAAAATTAATAAGTTAATAAAATTCATTTTGGTAACAACCTTAAATCAACTTCAAAACAATTTCGATGATATGGTACTATTAAATCAATTATTATTTCAATTATATAAACCACATAAAAAAAATCTATTTGAATACGTTTTTTATTTTAAGTTAATATTAATGTAAAAATTACGGAAAGCTTTTATTGAAATCGTCTGATCAACGATCTCTATAAAAACTTTCTCTTTAAAAGGGGAGGTGTAGTGAAAATACACAAATGCTAATAAACTATTGATATGACACACAACTGAATGTGTAATTCAAGTATGTGATTCACTGAAGTAAATAACCTTTGCAATGATATTCTGTAATTCAATTGCGTGATTCAGTGAATTCAATAACCTTTGCTATGATATTGCAAAAGTTTCAAGCAATACTTTCAATAAAAGTAGAACAGAATAATATGATACATTAAGCGGTGTATTTTCCCTTACCTCCAAATTTGCTTAGCTTTAATATTTTATATTTTATAAGAAAGCTTTGTAATATTTGCTTAGCTTTAAGATTTCATATATTATGTATTATAAGCTTTTAGACTTGATGTTTTTTTCAAATAAAGCCAGTCACTAATTGACATTGAAGAAAAACAGTTTGATGTCTTTTTTTATTACAGTAGTCTGCGTACAATTTCCGTCCTTTTGGTGATGTTTATTATAGCAGCTGTTGTTTAGTTGAATCTCTTGTCGATTTTGTGCATAAACATGTGAATTTGATGTATTTGATGTTTTCTTGAAGATTAATCTCCTTGAGGGTGGGTGAGTTGATGAAAAATGAAAAAAAAAAATATCTTCTTTTGTCTTTGCGCTGAAACGACGAGAGTAAAGTTACGTCGCTGGCGCAACGTTGCTGATGTGTTTAACATACACTCTGTTTACGTTTGGCTTAAACATTCCGCCCGCCTTGTAGTGTCTGCAAAACTAAAAGAGATTATTAGGGTTCCATACAAATATTTTAAGTGAGCAAAATACAAATAATCATGTTTAATATATTCAGTGCATATCTTATAACATACGAGTGTAATATGCTCACTTATTATTTCTATTAGGGTAAAGTAGAGTAGAGTTGAATGGAGGAACCACTCTTTTTTTAATGAGTAAAATTTTCTTTTATTATGGGTGGAGTTTTTCATATCGGGCTCGGCTTGACTTATTTTACTAGAGTCCAAAAAGTGGTCTTGGGCTAGGATCGCAATTTTTTACGAGATTGGATTTCGAGTATATAGCGGGGTGTATTTATTGGAAGATCGTTGTTTCTTGTTTAGTGGGTTAAGCCTATCATGTTTTGCCTTTTTCTCATTGGTCGGTTCATCGAAGTTCTTATCTATTGTGTGAGAACGACGGGTGGGTGAGTTATTAGCGATAACTCGAGGAGCTCGTGGCAGTAAAGAACATTTGTTTTTAATTTCTTCGGGTACTATGGCAGATGACTTTTTGGGTTGTAAGTCTTGGGTGGTGCGAAATGGGTTATTAGACAAGTCTTCAACTTTTGGATGTGCTGCCATAGCAATATGTCTCGAAATTTTACATTCTTGAACTCACGTTCTTTATGTGTTAGTTGGGTTCTTCTTTCGCTTTTCTGAACTGAGTCAAGTAGTCGTTACTTTTAATTGTGTTGTGTAACGACACAATTTTGTTGGGCTTTGACTCAGGAACCGGGCTAGAAAGAATCCATCCAAATTCAGATTCTTTCGCTAGTAGGCATCCAACTATATCGCGCTGAAAATCACGGTGAATACTGAGTGGATAGACATCACAGCCGGTTATCATATCCACGGGTCGAGGCATATAAAATTGGGTGTCTGCCAATTTGTGGCCAGGCAGGGTCTCGCATATGCTCGAATCAACCGAGTGTGTGAGTAAATCACTTATGAGAGTCTTCATCACCAGAGCATGGGCCTCAATTTAAAGGGTTGGATTGATTGAGGATCGCAATGTCAGCTCACACTTTGTCGGTAACGGGAAACTGTCTGGTTCAGACCCGTTAACTGTGCACCTATTGATCGGGTTGGAAGACCAATTCGTTTTCTCAGGTGCTCTCTTATGACTGTTGTCTCAGATTCAGAGTCAATGAGGGCTCTTCTGTGTGTGTGTCTTCTTGATGTGCCATGCTTACCATTGCCGTTCATAGCAGAGTCCTCTTTCTGCTGGCCGCAAAGTGTGAAGAAACTGCCTTTAATTCTTTGAGCTTATTTGTTGGGTGGGTGATTGTCAAGTTAGGTTAGGTTAAGTAAAGGTGGCTGAGTCGATAGACGACTCGTATACTTAGGCCAGTGCAGGCCTGTTGTGATACCACATTATCTCTTTAAAACCTAGTAGAGATTTCCCTACGCAAACCAGTTCGAGCGGATAATGAATTTAAGGATATGCTTGATTTCCAGGCATGAGACTTCGGCAAGTCCATTTAAAAAGGGATGGCCGAGAGTTGCCATTCTCCTTTAAGCTAGAGCCGGAAATACGCAGAGGAGGTGCTGAACATTTTCTACCTCCTCCTCACCTCTGCAGCTTCTGCAGAAATCGTTTGGTGCAAGTCCCAACCGAAAAGCATGCGCTCCGATCAGGCAGTGCCCCGTAAGGATGATTCCTACTATTTTTGACAGGTTTACCCTGCTTAACTCAAGCAGTGAGTTAGTGCGTTTTAAGTCGTAGGTAGGCCATGTTAGCTTAGTCATCCTACATGTATCAAGGTGTTCCCAGCGTTCTTGTGCAAGACCTAAGGATCTGTTCTTGCACTGGAGTTTATAAGTGGAAATCGGTATACCAATAAAGTCCTCATTTAAGAGGGTGTTACAGGTCGTACCCTTCCTTGCCAATTCTTCGGACAAATTGTTGCCCTCGATATCCCTGTGTCCGGGTACCCATATGAGGTGAATCCTGAGTAGCCTTGCCATCTCGTTAAAAAATCTGCGGCACTCAGTGAGAGTTTTAGAGTTGTCAGTATTTAAGTTCAGTGCTTTCAGTGCAGCTTGGCTATCTGAAAAGATGGAAATACTCTTTCCTTCAAGGTCTTTTTGACCTAGAATCATAGTGGTTTCGTGAGTAGCCATCATTTCCGCTTGGTAGACACTACAATAGTTAGGAAGTCTAAAGGACGCTTCGATTTCGAGATCCTGGTAGTAAATACCTCCCCCTACTTGTTCTCGAAGTTTGGATCCATCTGTGAAGATTTTTATGCCGGAGGTTTTAAGGGGTATGTTTGCCCAGTCTAGCCGTGAAGGGATGAGAACTACGTAGTTTTTTTCAAGATTTAAGCGTTGCACACAGTAGTCTGTTTTGTCGGGTGCAGACGAGTTCAGAATAATTGTGTGGCCGCAGTTGTTACCAATCCAATTACCACATTCTCTCAGTCTGAGGGCTGCTGTGTTGGCACAGATATCGAGAGGAGGAAGGTGAAGCATGACATTGAGGGCGCTCGTTGGTGCTGAGGACAGTGCCCCAGTAATACATAAACCTGCGCTTCTTTGCACCCTTGCAAACTTCTGAAGTGCAGTTGTCTTATCAAGGGCCCTCCACCATACCAGTGAGCCATATATAAGTATGGGGCGGACAATTGCTGTGTAAATCCAGCGTACTATTTTGGGGAAAAACCCCACTTTTACCTATAGCTTTTTTGCTGCCCCATTGCGTGTGGTGTGCATTCGTATCTCCACTAATGTGCGTGGCTGGATTAGTTCCCTGTAGGAGTTCCCGGTATGATTATCAAGTTAGTGGACTGTATTTGTGATGAGAATGCCTGACTTGTAGAGCTTTTTCTCTCAGCCGCTTCTTTGGCTTGAGCACTCTCGCTTGAGGTGGGTTCTGGATCTGTGATACTTCTATGAAATAAGGAATTGTGCCTCTTATTGCAGTATCGACAGTTATATCCGCTCCTACAGTCATTTATTCTATAAGAGACTGCTAGGCAGTTAAAGCAGCATCCAGTTTAATGAACTGTGACTAGGCTGTCATCCACTTTCATAGAGATTAAGCTGGGTCACTCTTGAAGAGCGTGCTCGCAATTGCAAAGCCTGCAGATAGATTCATCAGCTTCATTTTCGGGTTTGGCAATCATGGGTTCTTGGGTTACATTTACGTGATACGAATTTGTGTGTTTTTCTGCCCGAATATTAGAAGGGCGAGCTACTGGAAGGGTTTGGATGGCTAGGTTTTTTGTAGAAAAAGCCTTTAATGTCGCCAACCGATTCAAGTGTTTTAAACTTGTGCGCCAAAAATTTGTCCAGAATTTTCCATTCAGGAATTCTGAAGTTATCGATTAGAGAACTTTCAAAGTTCTTTAAGATACACTTGGGTAGTCTTGTGGAGCAAATGTGCACTAAGATAGGATCCCAACTATCCATATCTATATTTAGGGTTTTTAGGGTACAAAGACAATTATTAATTGTCCTTTGGAGTTTCTTGATAAAGCCTTTATTTGCATTCTTTTATTTTCGTACTAGTTACGACGGACTACTCCGCTCCATAAAATATCCTTCATTTGTCAATGGGGCATTTTTTTATTATGTCCTTAGCATCGCAGCGGGTTTTTTGCAGCAAATGGAAAAGTTTTTCTACATTGCTCCAGTGTGTATTGTTAACGTTTAGGGCAGTATACAGGTCCCTGATCGTTGGCCATGTAGAATAATCTCCATTGAAAATGTCAATGTCTCAGGGTGGAAAATTTATTATAGGTTGATGTTCCGAAGCTATGGTTTTTCTTCGAGGCCGAAGTTTTGGGTTTTTCTTCGAAAGCCTTCATTGTTTCGATATCCTGTTATATGAAACTATATATAATACTTTATATATTATGTACTTGTTCCTAATTGCAATGTTTTGTATATTTAAAAATATGTTCTGTTTTTCTAATTTAAAAAAGAAAAAATTTTCTTTAATATAAAAATATATTACGACTGAAAAACTTGTATGCTTAACTTATTTTTCAAATAAAATAACTACAATTTATAATAGGTTATGGGCACCACAAATAAGAGCACTGGTATCTCACAGTTTGTAGGAGCAAATTTTGAAAATTGGAAGTTTCGCGTAGAAAAGCATTTGTTTTCTGCAGACTGTTTGGACGATGTAAAGCAGTCAGCTCCAGATGCAGCAGCAGTACAAAGCAACGAAGCATCTTCAAGGTCGGGAACAGCAGCAGCTGCAGCTGCAGAAATAAAAAAGAAGGATGCCAAAACACAGGACATCATTACAAGTTTTGTGCACGGTGACTATTTGGAATACATTCGTGATCAGTCAACAGCAAAAGGTATGTGGGATTCTCTCAATGCATCATTTGCCAGGAAGTCACCTCAAAATCAAACCATCGTTCGAAAAGAACTCGCAAATTTACGTTTCAGAGATAGTGAGGATCTTAGCGCTCATCATCAGAATCATATGATGCCATTGTAACAGCGCTAGAAAATCTGCAGGAGGATGAACTGACATTGGCACATATACATACAACCCCGTTTGCTAGTAGAAAAAGTAAAGAAGAAGAAGAACCGTTTTAAAGATGATGATGTACAGAAGGTTAGTGCATTTTCAACTAAGAAGAAACAAACTGGAAGACTCAATGGAAAATGTCACAAATGTGAAAAATATCGACACATGAAGAAGGATTGTCGAGTTAAAAATATTTCAACTATAGATCAAAATCCAAATTATGCTGCAGGATCAAGATATGGAATAAGTTTCATGGCAGGCTCGTGTAATAAATCAGAATCATAGCCAACTGAAAATGTTGTTTTTGCATTGGATTCCGGAGCAACTGACCACTTTGTTAATGATGAACAATTATTTCACAAGATCCAACACCCAGCAACCCACGTTACATTAACGTAGCAAAAGCTGACGAACGAATTGTGGTTTCAAAAGTTGGTGAAATCATAGGATTATGTAACACATGTGTTCAAATAAATTTAACCCTCATCGGTCCCCTTTATGCGCACGCATACAATTTTGATCTTTAACCTTGAATAAAATAAAAACGGTTCAGCGGAATGACCTTGTATTTTGCTAAGTAGAATTATTTTGCCTGAACAACCAAAAAAACCCGTTTTTGAATTTGTACCCTTACTGTATTTGCCTGCGCAGTTATAGTTACGAATCGGTCCCTGTGTATGTGCGCGCATACACATAGGCAGGTACCTGGAATTGCCGCTTATTTTTGTGTGTGGATTTATAGCACGCTCTTATTTTTTCGTTTTATGAAATTCAGTTTGTTCTGGAAGACTCATAAGTGAAGTTTGTTTGCGCATTTATTTAAATTTTGGTTGTGTTTTGAAGTATTTGTTAAAAAATGGATAGAGTTTAACGTGAAAGAAGGCAGCGAGATGAACTAGAAATGGATTTTGATTTGGAAAGCGAAGCGGGCGAATCTCCGTACAATAGTGACGATGATTTTGCATTATCAGACGAGGAGAATGATGAAAGTGAAGTTAGCGTGCATTGGGGTGAAGACGACATTGAGCCACATGAGCAAAATTTAGCAGAAGAAAATGCAGCAAATCCTGAAAATAAATATTTTTCAAAAAATAAGAAAATTGAATATTCATCGCAACCATTTTAAATCGAAGAAATTCATTTCGACGTGCAGAAAATTTCACTTCAGGTAAAACCCTACCCTCTTTGTTATGGGTTCATGTTCATTATATGTTTAATTTCTGTTATAATTCAGGTCCAAAAGCATTAGCAGCTGCTACTATAGTTGATGTTTCGTCTGCATTTCACATATTTCTTGAACCGGTTGAGAATATTATTTTGAACATGAAAGACGATTGGGAAAACATTGATTTGGACACTCTGCACGCATACTTTGGATTGCTGCTGCTTTCTGGTGTGTATCGGTCATACGGTGAATGTGTCACTAAACTGTGGAATGACGAAACTGGTCGGCTAATATTTAGAGCAACAATGTCTTTGAAAATGTTCAAGCGTATCCATGGTTGCATTCGATTTGACGACCGCGAACAACGTATGGCCAACACTGCATCTACAAGTACTTCTGTACGTGACAAATTGGCACCGATTCGAAATGTATACGATAAATGGAATCATAATTTGAAAGTTGTATACACACCAGGAAAAAACATTACCGTAGATGAACAGCTAGTTCCGTATGGTGGGCGATGTCCGTTTCGTCAGTATATTCCATCCAAGCTGGCGAAATATGGCATCAAAATTTGGGTGCTATGCGACTCAAAAAGCTGGTATGCATACAACACACAAATTTATGTTGGTCGGAATCGTAATGCCACTCCTGAACGTAATCTCGGACGGCGTGTTGTTTTGGGTTTGGTGGAAGGACTTTCTGTCAGAAATGTAACGTGTGACAACTTTTCACTTCGTATGAATTGGCAGAAGATTTACATAAGAATCGCATGACTATTTTGGGAACAATAAGGAAAAATAGGACTGAAATTCCTTCAGTTCTACTCGACATGCGTCAAAAGCCAATTTATCATACAGAACTTGTATATGAACATAAATTGCAAGCAGTTATGTTGTCATATGTTCCTCGCCGGTACCGATTTGTGACATTGCTCAGTACATACCACAATGTTGTCAGCATAAATGAGAATAGTGAAAAGAAGAAACCTAACATCATTGAAGACTACAACAAAACCAAGAGTGGAGTTGATACTATGGATCAGATGGTGGCTACGTACACATGCAAACGAAAAGTCAATCGGTGGCCAATGGCAGTATTTTGTAACATGCTTGAATGCATTCGTGACGTTCATTGCATTGTTCCCGAATTGGAAAAATTCTAAAACGAACCATAATATTCGTCGTCGCCTTTTTATCGAGGAGCTTGGATTGAATCTCGTTGAAAAACAGATCACTAAATGTAAAAAACAACCTCAAAGTAATGATGCTTCCAGTGTTATTCAAAGAATTCGGGAGATTCGCCATTTACCAAGTACATCAAAACGAGGCTGATGCTACATCTGCACATATAAAAATAATAAAAATCTTTTTGCTACACGCTGTGAAAAGTGTAAAAATTTCATTTGTGTTGAACATAATTTCAATTTATGCGAAAAATGTACAAATAATTGACAAAAGTTCAAAATTCAATTTTTTTTCTAATATATATAATATTCTAATTAATTTCATTCTAAATCTACCTTTATGAAGTTTAAATGTATTAATATGATTGTAAACAATGTAATAAACATAAAAAATCACAAAACATAAATGGTTGTTAATTTTTTTTGCTTTTTTACAATTAAAAATATATGTGTATGCGCGCGCATACAATGGAACTGATAAGATGTATTTCTCGAGGGACCGATGAGGGTTAAAGAATGTACTGTATAGTTCAAAGTTTCGAGAGAATCTTTTATCTGTCAGCAAGATGGTAGAAGCTGGTATTGATGTTAAATTCGAGAAAATTTACGCTATAATTAAAAAAGATAAACAAGTTATTGCAACAGCAAATCGGTGCGGAAATCTTTTCGAAATAAAATTAAAGGTCAACCAATCAATATGTAATCTGAGCAAAGCTGAAGAGGATATGTTATGGCATAAGAGTCACATCAGTCAACAAGGATACAAAAAGCTGGTGAACTATGATATGGCAACATATTGTGATATATGTATTAAAAGTAATCAGTGCCGTGAATCGTATTCTGGAACACGAATCAGAGCTGTAAGACCACTGGAACACATCCATTCTTATGTTTGTGGACCCATTAGTCCTATTTCTTGGGATGGATCTCGATACTTTATTTTATTCATCGATGACTTCACGCATTTTGCAATGGTTTATCTGTTAAAGAAGAAGTCAGAAGAATTCAATAAATTTGAAGAGTTTGAAGCAGTTGTAACAGCTAAATTTGAAACAAAAATATCGATGCTTACCGTAGATCAAGATCGTGCGTACAAATCAAATGAAATGATTCAGTTCTGCAAGAGAAAAGGTATTCAAATCTTGGTGACGATGGCATACTCCCCTCAACAAAACGGAGTCGCTGAAAGGTTTAACCGGACTTTAGTTGCAAAAGTTCGAGCCCTCTTATTGGATGCAGGAAATCCAAAGTTTTTGTGGGGAGTGGTAGTTTACACAAGCGTTTACTTAAATAACCGAAGTCCAACCAAGCCATTGCAAAATAATAAAACTCCAGCAGAGATATGGGTCGGACAAAAACCCGATTTAAGCAAGGTATGCGTTTTTGGATGCCAGTCATATGCTTGGATGCCTAATTAGTAGAGAAAAAACTTGATGCGAAGAGCAGGTCTTACATTATTGTTGGTTATTGTCCAAATGGATATCGCTTATGGGATAAAAACAATCTTAAAATAGTATTGGCACGTGATGTCAAGTTCAACGAAAACTGTTATCCATATAAAGAAAACGAAGAAAAATTTCCTGACATCTTAGTTGTAGAGAGAAACGATCAAGAGGGGGAGAAGGAGAAAGATCATGACGTTTCAAACGATGGCATTGAAAATCAAGTCGGTGACAATCAAGATGTGTTGAGTGAACAACGTACAATTTCTGATGACGTCAATAAAAGTTCCGAACACCAAGTTTCTTCATCAGTTCCTAGACAAAGTCAACGAGAACGCAAGACAACAAGTAAGTTCTCAGATTATTATTATTCAATGTTTGAGGCTATTTCTATGTGCGATTCGCCAAAAATTCCAAATTCGTTTTCAAATATTGAAAACTCCGAATACCGCACTCAGTGGCTAATGCTGTTCAAGATGAGCTAAATTCTATGGAGAAAAACAATGTATGGATTATCGTTAAGAAACCAGTAGAAGTAAAACCTCTAAGATCAAGATGGGTTTTTATTATTAAAAGGAGTTCAGATGGTCATCCAATTAAGTATAAGGCAAAACTGGTCGCTAAAGGTTTTTTACAAAAATTTGGTGTGGATTATGAAGACACTTATTCGCCGGTTGCAAAACTTACCACTGTTAGAATAATTTTAGCTATCGGTGTAGCAAAGGGATTCTTTTTTCACCAGTCACATGTCAAAACTGCTTTCTTTCATGGTGAATTAAAAGAAAATATCTATATGGAAGTCCCAGAGGGAATGCATTATGAATCAGGAAAAGTTTTAAAGCTTATAAATTCACTTTATGGATTAAAGCAGAGTCCACGATGTTGGAACGAAAAATTTAATTTACATATTGTAGCAATGGCTGCATCCACATAGAGATGATTTGCTGATAGTAGGGAATAACGAGTTGGAAATCGATGATTTAAAGAAAAAACTATCAGCAACTTTTGAGATGTCAGACTGCGGCTATTTAAAACATTATTTTCTCTGGAGTCCAATATTATTGTAATAAACTATTAGAAAAGTTTAGAATGCTTGACTATAATGAGATACGGACACCTATGGAAAAAGGACTTAAATTACCACATGAAATACAGGAAACAACAAAGAATCCATATCGTGAATTATAAGGAAGTGTTATGTATGTAATGTTGTGTGTACGTCCTGATATTTGTTTTTCTGTCGGATATATGGGACGATTTCAACAAAATCCTGGAGAACTTCACTGGTCAGCTTTAAAAATAATTTTACGATATTTAAAGGGAACTAAAACTCTAAAACTAGTTTACTGTCGTCAAAATAATCAGGCATTAGTTGGATATGCAGACGCTGATTGGGCTTCCAACTTAGAAGACCGAAAATCTGCAAGTGGATATGTGTTTTATGTATATGGATGTCCAATATCTTGGTCTAGTAAGTAACAGTAGCTACATCTTCAAGCGAAGGAGAGTATGTTACTTTGAGTCATGCAACATCTAAAGGTATGTGGATTCAAGGTATATGTACTTCAAGACATTAACATTTCTTCAGAAAAAGATCCGGTTCTAATTTATGAAGATAATGCAGAATGTATAGCTATGGCAAAGAATATTGAATGCAAGAGATCAAAGCACATTGATATTAAACACCATTTTCTTCGAGACCATATTATGAAAGGAAATCTCAATATTGAATATTTGCAAACAAAGGAACAAGTAGCTGATATATTTACAAAATCGTTAGATATATCTAGGTTTGAAACAATAAGACATTTATTAAAATTGTCTAATTGAGAAGGGTGTTGAAAACTATAAATAATACTTTATATATTATGTAGTTGTTCCTACTTGCAATGTTTTGTATATTTAAAAATATGTTCTGTTTTTCTAATTTCAAAAAGAAAAATTTTTTCTTTAATATAAAAATATATTACGACTGAAAAACACATACAAGTTTAGTTTTAATTTTAATTTTAATTTTAATTTTAATTTTAATTTTAATTTTAATTTTAATTTTAATTTTAATTTTAATTTTAATTTTAATTTTAATTTTAATTTTAATTTTAATTTTAATTTTAATTTTAATTTTAATTTTAATTTTAATTTTAATTTTAATTTTAATTTTAATTTTAATTTTAATTTTAATTTTAATTTTAATTTTAATTTTAATTTTAATTTTAATTTTAATTTTAATTTTAATTTTAATTTTAATTTTAATTTTAATTTTAATTTTAATTTTAATTTTAATTTTAATTTTAATTTTAATTTTAATTTTAATTTTAATTTTAATTTTAATTTTAATTTTAATTTTAATTTTAATTTTAATTTTAATTTTAATTTTAATTTTAATTTTAATTTTAATTTTAATTTTAATTTTAATTTTAATTTTAATTTTAATTTTAATTTTAATTTTAATTTTAATTTTAATTTTAATTTTAATTTTAATTTTAATTTTAATTTTAATTTTAATTTTAATTTTAATTTTAATTTTAATTTTAATTTTAATTTTAATTTTAATTTTAATTTTAATTTTAATTTTAATTTTAATTTTAATTTTAATTTTAATTTTAATTTTAATTTTAATTTTAATTTTAATTTTAATTTTAATTTTAATTTTAATTTTAATTTTAATTTTAATTTTAATTTTAATTTTAATTTTAATTTTAATTTTAATTTTAATTTTAATTTTAATTTTAATTTTAATTTTAATTTTAATTTTAATTTTAATTTTAATTTTAATTTTAATTTTAATTTTAATTTTAATTTTAATTTTAATTTTAATTTTAATTTTAATTTTAATTTTAATTTTAATTTTAATTTTAATTTTAATTTTAATTTTAATTTTAATTTTAATTTTAATTTTAATTTTAATTTTAATTTTAATTTTAATTTTAATTTTAATTTTAATTTTAATTTTAATTTTAATTTTAATTTTAATTTTAATTTTAATTTTAATTTTAATTTTAATTTTAATTTTAATTTTAATTTTAATTTTAATTTTAATTTTAATTTTAATTTTAATTTTAATTTTAATTTTAATTTTAATTTTAATTTTAATTTTAATTTTAATTTTAATTTTAATTTTAATTTTAATTTTAATTTTAATTTTAATTTTAATTTTAATTTTAATTTTAATTTTAATTTTAATTTTAATTTTAATTTTAATTTTAATTTTAATTTTAATTTTAATTTTAATTTTAATTTTAATTTTAATTTTAATTTTAATTTTAATTTTAATTTTAATTTTAATTTTAATTTTAATTTTAATTTTAATTTTAATTTTAATTTTAATTTTAATTTTAATTTTAATTTTAATTTTAATTTTAATTTTAATTTTAATTTTAATTTTAATTTTAATTTTAATTTTAATTTTAATTTTAATTTTAATTTTAATTTTAATTTTAATTTTAATTTTAATTTTAATTTTAATTTTAATTTTAATTTTAATTTTAATTTTAATTTTAATTTTAATTTTAATTTTAATTTTAATTTTAATTTTAATTTTAATTTTAATTTTAATTTTAATTTTAATTTTAATTTTAATTTTAATTTTAATTTTAATTTTAATTTTAATTTTAATTTTAATTTTAATTTTAATTTTAATTTTAATTTTAATTTTAATTTTAATTTTAATTTTAATTTTAATTTTAATTTTAATTTTAATTTTAATTTTAATTTTAATTTTAATTTTAATTTTAATTTTAATTTTAATTTTAATTTTAATTTTAATTTTAATTTTAATTTTAATTTTAATTTTAATTTTAATTTTAATTTTAATTTTAATTTTAATTTTAATTTTAATTTTAATTTTAATTTTAATTTTAATTTTAATTTTAATTTTAATTTTAATTTTAATTTTAATTTTAATTTTAATTTTAATTTTAATTTTAATTTTAATATTAATTTTAATTTTAATTTTGATTTTAATTTTAATTTTAATTTTAATTTTAATTTTAATTTTAATTTTAATTTTAATTTTAATTTTAATTTTAATTTTAATTTTAATTTTAATTTTAATTTTAATTTTAATTTTAATTTTAATTTTAATTTTAATTTTAATTTTAATTTTAATTTTAATTTTAATTTTAATTTTAATTTTAATTTTAATTTTAATTTTAATTTTAATTTTAATTTTAATTTTAATTTTAATTTTAATTTTAATTTTAATTTTAATTTTAATTTTAATTTTAATTTTAATTTTAATTTTAATTTTAATTTTAATTTTAATTTTAATTTTAATTTTAATTTTAATTTTAATTTTAATTTTAATTTTAATTTTAATTTTAATTTTAATTTTAATTTTAATTTTAATTGAAATTGAAATTGAAATTGAAATTGAAATTGAAATTGAAATTGAAATTGAAATTGAAATTGAAATTGAAATTGAAATTGAAATTGAAATTGAAATTGAAATTGAAATTGAAATTGAAATTGAAATTGAAATTGAAATTGAAATTGAAATTGAAATTGAAATTGAAATTGAAATTGAAATTGAAATTGAAATTGAAATTGAAATTGAAATTGAAATTGAAATTGAAATTGAAATTGAAATTGAAATTGAAATTGAAATTGAAATTGAAATTGTAATTGTAATTGTAATTGTAATTGTAATTGTAATTGTAATTGTAATTGTAATTGTAATTGTAATTGTAATTGTAATTGTAATTGTAATTGTAATTGTAATTGTAATTGTAATTGTAATTGTAATTGTAATTGTAATTGTAATTGTAATTGTAATTGTAATTGTAATTGTAATTGTAATTGTAATTGTAATTGTAATTGTAATTGTAATTGTAATTGTAATTGTAATTGTAATTGTAATTGTAATTGTAATTGTAATTGTAATTGTAATTGTAATTGTAATTGTAATTGTAATTGTAATTGTAATTGTAATTGTAATTGTAATTGTAATTGTAATTGTAATTGTAATTGTAATTGTAATTGTAATTGTAATTGTAATTGTAATTGTAATTGTAATTGTAATTGTAATTGTAATTGTAATTGTAATTGTAATTGTAATTGTAATTGTAATTGTAATTGTAATTGTAATTGTAATTGTAATTGTAATTGTAATTGTAATTGTAATTGTAATTGTAATTGTAATTGTAATTGTAATTGTAATTGTAATTGTAATTGTAATTGTAATTGTAATTGTAATTGTAATTGTAATTGTAATTGTAATTGTAATTGTAATTGTAATTGTAATTGTAATTGTAATTGTAATTGTAATTGTAATTGTAATTGTAATTGTAATTGTAATTGTAATTGTAATTGTAATTGTAATTGTAATTGTAATTGTAATTGTAATTGTAATTGTAATTGTAATTGTAATTGTAATTGTAATTGTAATTGTAATTGTAATTGTAATTGTAATTGTAATTGTAATTGTAATTGTAATTGTAATTGTAATTGTAATTGTAATTGTAATTGTAATTGTAATTGTAATTGTAATTGTAATTGTAATTGTAATTGTAATTGTAATTGTAATTGTAATTGTAATTGTAATTGTAATTGTAATTGTAATTGTAATTGTAATTGTAATTGTAATTGTAATTGTAATTGTAATTGTAATTGTAATTGTAATTGTAATTGTAATTGTAATTGTAATTGTAATTGTAATTGTAATTGTAATTGTAATTGTAATTGTAATTGTAATTGTAATTGTAATTGTAATTGTAATTGTAATTGTAATTGTAATTGTAATTGTAATTGTAATTGTAATTGTAATTGTAATTGTAATTGTAATTGTAATTGTAATTGTAATTGTAATTGTAATTGTAATTGTAATTGTAATTGTAATTGTAATTGTAATTGTAATTGTAATTGTAATTGTAATTGTAATTGTAATTGTAATTGTAATTGTAATTGTAATTGTAATTGTAATTGTAATTGTAATTGTAATTGTAATTGTAATTGTAATTGTAATTGTAATTGTAATTGTAATTGTAATTGTAATTGTAATTGTAATTGTAATTGTAATTGTAATTGTAATTGTAATTGTAATTGTAATTGTAATTGTAATTGTAATTGTAATTGTAATTGTAATTGTAATTGTAATTGTAATTGTAATTGTAATTGTAATTGTAATTGTAATTGTAATTGTAATTGTAATTGTAATTGTAATTGTAATTGTAATTGTAATTGTAATTGTAATTGTAATTGTAATTGTAATTGTAATTGTAATTGTAATTGTAATTGTAATTGTAATTGTAATTGTAATTGTAATTGTAATTGTAATTGTAATTGTAATTGTAATTGTAATTGTAATTGTAATTGTAATTGTAATTGTAATTGTAATTGTAATTGTAATTGTAATTGTAATTGTAATTGTAATTGTAATTGTAATTGTAATTGTAATTGTAATTGTAATTGTAATTGTAATTGTAATTGTAATTGTAATTGTAATTGTAATTGTAATTGTAATTGTAATTGTAATTGTAATTGTAATTGTAATTGTAATTGTAATTGTAATTGTAATTGTAATTGTAATTGTAATTGTAATTGTAATTGTAATTGTAATTGTAATTGTAATTGTAATTGTAATTGTAATTGTAATTGAAATTGAAATTGAAATTGTAATTGTAATTGTAATTGTAATTGTAATTGTAAGTGTAATTGTAATTGTAATTGTAATTGTAAGTGTAATTGTAATTGTAATTGTAATTGTAAGTGTAAGTGTAAGTGTAAGTGTAAGTGTAAGTGTAAGTGTAAGAGTAAGTGTAAGTGTAAGTGTAAGTGTAAGTGTAAGTGTAAGTGTAGGTGTAGGTGTAGGTGTAGGTGTAGGTGTAGGTGTAGGTGTAGGTGTAGGTGTAGGTGTAGGTGTAGGTGTAGGTGTAGGTGTAGGTGTAGGTGTAGGTGTGAGTGTGAGTGTGAGTGTAAGTGTGAGTGTGATTGTGAGTGTGAGTGTAAGTGTAAGTGTAAGTGTAATTGTATAGTATAGTATAGTATAGTATAGTATAGTATTCACAAGGGTACCTTCGAGAGAAGTGTAACTAGGAGAGTGACGACTCTGTGGTTTTTCTAGTCAATACCCGCCGAAAGGCATTAGGATCAAGCCCAGTACAGTTCTAATTATGACATTGCTGGATACTGTTTTGGATTTGAAGTACCCTGGGCTGACAACTGTGTCGGTCTATGACCTCAGTAAGTGGAAGTGAAATTCCAACGAAATGGCTCATAGGTTAATGACACAGCTGCCCTCCGTTTCGCTAAAACGTAGCGAGTCTCGGAGTACGTTCAATGTTTGTCACCATTGAGTTGGTGGTGTAGGTTCAGATGGATGTTTCCTGAATAGTACGGATTCAGCACTGGCATAATACCCCATAAGGATCTTATGTCAACCCTCGCATGGCCTCCCTGCTTTCATAGATAACCATGGGATCAAAACGTAACTACACTTCAAACGGCGATAGTGGCTTCGAGTTGTGACCCAATTGAAATGGAGAGCAACAACAAACAACAACATGAAAAAACAAAACTAACCCATAACAAGGCAAACGGAGATGAAGAATTGTACATGTGGAACGGTGATAAAAATGTCGTAAAAAATCCCTTTGTGAAAAGCTCGGTGATAGTATGATCACCACAAGCAAAGGGGTCCGAAAAACTACCAGGTAAAAATTTGTGTACCATAAGAGATTACACGAGCACACCTGTGAATACTCGTAAAGCAGATAGCTTAGAAGGCGAAAAAAGACATCAAAGTGAGCTCAGAATTTCAGAAGAAAAAGCGTTTATTGAGTTAGGCAATAAACTAAGCGCACAAGACTTTACGCGATAATCTTGTAATGTTGGACGCGCGACTTTTTTTAATACGCGGCTTACGCGTTCTACGTGTATTAAAGTTTTACGCGGTTATTTTAATAATACGCGTATAATATTATTGCCAGCGCTTAAGAGCGCTACTGGCCAGTTTAAAAAAAGATTTCTTTGCGCCGTCACTCGAAAGTGCATTCAGGCGCTTAGAAATAAAATAAAAGGAGCAGTTGGTTTCAAGCTCAAAACTTTAGTGATTTTATTTTAAGATTTTCTTCGGCTTATATAGCCAACCAACAGTATTTTTTTAACTTAAAATAAATACAAAATTATATATATATCTTATTTAATATAATTGTAACTAAATAGAACATTAGTTTATGTAGTCATTTCAGTGTAGTTATGAAGTGTAGTTATGTAAACATAAAGTGCAAGCGAGTAAGAATGTAAACAATAGTTATGTGTTTGTTTTGTTTGTTTGCTACATAAATGTGCTTAGGCTAAATTTATAGAAATGTTAGTTTGTAGACTAGATCTTTATGTGTTAAATGTTTATAAATAATAATTGTAAACCTATAGAACAAATGTGTTTAAGTTACAGTTATAGAAATGTTTAGATTGAAGTGCACTACACCCCCATCCTTAAGATAAAATTATTTGATTTAAAAAAATAATTTTTAAAATTATACAATGCAATTGTTTTGTTTTTGTTTTTTTTTGTTTAATTTATACAATTCAAATGTTTTAATAAATTTAATTTATTACTTTATTATATTAGTGTTTATATTTCAATAACTTTCAATTTTTTTTTTACTAATAATTATACAATTCAAATAAAAATATATTTATAATTGGTCATTATACAATTCAAATATTTTTGTTTATATATTAATTCTGACATGTTAATAAATTTTAATATATTTAATACAAAATTTAATTTCAATTAAATCCATTTTTTCAATAAATTATTGTGTAATTTTTTTGATTTTCCATTTATATCTATTATTGTATTTACTCCACTTTTCTTAATTACAGTGTATGGACCATGATATGGTGATTGATACTTTCTTCTATTCATTCTTTTACAATTGTTTTATCACCAATATTTATATTAAGTGGGTTTGAAATTTCATTATCTTTCTTTCGCTTCTCCTTAGCTATGTTTATCAATTCATATGCTTTTTTTAAAGAATATGCTAATCTAATTTTTAGTTCTTGCGCTTAATTTTCAGTATTGTAAGTCTTAAATGTTTCTAATTGTTCATTTGGTAGGTTTGCCAATTTGCTAAAAATAAGTTCTAATGGACTATAGTTCGTATCGATATGATGTGTCGTATTGTACGCAAATGCGAAGTATGGGATCCAATGGTCCCATTCGCCATCTTTGCAAAAATTAAGTAAACATTCGTTTAGCACTCTGTGGTTTCTCTCTATAGAACCAAGAGTTTTGTGATGATACGGTGTGCTAAAAACTTGTTTTATGTTCAATTGACTGCATATTTGCGACAACAACTCATTGGTAAACTCTGTACCCCTATCCGACTTTATTGTTTTAAAATGCCCATAAATCAAAATTAAGTTTTCTATTAAAGTTTTGGCTACTGTTTTGGCGTCTTTCGTTTCCATAGGACGTGCTATAACATATTTTGTTAATTCGCACTGCATGGTCAGTATGTACCGGTAGTTATTTGTTAATCGTAGAGGACCTACAGTATCTATTGAAACTACTTCAAAACTAGTTCCTGGTGTGTCTGTCACAGCTAGTTGTTCTTTTGTATGTCTGGTTTGTTTGTTAATTTTGCATATTTCGCAATTATTTATTAAATTATTAATCATTCTACTCATGTTTTTCCATATATACCTCTGTTTTATTTTGTAAATCGTTTTCCTAATTCCCATATGACCTCCATGGGTCGAATTATGGTACTCTTCAATTATTCTTTTCTGGTTTTCTATCTCTATTATTCTTTTTGGTTCTCTATAAATGAGTATTTTTACTTTATTTTTACCAACATTTAAATTATTATAAATTCTTTTAAAATTTTCCGTGGCCACGTTTCTAAATATTTCATCATTAATATTCATGCTAATTCTTCAATCCCTAGTTTTTGCATCTTCAAAATCAGTTTCTCCAAAGTCATCTGTGTGAACATCGGATTGTCACTGCATCGTACAAAAACCTGATTGTCTTCTATGTCTATCTGAGTACCCTTAAAATCTTTTTCTGTTATAAATTTTAGTTTTCTTATTTTGTTTACATCTGATAGTGAAGTGCATTCCCACACAAAATGGTGATCAATCTTCCTGCCTGGAATAGGTTCTAAATTTTTATTGGTTGAGTTTTTTGTATGCTTATTTTTATCTATACTTCTCGTTATGGCTAGTATTTTTGTATTTTCGATTTCTAAAACTGTTTCTAATTTGGAAAATATTGTTTCCATTGGCCTTTGGATTTTCTTCTACCGCCATACACCTCTCAACAGCTTCACTAAAAGTTTTAGGTGGATTTGCTAGTAATATATTTCTATATTCTGTATCAACACCTTTTGTGAAAATATTGAGCGCCATGCTCTCATTTATTTTGTATACCGCATCTTTCGCGTCCTAACTCAGATTTTCTAGACTTTTTATTTCAGAAGAACTCAGCTGTTCTGAAAGTTCTATCAATTTTTCTCCGAATGCTGCTATTGGCATATTATTTTGTTTTAGTGAACTAAATTCATTTAATATTTGTTGTAAATTTTTTGGATTTGGGTACGATTTTTCCATAGAGTTTTTAATTCCGCCAATGTAGAAGGCCGGTTTGAATGTCCAAGTATGCTTCGTACTTGGGTAGTGAATTTAAAATTATTAATGTTTTTAACAAAAATTTCCTTATCATCATCCTTCGCTTAATCATGCAATAATTCTGCTTTTACAATAAAATCCTCTACTCCATTATAGTTTTCTTTAAAAACTTGTAGGTTTTTACCTACCACATTAATGTCGAAATTTGACATTTTTGGCAAATTTTTTTTTTCTCCCAAATATTTAATATATTTAAATCGTTAGAAACAATTTCTTTTTAACTTTTTGTATTTACTTTTGAAATTAAATTATTTATTATTTTCACAAATTCATAATTAATATTGTTGAATTTTACTTTCAAAATTCGACAATTTTCATTGTCTTCAATATTTTATATTTCAACTTTTATATTTTGAAAAAATTCAACTTACTTTTTACGTATTCACCACTGTATTTTCTCTTTTTACTTTTCTGAAAGTTTAATATAAATTTTTCTAATATAAAAATGTTTCTTTCAATTATTTCCATATAAATTTTTTTGTAATAGATTAAGTTATTTATATTTTAATTCGTATGGAACACCCTGTGGTAGTACCATCATATAGAACATTAGTTATAGAACATTTTGTTAGAAAGTAAACAAAAGAAAACGAAGAACTAAATGACGTTTTAGTTCTTGAATGAAATTAAGACCGGTCGCGTGTGCCTAAATTAAATAGAAAAGAAAATCGGTTAAAAAAAAATATAAAAGTGAGTTCAATTTATTCTAAAGTGTTTCTCGCATAATACTCAACATTGCACATATTTATCAAAATATGTTATATAAAAGATGTTATAAAAAAGATGAAGCAACAAATAAATCCCACTGATATCGGTGTGGAGATAAGGGGTATCAGAAGGACAAAAGCTGGAGACTTACTCGTTCAACTAAAAAAAGGCGAAGGCCAAGCCGAAAAGCTCAGAAACGCTATAGGTAACACGGTTGGAGAAGATGTCATGATTAGAGCGGTTACCAAAAATCACATTCTTGATATCAGGGACATGGATGAGTCAACAGATGAAGATGAACTTGTTAATGGTCTTATGAAGGCAACAAAAGTAGAAGAGCCCACAACGTTCAAAATATTAAATTTCAGAACATCGTTTGGAGGAACCAAACAAGCACTCGTTCAACTACCTGAGCACTTAGCAGCTCCACTACTCCGTACGAGGCAAGTCAGAGTAGGACGGGCTATGTGTAGACTGAGGAGTAAGATTAGAGTTCGGAAATGTTTCAGGGGCCTAGAACAGGGTCATATTTCGAGCCAGTGTAAAGGTACAGATAAAGGCAATCTATGCAGAAAATGCTGTAATCCGGGACACAAAGGTAAAAAATGCAAAGCGGAAACGAGATGCATACTATACCATGAAAGTGGTTCAATAAATTCTCATCATTATATTGGTAGTACAGCATGTGCAATCAACATAAGAAATAAAGCAAGAAAATGATCACGAAATTTCTACAGATCAATCTAGGACGGGGTAGAGAAGCACAAGACCTGATGATACAGAAGGCGACAGAGATTAATGCAGACATACTTTTAATAAGCGAACCGTACAGAAAACCACCATCTCAAGTTTGGTACGAAGACAAAAACCATAAGAAAAGATGCTGGACAGAGCTATGTAACGAAATAGATTCCGACCCATGGGGAAAACCGTACAAAATTGTGATGAAAAAGCTTGGTGGAATTAAACCTATACCCGGCATTAAAGAACCAGTGTGGGCAACAACAATAGTAGAAACACTATTTCCATTCGATGAAGATGAGCTAAGAAGAAAACCAAATTATCAAGTCGAAGGTTTCATCTCCCTGAACGTAGATGACATTAAACATGCTTGTAGTAAACTAAAAATAGGTAAGAGCCCAGGACCAGATGGTATACCAAATGAGGTTATAAAAGTAGTATGTGAGACATGGCCAGACCTTTTACTTGAAGTCTTCAATTCATGTCTAATAAACGGAATCTTTCCAGCTAAATGGAAAATACAAAAGTTAGTTTTGTTACGAAAGGGAAATAAACCATTAAATGAGCCTAGTTCCTATAGACCACTCTGTATGTTGGACTCACTAGGAAAACTATTAGAGTACGTAATGCTAAAACGTTTGGAAGAGCGCATAGATGACCTTGGCGGACTATCCCCTATGCAACATGGCTTCCGCAAAGGGAAGAGTACAGTTGATGCCATTAGCGTAGTATGCAATAAAGCTATACAGACCAAAACAACAGGAGAATACTGCTCAATAATAACACTAGATGTTAAAAATGCTTTTAACACAGTAAAGTGGAAAGTAGTGCTTCAAGCTTTCAGAAACCGACGTTTAGACAACTATCTCTTTAACATAGAATCGGACTATCTGGATAACAGAATTTTAATCTATGAGACGGAAAATGGTATAAAAGAGTACCGAATAACAGCAGGTGTACCTCAGGGCTCAGTATTAGGACCATTCCTGTGGAATGTAATGTACGATGGTCTACTGAATTTGGAATTACAAGAAGGTGCAAAACTAATTGGTTACGCTGATGATATTGCTCTGGTAGTAAACCAGCGAACTGCCGAATTAATCGAGATAGTCGTAAACGATAGCTTATGTCGTTGTAACAGATGGCTGCGAAGAAACGGTTTGAAACTTGCAGTTCCAAAAACGGAAGCAATTCTAGTGACAGATCGTAGGGTCTTCAAAATACCGAAAATACGTCTACAAGATAGAGAGATACCCTTTAAACGAAGCTTATGCTATTTGGGTGTGCAATTAGATGGCAAACTTAGGTTTGGACAGCACGTAGTAAATATTCGTGACAAATATTCGCGAACGGCAGCATCATTGGCCAGAATAATGCCAAAATGTGGTGGCCCAAGGCCGCAGATGAGAAAATTAATAAACAGCGTAGTACACTCCCAGCTTCTTTATGCTGCTCCAACCTTTGTCAGGGCACTGAATCTGAAGAATAATATTAGGGAACTACAGAAAGCACAGGGAGTTAGTGCTCTCCGTATTATATCAGCGTACCGTACAGTGTCCACAAGTGCGGCATTAGTGCTTGCAGGTCTGCCACCAATAGACTTATTAATACTGGAAAGAGAAGAAATATATACCCAAACTAAACTTATAAGAGCCAAAGAAAAAAATTTCAGAAATAAAAATTAATGCCAGGGACAATGTAGTGACTAAATGGCAAGAAAGTTGGAATCAAAACATGAACGGGAGCTGGACATATAGCCTTATCCCCAATATAAAAGTCTGGCTGGAAAGACGACATGGAAACATGGGATATTTTCTGACTCAGGCTATGACAAACCATGGTAGTTTTAACAAATACCTAAAAGAAATAAGCAGCTGTGATTCATGCGCAGCGCCAGAAGAAGATGCAAAGCACATACTTTTCGAATGTGAAAAGTGGTTGGAGGAGAGACGAGCTTTAAATGATATGCTAGGTGTTACATTAACTCAAGAGAATCTGTTGAACGAAATGCTAAAATCTGAACATGCATGGACTTTGTGTGAAAGACACATAAATAAAATATTAAAGGAGAGAAACTTCAGTAGTTCCGAACCTCCTTGCTTAAGGAGGACGTAGGAATCTTACGAAATCAAACCCCCGTCCTGATGAAATGCTGACGCGGTTCCGGGGTGGAGCTGGTGGAGTATCGTGGGGCCACTAGATGATAGTGTGCTATCACTACGTCCAAAAAAAAGTATAGTATAGTATAGTATAGTATAGTATAGTATAGTATAGTATAGTATAGTATAGTATAGTATAGTATAGTATAGTATAGTATAGTATAGTATAGTATAGTATAGTATAGTATAGTATAGTATAGTATAGTATAGTATAGTATAGTATAGTATAGTATAGTATAGTATAGTATAGTATAGTATAGTATAGTATAGTATAGTATAGTATAGTATAGTATAGTATAGTATAGTATAGTATAGTATAGTATAGTATAGTATAGTATAGTATAGTATAGTATAGTATAGTATAGTATAGTATAGTATAGTATAGTATAGTATAGTATAGTATAGTATAGTATAGTATAGTATAGTATAGTATAGTATAGTATAGTATAGTATAGTATAGTATAGTATAGTATAGTATAGTATAGTATAGTATAGTATAGTATAGTATAGTATAGTATAGTATAGTATAGTATAGTATAGTATAGTATAGTATAGTATAGTATAGTATAGTATAGTATAGTATAGTATAGTATAGTATAGTATAGTATAGTATAGTATAGTATAGTATAGTATAGTATAGTATAGTATAGTATAGTATAGTATAGTATAGTATAGTATAGTATAGTATAGTATAGTATATTATAGTATAGTATAGTATAGTATAGTATAGTATAGTATAGTATAGTATAGTATAGTATAGTATAGTATAGTATAGTATAGTATAGTATAGTATTGTATATTATATCTTTTCTATTTAATTACCCTGAAGTAAAATTTCGATTGAATATTTTTTTCTCCTCATTGCAATAATTTTCAGTTTTTACACAAGCAGAATTGTAATTTAAGCTATCAAGCAATACTTTTACTCGAATTTAAATTCAAACATTACTGTTTTATATTAGCTTTATTATTAAGTTTTTTTATTAGTAACTTGTATAATTAACCCTGTTATCACAAATACTGATGAAATTAGAGGCTAGTGCTTTAATTATAAGACCTCGGTCTTGTTGCATTAGTATGTCAATAAAATATATAAATAAATAAATAAATAAAATAGTAACTTAAACTTTACTTGAAAAATTTCTTCCACATATTCTTCCAATTGCTTCAACTTATTGTCAATCAGCTTTCAACGGCAACTGTTCTGCTCTAAACTTGCTTGAAGTTATCCCGCGGTTTGTGTATTACATATTTCACCATAAAATTATTTTGATAAATAAAAGATATTTGATGAACTATGCGGATAACCACTGTTTTCTAGCCAAATTAAACTAAAGGCTTTACAAATACAACACAATAAGGGTATTCACAAGGAGTGCTATCATGTCATATTGTCATTAGGATTTTACACTAGTTTAAACATTTTATTGTTGCCTCAAACAGCAGTTTCTTATTTGCATTTATTTATGTTGTAAATTTTAGTTGTAAAATTTTTGGACAATATTACAATATGAATACCCCAAATTGTGAATACCCTAAATGTATTTTTAGCTGCTTTTGATTCGCCAGTTGCCAACTCGTGGAAAAACCGGCTACTGACCTTACTTGCTCAATAGTTGGCAACACTTTTGTGTTTGAACAGATCACTTTGAAGTATGCCAATAAATTAAATGGAAAACGAATTAAAAAACAGCTGACTGCTTGAAGAGATTTAATTTGTTTTTGTACTCACATCCCATTCTGACAGAATCTATAACAGTTTACCTTATGCAGTACACAAACCAATTAAAAAGTAAGAACTTGGCAACGCAACTTTACTCAACTCAATTGACAAAATTTCAATTTTTTTTTTTATTAATAACTGAATTTATAACAAAATTTATTTTTGGTTTTTGTCTTTATTTGAAGTACGGTGTGGCTCTTTGGAAGGTGTTAAAAATCTTAATGTTGTTATATAATCTTTGCTTTAACGTTTGATTTATTTCAGTGAAAAGCTTTAAACGTTACATATACATACAAGCGGTTTAAGTTGTGTGTGTTTTTGGCCATCACTGGTTTATTTCTAAGTTTGTTATAATATTTTTTCTTAAATAACTTATAACAAATCATTTATATATGTATATTTGTTTTAAATTTATAATTTCAGAGTTGCTGCTTCTCAATTGGTCACTCTGGGTTGCCCTGAGTTGATTGCGCGAACAAGGCAAGAGTATGAAGATATTTCAATTCGCTTGGGCACTGAACGAGAATATTTAAAAGCAACGCGAGCTAAAGTATGGAAGGCACGTGTTGAGAGTCCGTTATTTGATTGCTTACAATACGCAAATGGACTTGAACTGCTTTTTTTCCGCATGTGGAAAAACTTTGTATCTAATGAAAGTTCAGATCACATTACAGAAGTTCACAAAGATTGAATTTAAATAAAGTTAAATTTATAGGAAAAATTAATCATGTGTTAAATACGCGTGTAAAGGGGAATTGAGAATTTTTCAAAAATATTTATTATAGCATATCTTGTAAGGAATACTTTCTGAAATTTTAAATTGTTTTTTAAGACTGAAGCAAGGCTCGAGGTCTCTCTATAAATGCGTAACGTCGTGTCCAGCTTAGACACGGGCACAATTTTACGTGCGGTGCGTTGCGAGGAATGCGGAAAGTGTCCAATTAGAACACGATAATTCGTTAATGCGGGTGTCTAAAAATAAGCTTGTTATTCGGTGTGAAATGGCTTTTGTTTCGGCAAGTAAGATTTTTTTATTAGAAAACAGTTGATTGAGATTAAGAATATTAAAAAATAGAAAAAAAAATCTATATAATTTCAAAGAAAATATTGAAAAATATATTTCCATCTTTGGAATAATTCAAGAAAACGAGAATTCTCTTTTTTAAAATTTTTCTTTCATCTTTTTGATACCTCGTTTGATTTTTAAACTAAGCGATGCGGGGACGTTGCGACGCACGCATTTACCGCAAAATCGTGCCTACGTTGGAGTTCTATATTTATCAACATATGTTTGGTTTAATAATCTGCCCGCATTAAACTCACTGTAACGCATTTTTCGTGTCTACTCTAGACACGGCGCACAATGTTTCATACAAGTTCGACGGTCGAAAATATTTTATGATTTTAAACGATAGAGGATGCAAAAAGAAGAAAAAATGTACGGCGAATGGGGTCTTTAGTGACTCCCTGGGCAGCTATTGGTAAATTTGTGTGTTTCCAAAGGCTTTTTCACAAAAAACGCTATTGCAGCGAAATTATTCGATGTGGAACTTTTTGCGAAAGCGTTTTAGAAAGATAATTCAATGGCCCTTCCAACGATATGCAGCACCAGTAAATACTTGCGTTAAAAATACAATTTTTTTTTGGTCAAACCATGTATTTTTGGAAAAATTCACAAATTTTAAGTTTAAAACTGAATTTTGTAAAAAAAAATCGCTTAATCTATACTTTTTTTAAAATTATGATTCCATTTAAATTTCCTTTAAAAGTAATATAAAAAGTCTTTACTTTACTGAAAGAATTAAAAAAAAACAGTTTCTTTGAGATGCTTTTGGCCGCTCAGTGTTTCATACAAGCTATACGGAGAAAATTATTTTGGGGATTTTGTCAGTAGTTTTTGATGTTTAAGGTATAGGAATGTTAAAAAAAATATTTCAATTATTTTAATCCAGGAGGCATGGCAGCTCTCATGCAACTTAAACACATTTTACGGTATATATTAAAAATGAAAAATGCTACAATAACGAAATGAAAGGTAGACGTCAAAAATATATGATTACTAAACAATGTTAATAGTTTTTCTTACTTTCTCTTATACTTTTCTTACCCTACACTAAAAAAACGAAAGTTTTTATTTTTATCACTCAATATTTAGTTTTATATTACAAGTTTTAAGGTGTTAAACTGTTTGAAGAAGTAAAAAAAAAGAAGTTAACTTTGCTAAATTAACAATAAAAATACTGCAATTACCAGTCAGAATAATCGCTATTCGATGACGTTTTAGTTCTTGAATGAAATTAAGACCGGTCGCGTGTACCTAAATTAAATAGAAAAGAAAATCGGTTAAAAAATAAATATAAAAGTGAGTTCAATTTATTCTAAAGTGTTTCTCGCATAATACTCAACATTGCACATATTTATCAAAATATGTTATATAAAAGATGTTATAAAAAAGATGAAGCAACAAATAAATCCCACTGATATCGGTGTGGAGATAAGGGGTATCAGAAGGACAAAAGCTGGAGACTTACTCGTTCAACTAAAAAAAGGCGAAGGCCAAGCCGAAAAGCTCAGAAACGCTATAGGTAACACGGTTGGAGAAGATGTCATGATTAGAGCGGTTACCAAAAATCACATTCTTGATATCAGGGACATGGATGAGTCAACAGATGAAGATGAACTTGTTAATGGTCTTATGAAGGCAACAAAAGTAGAAGAGCCCACAACGTTCAAAATATTAAATTTCAGAACATCGTTTGGAGGAACCAAACAAACACTCGTTCAACTACCTGAGCACTTAGCAGCTCCACTACTCCGTACGAGGCAAGTCAGAGTAGGACGGGCTATGTGTAGACTGAGGAGTAAGATTAGAGTTCGGAAATGTTTCAGGGGCCTAGAACAGGGTCATATTTCGAGCCAGTGTAAAGGTACAGATAAAGGCAATCTATGCAGAAAATGCTGTAATCCGGGACACAAAGGTAAAAAATGCAAAGCGGAAACGAGATGCATACTATACCATGAAAGTGGTTCAATAAATTCTCATCATTATATTGGTAGTACAGCATGTGCAATCAACATAAGAAATAAAGCAAGAAAATGATCACGAAATGTCTACAGATCAATCTAGGACGGGGTAGAGAAGCACAAGACCTGATGATACAGAAGGCGACAGAGATTAATGCAGACATACTTTTAATAAGCGAACCGTACAGAAAACCACCATCTCAAGTTTGGTACGAAGACAAAAACCATAAGAAAAGATGCTGGACAGAGCTATGTAACGAAATAGATTCCGACCCATGGGGAAAACCGTACAAAATTGTGATGAAAAAGCTTGGTGGAATTAAACCTATACCCGGCATTAAAGAACCAGTGTGGGCAGCAACAATAGTAGAAACACTATTTCCATTCGATGAAGATGAGCTAAGAAGAGAACCAAATTATCAAGTCGAAGGTTTCATCTCCCTGAACGTAGATGACATTAAACATGCTTGTAGTAAACTAAAAATAGGTAAGAGCCCAGGACCAGATGGTATACCAAATGAGGTTATAAAAGTAGTATGTGAGACATGGCCAGACCTTTTACTTGAAGTCTTCAATTCATGTCTAATAAACGGAATCTTTCCAGATAAATGGAAAATACAAAAGTTAGTTTTGTTACGAAAGGGAAATAAACCATTAAATGAGCCTAGTTTCTATAGACCACTCTGTATGTTGGACTCACTAGGAAAACTATTAGAGTACGTAATGCTAAAACGTTTGGAAGAGCGCATAGATGACCTTGGCGGACTATCCCCTATGCAACATGGCTTCCGCAAAGGGAAGAGTACAGTTGATGCCATTAGCGTAGTATGCAATAAAGCTATACAGACCAAAACAACAGGAGAATACTGCTCAATAATAACACTAGATGTTAAAAATGCTTTTAACACAGTAAAGTGGAAAGTAGTGCTACAAGCTTTCAGAAACCGACGTTTAGACAACTATCTCTTTAACATAGAATCGGACTATCTGGATAACAGAATTTTAATCTATGAGACGGAAAATGGTATAAAAGAGTACCGAATAACAGCAGGTGTACCTCAGGGCTCAGTATTAGGACCATTCCTGTGGAATGTAATGTACGATGGTCTACTGAATTTGGAATTACAAGAAGGTGCAAAACTAATTGGTTACGCTGATGATATTGCTCTGGTAGTAAACCAGCGAACTGCCGAATTAATCGAGATAGTCGTAAACGATAGCTTATGTCGTTGTAACAGATGGCTGCGAAGAAACGGTTTGAAACTTGCAGTTCCAAAAACGGAAGCAATTCTAGTGACAGATCGTAGGGTCTTCAAAATACCGAAAATACGTCTACAAGATAGAGAGAAGATACCCTTTTAACGAAGCTTATGCTATTTGGGTGTGCAATTAGATGGCAAACTTAGGTTTGGACAGCACGTAGTAAATATTCGTGACAAATATTCGCGAACGGCAGCATCATTGGCCAGAATAATGCCAAAATGTGGTGGCCCAAGGCCGCAGATGAGAAAATTAATAAACAGCGTAGTACACTCCCAGCTTCTTTATGCTGCTCCAACCTTTGTCAGGGCACTGAATCTGAAGAATAATATTAGGGAACTACAGAAAGCACAGAGAGTTAGTGCTCTCCGTATTATATCAGCGTACCGTACAGTGTCCACAAGTGCGGCATTAGTGCTTGCAGGTCTGCCACCAATAGACTTATTAATACTGGAAAGAGAAGAAATATATACCCAAACTAAACTTATAAGAGCCAAAGAAAAAAATTTCAGAAATAAAAATTAATGCCAGGGACAATGTAGTGACTAAATGGCAAGAACGTTGGTATCAAAACATGAACGGGAGCTGGACATATAGCCTTATCCCCAATATAAAAGTCTGGCTGGAAAGACGACATGGAAACATGGGATATTTTCTGACCCAGGCTATGACAAACCATGGTAGTTTTAACAAATACCTGCATAGATTTAAACTAAAAGAAATAAGCAGCTGTGATTCATGCGCAGCGCCAGAAGAAGATGCAAAGCACATACTTTTCGAATGTGAAAAGTGGTTGGAGGAGAGACGAGCTTTAAATGATATGCTAGGTGTTACATTAACTCAAGAGAATCTGTTGAACGAAATGCTAAAATCTGAACATGCATGGACTATGTGTGAAAGACACATAAATAAAATATTAAAGGAGAGAAACTTCAGTAGTTCCGAACCTCCTTGCTTAAGGAGGACGTAGGAATCTTACGAAATCAAACCCCCGTCCTGATGAAATGCTGACGCGGTTCCGGGGTGGAGCTGGTGGAGTATCGTGGGGCCACTAGATGATAGTGTGCTATCACTACGTCCAAAAAAAAAGTATAGTATAGTATAGTATAGTATAGTATAGTATAGTATAGTATAGTATAGTATAGTATAGTATAGTATAGTATAGTATAGTATAGTATAGTATAGTATAGTATAGTATAGTATAGTATAGTATAGTATAGTATAGTATAGTATAGTATAGTATAGTATAGTATAGTATAGTATAGTATAGTATAGTATAGTATAGTATAGTATAGTATAGTATAGTATAGTATAGTATAGTATAGTATAGTATAGTATAGTATAGTATAGTATAGTATAGTATAGTATAGTATAGTATAGTATAGTATAGTATAGTATAGTATAATATAGTATAGTATAGTATAGTATAGTATAGTATAGTATAGTATAGTATAGTATAGTATAGTATAGTATAGTATAGTATAGTATAGTATAGTATAGTATAGTATAGTATAGTATAGTATAGTATAGTATAGTATAGTATAGTATAGTATAGTATAGTATAGTATAGTATAGTATAGTATAGTATAGTATAGTATAGTATAGTATAGTATAGTATAGTATAGTATAGTATAGTATAGTATAGTATAGTATAGTATAGTATAGTATAGTATAGTATAGTATAGTATAGTATAGTATAGTATAGTATAGTATAGTATAGTATAGTATAGTATAGTATAGTATAGTATAGTATAGTATAGTATAGTATAGTATAGTATAGTATAGTATAGTATAGTATAGTATAGTATAGTATAGTATTGTATATTATATCTTTTCTATTTTATTACCCTGAAGTAAAATTTCGATTGAATATTTTTTTCTCCTCATTGCAATAATTTTCAGTTTTTACACAAGCAGAATTGTAATTTAAGCTATCAAGCAATACTTTTACTCGAATTTAAATTCAAACATTACTGTTTTATATTAGCTTTATTATTAAGTTTTTTTATTAGTAACTTGTATAATTAACCCTGTTATCACAAATACTGATGAAATTAGAGGCTAGTGCTTTAATTATAAGACCTCGGTCTTGTTGCATTAGTATGTCAATAAAATATATAAATAAATAAATAAATAAAATAGTAACTTAAACTTTACTTGAAAAATTTCTTCCACATATTCTTCCAATTGCTTCAACTTATTGTCAATCAGCTTTCAACGGCAACTGTTCTGCTCTAAACTTGCTTGAAGTTATCCCGCGGTTTGTGTATTACATATTTCACCATAAAATTATTTTGATAAATAAAAGATATTTGGTGAACTATGCGGATAACCACTGTTTTCTAGCCAAATTAAACTAAAGGCTTTACAAATACAACACAATAAGGGTATTCACAAGGAGTGCTATCATGTCATATTGTGATAATATATAAAAGGACTCGCGACTCTTTTAAATTATAACTTTTTCCTTTTTAAATCAGGACCTGCCTAATTGGATGCCGGCGTATATTCGCCACTGGCTCTAAATTTGTTTTTTTTTATTATAGCCGTTCACTTTATAGTGCAGAGGCTTTATTTAAAAGTTGGCAGCTTATAAAAGCTCAAAGACTTTTTAAAAATGAAAATAGTTGGCAGCTGTTAGAGCTCAAAACTAGATTGATTTATTTTCAAATATGTTCATCCTTTTATAATAAGCATAACGGTATTTTGTCTTAAAACTAGTTAACAATTGTTTGTGTAGTTTAGAATGTAAATAGAATCATATGTTCTTTAATTAGTGTAAGAGTAATAGTAGAATATCGTAATACATATTTGTAATTAAGTATTAATAGTTTAATATGTGTGAGTGAGTAGACTTATATTAATAGAAAACGTAAACAAAATCATATGTTAACATATTTGTGTAGGAGTAAAAAGTATAATATAATATCATATGTTTTGTATTCAGTCATATGTGTACATGTGTGCGAATGAGATAGATAGTAGTGCTTAGAATGAACATATGTTCTTATTGTTTGAATGCATGTTCTCGAAAATTATTACAGTAGAGGTTTTTATATTATTACTTATTTTAATAAAAGTATTTATAGCTTGTTTTATAATGAAATACATTGATGTAATTTAAATAATATGTATAGGTATACTACTCCCTTACCCTTAAGAAAAAAAATTTTTATTTTGAAATTTATGAAAAATTAAAATTTTTTGTGTTTTAACTCATACAATATTTAAATATAATTCATATATTTACAAGATTTAAATTTTTAAATAAAAAGATATAATTTTTACAAATATTTCTTTAACATATTGTTATGATATTCTTTAAGTGTTCCATTTAAATTTACTATTGAATTTACTCCTTTTTTATTTACAATTATGAATGGACCAATATAAGGAGATTGATTTTTTCTTCTATTCATCCTTTTTATCAAAACTTTATCTCCAATATTTAAATTTAACGGATTTATATATTTATCTTTTTTTATTCTATTCATTTTTGCAATATTTATTTATTCATTTGCTTTTTTTAAAGAATATTTTAATCTATGTTTCAGTTCTTGTGCGTAATTGTCTGTATTATATACTATTGATTCGAAACGATTATCATTTGGAAGATTTGCAAGATTTGCAAGTTTTCCAAAAATCAGCTCAAACGGTGTATAATTTGTATCAACATGAGGTGTTGTGTTATACGAAAAAGTGAAGTATGGGATCCATTGGTCCCATTCTTCATTTTTACAAAAGTTTAACAAATATTCATTTAATACTCGATGGTTTCTTTCAATCGAGCCCAGAGTCTCATGGTGATATGGAGTGCTAAAAATTTGTTAAATATCTAATAAATTGCATATTTCTGACATTAATTCATTGAGGAATTCTGTACCTCTATCCGATTTTAAAATTTTAAAGTGACCGTATATTAAAATTACGTTTTCAACAAGTGTTCTAGCAACAGTTTTCGCGTCTTTTGTCTCCATTGGACATGCTATTACATACTTTGTTAAGTCGCACTGCATCGTTAATATATATCTGTAATTGTTGGATAAGCGTAGGGGACCTACTGTGTCGATAGAAACTACTTCAAAGCTGGTACTTGGTGTGTCTGTCATTGTTAAATTTTCTTTTGTATGTTTAGTTTGTTTATTAATTTTGCAATTGTTACAATTGAGAATGAAATTTTTTATCATTTTGCTCATATTTTTCCATATGTATTTTTGTTTTAGTTTCATTATTGTTTTTCTTATACCGAGATGTCCTCCATGTGTCGAATTGTGGTATTCTTCGATTAATTTGTTTTGTTTTATTTTGTCGACTATTCTTTGTGGTTCATTATAAATTAAAATTTTTAAGTTTTCGTTTGTTCTTTTTATGTTATTAAAAATATCTTTGAACTTATCCATTTCAATGGTTTTAAATATATCATCATTTCTCTTTAGCGCTAATTCTTCTATTCCTACATTATACATCTTTGATGAAAGCTTCTCCAAAGTCAGCGGTGTGAACAGTGGATTATCACTACATCGTATAATTACTTCCTCATCATGTATTTCAATTTTGGTATTTTTAAACTTTCTTTCTGTAATGAACCTTAATTTTTTAATTTTTTTTATATCTGTTATGGATGTACAATCCCAAACAAAAAGTTTTGCGGGCTTTTTGCTGGCAGGACATTCTCTTTTGTTTAAATCAGTGTTTTTTGTATGTTTATCTGTGTTCATACTTCTTGTAATTGCTAGTATGTTTTGTGTGCTATCTTCCATTCCGGTTGGAATCATAGCTTTTAGGGAATCACTATTTAAAATTATTCTTGACAATGCGTCTGCATTGGTATTCATTTTACCCTTTTTATAAATAATATTGAAATCATAATCGCTAAGATCTAATCTTATGCGTGTCATTTTAGAAGAAGGATTTTTATGAGAGAAAAGAGACACTAGCGGGCGGTGGTCTGTTAGAACCGAAAATTTTCTACCGTAGAGGTAGGGTCTGAAAAAATTGATTGCCCAATGTATAGCTAAGAGCTCTTTCTCAATAATTGGCTTGTTCAGGTCATGTTTTGCAAGAGATTTGCTTGCGTACGAAATTGGTAAGTCTGAGCCTACTTCGCCTTGCGATAGGACTGCACCAAGAGCGTAATTAGAAGCATCTGTGGTGAGTATAAAGGGTTTATTGAAATCGGGATATTGCAGTATCGGTGGGTTTAAAAGTTTTGTTTTTAGCTCTTCAAAAGAGTTCTGGCAATTTTCATTCCAGTCAAATTTTGTGTTCTTCTTTAATAATGAGTTTAAATTTTTAGCAATATCTGCAAATCTTGGAATAAATCGACGGTAGTAGTTGCAGAAAGCAACAAATCTTCGTACTTCGTCCGCGTTTTTTGGTATTGGATATTCTTTTATAATTTTATTTTTAGACGGGTCAGTTTTTATACCATTGGCCGTTATAAGATGCCCAAGGTAAATAACTTCTGGCTTTAAAAAAAAACATTTATGTGAATTCAATTTTATATTATATTTTCTTAATCTGTCAAACACTTTTATTAAATTGTCGTTATGATGTCCTAAACTACAACCGAAAACAATTATATCGTCTACATAAATAAAAGCTTCTGTATCTAAACCACTTAATGCGATAGTCAGCATTCTTTGGAAGCTGTTGGATGATATCTTCAATCGAAATGGTAAACGCTTAAATTGGAAATGTCCATTTCCAGTTGAAAAAGAAGTTAACGGTCTTGAGTCTTTGTCTAAGTTAATTTGGTGGAAAGAGCTGGTCATGTCCAAAGTCGAAAAGTATTTAGCTCTTCCCAGTCGGTCGAGAACGTCTTCTATTTTTGTAAGTGGGAATTTATCGTTTACAATTTTTTCATTTAATTTGCGAAAGTCTACTACAAGTCGCCATTTTTTGCAGTCATCTGTTGACTTTTTGGGAACTACTAGTAATGGTGAGTTGTAGGGGCTTACTGAATGTTCGATTATGTTGTCTGATAAAAGTTGGTCAACCTGTTCATTTATCTCTGTTAACTGTGTTTGTGGAAGTCTGTAATTTTTAATGTATACCGGGGTCGAATCTGTTGTTTGTATTGTCTGCGTGTAAAAATTATTTGTACTTAAGTGTTCTCCAGGGAGATGAAAAATGTCACTGTATTTTTGTATAATGTTTATTATTGATGTCTTGGCATCTGGGTCGTTACAACCAATGTCTAAAGTTTTTAGTAACGTATCTAGTCTATTTTTGTCAGTCTTATTATTGATTTTACAGGCAAATATATTGTAGTTTTCTAGTGGTTGAGTTTCAAAATCAAGATTTTTCAATATTACATTGTTACTATTCGTATTTAGAATCTTAACGTGAGCATTGCCATTTGCTGGTATCAAGCTATTACCTAAAAATACTCCGTTTTCTATCTCTTTATTTAAAATAATACTATCTTCGTTGACTTTAATATTTATTGGAACTATAGATTCTGAACGAGCAGGAATCACGATATTTGTTCTACTACAACCATTTAAAATTATTGGTAAAATTATTTCTTTATCATTTATGATTAATGTTAAAGTATATGTTTCAAAGTCAATTTTTGCCATATACTTCTCTAAAAAATCGCGTCCTATAATGCCATCCGTGGCAATTGGAAAATTGTTTTCTACGATATAAAATTTATGTTGGATATCTTCATCGTCCACTATTAAATTTAAATTTTGTGTACCAATGCATTCAATTTCTTCATTTGTAATACCCGTTATTGTCGAAATATTCTGTGTGTTTATGTGATCTATATTTATAATTTTACATATGGAGATATCCGCTCCAGTGTCAATGAGAAATTTCAAATCGTCGTTTGTATTTTCGCATTCTAATGTGATGTAAAAAGAAAGATTATTATTAAGTTTGCAAATTAATTTTGGCCCCTGTGGGTAACAATCTCTGCTACCCGGCCATAGCGGTTTCCCTGCGAGTTGTTGCTTCTGAAATTATTATTATTAAAATTTCTATTGTTATTATTGGAAATTCTATTAAAATTTCGGTTGGGATTACTATTATTATTTACAAAGTTATGGTTTCCATTAAAATTTCTATTATTATTACTGTTTGCAAAATTGTTGTTTCTGTTAAAGTTTCTATTTGTATTATTTGTATAGTTTGTATTGTATCTTGTATTCATAAAATTGTTATTATTTCTATTATTGTTTTGTGGAATGTAGCTATTTCTAACGTCGTTGAATCTATTGTAATTTTCTCTGTAAGTATTTCTGTTTCTAACTTGGAAAATATTAGATTTATTTGTCTTTAAACTTTGTTCTGCAGTGATGCATCGTTCTACCGCTTCATTGTATGTTTTAGGTGCATTTGCCAACAAAATAGTTTGGTATTCCAAATTAACACCTTTCATGAAAACATTCAATGCCATGCTTTCATTAACCTTGTAAATTGCATCTTTTGCGTCTTGCGTCGGATTAGTTAAAGATTTAATTTCGAAAGTTATTAACTGTTCAGAAAGTTCTGAAATTTTTTCTCTGAATTCAGAAATACTTTTATTGTTTTGTTTAATTGTACCGATTTCACTTAAAACTTGTTGTAACGTTTTCGGATTGGGGTAAGCATTCTCCAATGAATTTTTTAAATCAGTAAATGTTGAAGGTCTATTAGTTCTACCTATTATACTACGCACTTGAGCAGTAAGTTTGAAATTATATACATATTTAATGAAAAGAGCTTTATCTTCATCTTTTAAAATATCGTGAAGCAATTCTGCTTGCGATATAAAATCTTCCAAATTGATAAACTGTCCTTTGAAAATTTGTAGGTTTTTTCCACAACATTGATATCAAAACTAGCCATATTGTTTTCTTCTTTTATTTCTGGTTTTTGTTTAATTGGTAAATTTTTCAAAATTGTATTTAAATCTTGATAGAGGTTATTAAATTTTTCTTTTAAAATCTCATGATTTTCATCTATCGATTGTTCAATATTTACTTTGTTTTTTAGACATTCTAATGTTTTTAATTTTTCTTCAATATACTGTTCAGTATATTCTCTATTTTTACTTTTGTTTATATTTAGTTTTAATTTTTCTAAAAATTTTATGTTTTCTTGAAGAATTTCCATTTAATCTTGAATACCCGTATTGTTTAGTACTTTATACCTAAAATTTTTAATATCTCTGAACACCCTGTGCTACATTCAGCTTTTCGTTAAAAGTTGAACGTGCAGGTGGCGCAACAAGTGTTCGTCAAGTTTAGAAGAAATGTCAAAAAAAAAGAAAACAATATACATAGCTAAAGTAAAATGTCGGTCGGTTGTTTACGTTCGGTTACTAAGTCGTGGGTAAAAAAAAATTTTTTGATAATTGTGTTAAATTAAATTATGGCCATATTCTAAAGAATAAATAACTAGTATTTTATATTGAAATATTATAAAAGCTCCGTTCCGTGTCGAGGTTATTGATTTTTTTTTTTTGCGAAAAGTTTGTTTTGATTAAGTATTACTTGTATAAGTGTATGTGTGTAAAAAAAATATAAATACCAAAGTGTTGCTCAGATAACATAATAGTAGAGCAAAAATTAATAATTGTATGCATATTTGCAAAGTAACAACCTATCTAATTATTAGAATATTGAAAATTTTTAATGTATTCCGCGTGATTACAATAAAAGAATGTATTTAAAAAAAAATTTCATGTTGGAATTAATGAAAAAGTGTAATAGAATAAATTCATGTTAAATGTTTAAAAAGTGGAATATTAAAATTGTGCGCGAGTGAGCGAAAGCGATATATATGCAGAAAGGAAAAAAAAAAGGATGCATAGAAGGCAGAAGAAAAGTCAAGTCTTATGGATTTTATAAAATGTTTAAATAAAAGAAATGTAGTGTAGTTAAATGTTTTCAATTTTTCTTAAAATTTTTGTAAAAGTTCATAATGTATAATAAAATGTAGTTAAAAAAAATTTATAAATTCGGTAAAAACGAAAAAGTGAGAAAAGAAATATTATTCGCTGCATCTATTGTTTCTGTTGCTGCGGCCTTGCATTTGTCGTTCTATATCATCTATTTGTAGCCAGATTTCGGTGGCTACTTTCCAATGCGGTGGAGGGTCGCTGTTGACCATCCGCTTAAGGCTTGCCAGTCGTCGTCTGGTTTTGACAAGTTGTCCTCCGCGTCGTGTCCTTTGTGTATCCACCTTTGGTATGGCCGTCTTAATTTCTTCCTTACAGCGTTCCTGACGCTTTTTGTACTCCTCAATGGAGATTGCCTTTGGTCCCTGGCTTGCCTTTGGTATAATTTTGGACGGTATATACCTTGGTGCTTCCGATGGATGTCCAGTTGGTACGTATTCTGGCACGCTTACGTTTTCCAACTGCCGATTAATTGGTAAGCGTGGTGGCAGGATCGCCATGTGATAATATATAAAAGGACTCGCGACTCTTTTAAATTATAACTTTTTCCTTTTTAAATCAGGACCTGCCTAATTGGATGCCGGCGTATATTCGCCACTGGCTCTAAATTTGTTTTTTTTATTATAGCCGTTCACTTTATAGTGCAGAGGCTTTATTTAAAAGTTGGCAGCTTATAAAAGCTCAAAGACTTTTTAAAAATGAAAATAGTTGGCAGCTGTTAGAGCTCAAAACTAGATTGATTTATTTTCAAATATGTTCATCCTTTTATAATAAGCATAACGGTATTTTGTCTTAAAACTAGTTAACAATTGTTTGTGTAGTTTAGAATGTAAATAGAATCATATGTTCTTTAATTAGTGTAAGAGTAATAGTAGAATATCGTAATACATATTTGTAATTAAGTATTAATAGTTTAATATGTGTGAGTGAGTAGACTTATATTAATAGAAAACGTAAACAAAATCATATGTTAACATATTTGTGTAGGAGTAAAAAGTATAATATAATATCATATGTTTTGTATTCAGCCATATGTGTACATGTGTGCGAATGAGATAGATAGTAGTGCTTAGAATGAACATATGTTCTTATTGTTTGAATGCATGTTCTCGAAAATTATTACAGTAGAGGTTTTTATATTATTACTTATTTTAATAAAAGTATTTATAGCTTGTTTTATAATGAAATACATTGATGTAATTTAAATAATATGTATAGGTATACTACAATATTGTCATTAGGATTTTACACTAGTTTAAACATTTTATTGTTGCCTCAAACAGCAGTTTCTTATTTGCATTTATTTATGTTGTAAATTTTAGTTGTAAAATTTTTGGACAATATTACAATATGAATACCCCAAATTGTGAATACCCTAAATGTATTTTTAGCTGCTTTTGATTCGCCAGTTGCCAACTCGTGGAAAAACCGGCTACTGACCTTACTTGCTCAATAGTTGGCAACACTTTTGTGTTTGAACAGATCACTTTGAAGTATGCCAATAAATTAAATGGAAAACGAATTAAAAAACAGCTGACTGCTTGAAGAGATTTAATTTGTTTTTGTACTCACATCCCATTCTGACAGAATCTATAACAGTTTACCTTATGCAGTACACAAACCAATTAAAAAGTAAGAACTTGGCAACGCAACTTTACTCAACTCAATTGATAAAATTTCAATTTTTTTTTTTTATTAATAACTGAATTTATAACAAAATTTATTTTTGGTTTTTGTCTTTATTTGAAGTACGGTGTGGCTCTTTGGAAGGTGTTAAAAATCTAAATGTTGTTATATAATCTTTGCTTTAACGTTTGATTTATTTCAGTGAAAAGCTTTAAACGTTACATATACATACAAGCGGTTTAAGTTGTGTGTGTTTTTGGCCATCACTGGTTTATTTCTAAGTTTGTTATAATATTTTTTCTTAAATAACTTATAACAAATCATTTATATATGTATATTTATTTTAAATGTATAATTTCAGAGTTGCTGCTTCTCAATTGGTCACTCTGGGTTGCCCTGAGTTGATTGCGCGAACAAGGCAAGAGTATGAAGATATTTCAATTCGCTTGGGCACTGAACGAGAATATTTAAAAGCAACGCGAGCTAAAGTATGGAAGGCACGTGTTGAGAGTCCGTTATTTGATTGCTTACAATACGCAAATGGACTTGAACTGCTTTTTTTCCGCATGTGGAAAAACTTTGTATCTAATGAAAGTTCAGATCACATTACAGAGTTCACAAAGATTGAATTTAAATAAAGTTAAATTTATAGGAAAAATTAATCATGTGTTAAATACGCGTGTAAAGGGGAATTGAGAATTTTTCAAAAATATTTATTATAGCATATCTTGTAAGGAATACTTTCTGAAATTTTAAATTGTTTTTTAAGACTGAAGCAAGGCTCGAGGTCTCTCTATAAATGCGTAACGTCGTGTCCAGCTTAGACACGGGCACGATTTTACGTGCGGTGCGTTGCGAGGAATGCGGAAAGTGTCCAATTAGAACACGATAATTCGTTAATGCGGGTGTCTAAAAATAAGCTTGTTATTCGGTGTGAAATGGCTTTTGTTTCGGCAAGTAAGATTTTTTTATTAGAAAACAGTTGATTGAGATTAAGAATAGTAAAAAATAGAAAAAAAAATCTATATAATTTCAAAGAAAATATTGAAAAATATATTTCCATCTTTGGAATAATTCAAGAAAACGAGAATTCTCTTTTCTAAAATTTTTCTTTCATCTTTTTGATACCTCGTTTGATTTTTAAACTATGCGATGCGGGGACGTTGCGACGCACGCATTTACCGCAAAATCGTGCCTACGTTGGAGTTCTATATTTATCAACATATGTTTGGTTTAATAATCTGCCCGCATTAAACTCACTGTAACGCATTTTTCGTGTCTACTCTAGACACGGCGCACAATGTTTCATACAAGTTCGACGGTCGAAAATATTTTATGATTTTAAACGATAGAGGATGCAAAAAGAAGAAAAAATGTACGGCGAATGAGGTCTTTAGTGACTCCCTGGGCAGCTATTGGTAAATTTGTGTGTTTCCAAAGGCTTTTTCACTAAAAACGCTATTGCAGCGAAATTATTCGATGTGGAACTTTTTGCGAAAGCGTTTTAGAAAGATAATTCAATGGCCCTTTCAACGATATACAGCACCAGTAAATACTTGCGTTAAAAATACAATTTTTTTTTCGGTCAAACCATGTGTTTTTGGAAAAATTCACAAATTTTAAGTTTAAAACTGAATTTTGTAAAAAAAAAAAATCGCTTAATCTATACTTTTTTTAAAATTATGATTCCATTTAAATTTCCTTTAAAAGTAATATAAAAAGTCTTTACTTTACTGAAAGAATTAAAAAAAAACAGTTTCTTTGAGATGCTTTTGGCCGCTCAGTGTTTCATACAAGCTATACGGAGAAAATTATTTTGGGGATTTTGTCAGTAGTTTTTGATGTTTAAGGTATAGGAATGTTAAAAAAAATATTTCAATTATTTTAAACCAGGAGGCATGGCAGCTCTCATGCAACTTAAACACATTTTACGCTATATATTAAAAATGAAAAATGCTACAATAACGAAATGAAAGGTAGACGTCAAAAATATATGATTACTAAACAATGTTAGTAGTTTTTCTTACTTTCTCTTATACTTTTCTTACCCTACACTAAAAAAACGAAAGTTTTTATTTTTATCACTCAATATTTAGTTTTATATTACAAGTTTTAAGGTGTTAAACTGTTTGAAGAAGTAAAAAAAAAGAAGTTAACTTTGCTAAATTAACAATAAAAATACTGCAATTACCAGTCAGAATAATCGCTATTCGATTCGGAACATTCACTGTTATCAGAATTCGTATTTTCTTCTTCTGTGAATTTCTGTAATTCCGGTTGTCTCTTACTTGTTATTTCAGGAGCAGTAAGATACTTTAAAACTTCTGGCGAGATTTTGCGAATTTTTTAAAGGTGGTTCTCGGAAAGTATTAATTAAAGACTCAGAAGTAATTAACAACATTTTCATCAAATCTGTATTTGTATTTATTTTTGAAGATTTTTGTGTATGTGACATTCGAAATCTTCTACAATCTTTATTTCTGGCTTCTTGAGTTTCTTCAGAAAGTTTTCCTATCGGAACAATACACTGTTTAATTACATCCGTGGCATGGTATAGAATTTTGTGCACAGTGACAGGCATTAAAATACCAGCTATATAAGTCTAAATATTTCATTTTGGTTTCTTTAAGAAAGTTGTCAAAAGTGGTTAAGTTTATATGAAAACCTGAAGATATACAGCTAAGTATAATATAAAAGTTTTTTATTAATTTCTCGTCTAAACCAGTTATTGCAGCACTTTTATCGTGATTTAGAAAAAATGTAAGGGCAGTATTGCCTTCGTTTGACGTTCCAAAACCTGGCTTGGGCTTATCGATTATGAGACCCATTTCATCTCTGAATCGCGATTGAATAATTTTCTTCCGTTTTTCTACTATTATTTTATCGCAAGGTGGTCTTATTGTCCATTTCCTTACATCTAATCGCTATGCAATGTGCAAGAAGCATTCAAAAGAGTTGATCCAGGCACACAATACGTTGAATGTATGGGAAACGTCGGCAAAAAAAGAAGGAGTTGGCTGATGGGTATGAAACTTGGCACCTTATATAATTTGAGGTTTCTAATCCAAAAATGAAATCAGTTTTGATGTAAACCTTCCACAAATTGCGTTTAAATGTCGATTTTTTGTTTTTTAAGATTTTTTATTGAATTATTTAAACTAAGATTTGAATGACTTCTATTTTTTATGAAAGGTCAAAGTTTTTTGCTTATGAAAAATTAAATGTCATGTTGGTCAAAATATAAGAAACATTTTATTTACCTTGTTTTCGGAAGAAAATTTTAGGCCCATTTTCTTTATGACGCATAACATTATTTTAATTAATATTTCAAATGTGTATTTATTTCAGAACTTTAATTAAATATTATTTACTTCAACTTTCTTGACTTGTTTCTGGAGAAGAAATTTGAAAAGATTAATTTTCATTAAAAATATTTTCGTCTTCACATTCTTCGTTTATAACATATTTTTGCATTTCCGAATCTATAAGTTGGTAATTTCGTTTTATATTGCGATTTGATGATATAAGCGGATCTGAAGACAGCAGCAAATAAGACATCAAGTCCGTGTTTGAGTTTTCTCGCGATGTTTTCCTTGTATACGACAAGCGAATTTTCTGGATGTCCTTGTGTCTTGCTTCTAAAGCTTCTTCAGATGAACAGCCTTAATATAAAATAAGAAAACTGAAATAATAATAACATAAAATTATAAAAATAAGAAAAATTACCAATTGGCAAATCGAAAAATTTTATGACATCGCTTCCATGAACTAAAATCTTATGCACAGGACTACGCATATAGTACCAATTATATTTTTCTATGTACATTAGACCGGATCGTTTTATATGGAGAAAAAAAAGTCAGCCGGACACCGACTCAAAAGTAAAGAGGGTTTCTTAAAAACTATTTCTGCATAATTTTTTTTTTTTTTTGGATCGGTGAAATCCGTATGGAGCGGTTTTGGTTCTCCTTAACCCCTTTTTCGGTTAAAAAATCATGGTTTTTGCATGTAGCTTTTTTGCTTCAGAATGCATACTCAAGGTATAAAATAAAATGAAGATTTTGATTGTATAAATTTTGGTTAAAAAAATATTTTGATATTTTTATTCCTTTCAAACTCTTTTGAGACCCCGAAATATCGATATTTCGCCTTTTTCGAATATATGTTTTTTTAAATGCTTATAAAATATGTATTTCTCATTATATTCATATAAATTTTAGCTCATTGAAAAGGTATTGAATTCTTCTTTCCACTGGTATATCGTTTAGTGTGGTTTAAGCAACACCGAGTGTAACAAATATAGAAAACATGAGAAATCAATATGCGAAGACCTTTTTTCAGCATAATATTCTTTTAATTAATTAATTAAAAAAAATTATTTAGTTTTGAATATAACAAAAATTTTTAATGCCATTTATTTAATCAATTATTTATTATAATAAAAAATTTACTTGGTGCAATTTAAAAAAAAAAACTGATTTTTGAGAATTTTTTATTTAAGCAACTTCAAACCAATTGCACATGTCATGATATTTTTTTTAAAAATCTCAACTTTGACGTGTCACAACTTAGCCAGATCTTACTCTATTTCCTTAATATTTCGTTTTTGTCTTATCTAAACAGTTACCTGTCGATCAATACTAGTATTGTTTGGTTTCGCGACACAAAAAATTTTATTTTTGTCAATGGTCTACGTACTGTGAGCCCGCAGAGTCGACAGAGTACGTTTTCAGCTATATCATTTTCTTGCACTTTTAATAATCGTATAGTTGTAAGACTTACGATGTCCTGGACGTTGATGTAAGCACTATTTTCATCCACAACGATACTTTTTTCGCTGGGAAACATTCCTTATTATCCTTTGTTAGCATATAAAAAGATAGGTATAATAAGTGACCAGCTTTAATTGCATTTCTCCGTAAAACTTTGTAACTATTAGTACTTAATTTAGCATCAACATATGTAGCAAGCGCTTCCGCTGCAGTGTATAAACGTTGTTCTTTAGTTTTAATCTTATAGCTATATTATGCATTACATTAAATTAAAAGTATGAAATAAATTTAAACAAAACATTTAAACACTTAACACATGGTCCAATAAGTCCCGAGACTAAGTAATAAAAAACTTTTTTCAAATATTCTTCTTTATTCATTAGCATAGGTTCCTTCAATAGGTTCCTTCAAACAATATTTTATACATTCATTCCACAACTTTTCTAACTTTTCAATACCGGTTTTGTACAAGGATTTGTGCTTCGCCTAAAAATACGCTTCAGTTTCAGCCATCACCTCTTCATTGGAGCCAAATCTCTTGCCGGCAAGCATTTTTTTGAGGTCAGCAAAGAGCCAGTAGTCGCTGGGAGCCAAATCTGGAAAATACGGTGGATGGGGAAGCAATTCGAAGCCCAATTCGTGGATTTTTGCCATCGTTTTTATCGATTTGTGACACAGTGCATTGTCATGGTGAAAAAGAATTTTTTTTCTTCTTCAAATGGGGCCGATTTTTCGTGATTTCATCCTACAAACGCTCCAACAATGCTATATAATAATCGCTGTTGATTGTTTTTCCTTTTTCGAGATAGTCGATGATCAAAATTCCATGCGAATCCCAAAATACAGATGCCATAACCTTTCCAGCCGACTTTTGTGTTTTTGGTCGCTTTGGTCTGCTTTCATCGTTTGCTCACCACTCAGCTGACGACTGTTTTATGATTTGTGGAACAACTGCCTCGTTTGGGCGTCCTGAGTGTTCAGCATCATTTGTGGCTGTACGACCAAGTTTTAGTCAAGTTTTATAGAGAGTGTTTTTTGACATTTCTGAGAACCCTGGCATCTGATTGAAACACTCCTCAGCAAAATAGTTGAAAATAATTTAATTAAAAGCATTTTTCACTGCTAAAAAAGCGACAAAATCAAAGAAAAAAACCACAAAATAAATGCACCATGAGTTATGCGGTTTCTAACGTTATTTTTTTAACTTATTGAAATGTATATATTTCAAATTAAAAATGGTTTAAAGTGCAAATTGGATCAAACCACATCTGTCAAAACACAAACACTGCTTCAGGGGCGCAGTCATTTTTCACAGTTGAATATATTTTTGGGGCGCTCTTGTTCTCAGCAAAGTGAATTAGGTTTAGTGCCTGTTTGCTAAATTTTTCTGATTTCTGCGCAATAATAAGGCATAAATTACAAAAAATAAGGATTTTAAAAATTAATTTAATTTCGTTTGTAATTAAAGTTCAAGTTTAGAATTTATAGGCCACCAAAGTTAGAAAAATGCCCTTAAGATCTTGATGTTTTTTTAGTTTTTCAACCAAACTAAGCTTTATGGGTATTAAAACAAAGGTAATGCCCGTATGTATTTAACGAGGTGTCAAACATAAAATTCCATGCATGAGTTTTTAAGATATAATTTTTTTATAATTCGATTTTGTCTGGAAAACTAGTAGTCCAGAAGTAGTACCAGAAGTACTGTAGTCAATAGACTGTGTTGGACTTACTTTAGGTTGTTATCCCTAACCAGCGGCCGAATGCCTCCTATTAAAAAGAGACAACTAAATACATTTATTTTTTTTATTATATATGAAAAAAACCTCGCAAAACCTAAAACTAAGTATAAAAACGATTGTATCTTAAAAATGTATGTATGGATTTTTACGTTTCTCGTTGAATAGATACTTGTATTACCTGTATTACTATTCTTTTGATGCCCATTTTAGTCATCATATATGTTAAAGTATAAATTATATTTATTGTACAATTTTAATGGATGACATACAATATTTTATTAAATTTTATATTTTAAAAAAATTGTCTGAATGAATAATTTTCTTTAAATTCAAAAGTGATTAAAAATGATAACTAAGACCATAAAGTTTAGTTTTGTTGAAAAATTTAAAAAACCAGCTAGATTTTATGTCCATAACTTCTTTACTAATTGCGAGCGACCTGAAACTTTTTTAAAAATTAGAGCTGTGTCAATATTTTATCGATATTTCGTTAGAGGTGCCACCTAGTTGTTAGTCTCAAGACTTAGTGAAGCATATGTTACAATATTAACAAAAGTAACACTTATACTCACAGCTTACACTCACAGCTTACATTACAGCACTTAAAATACACATAAAATACAGCGCATAAAATACCTCTTGTATTCATTTGCCTCTTAAGGATCTTCAAATATATTTTTTATAACATTTGCAGCTGTACGATGACCACTCGCACGTTTAGCCATTTGAGCTGCATACGATAACTCCGCATCGGACCTGGACTCCAAAAGATCACTCACCTTTCGACGCTTTGTTTGTTTGTCACAACTCTGAAATGGCTTTGTCGGTCTACCGCGTTTAGATGTACTAGGTAACTCCGCCTGATTTTCCTCATAGGGACTATCGTTTCCAAAAAGCAAATCGTCTTGTTGCAACCAATCTTTATGCATTTGTAAGAATCTACAATAAATTAAAGCTAAATATATACCTTATATATACCTAGCTAGTCTTTATTGTGACTAGCTGTTGTTATAGTTTTGCAATTGAGCACAACTTTTTTTATAATTCTTTTTACTTCCTCATTAACATCGCATATGTTTGCCTTTTCTAAAATGTGAACCAATAACTTCTCGTTTCGTTCATTTTTTTCTGCGGAACACCAAATTTAAAAAAAATTCCATCTGAGGTATAAATATATTACTAATTTTTAATTGTTAATTGAAATAAAGTTTTTTAAAAAACAAAATATCAAAATATAAAAAATCAAACAAAACTGTAATTTTCTCAAACAAAAACTGTAATAAATGCCAAAGATGAGATAAAGCCAAGTGTTTGATTTTTTGCTGAGGAAAGTCGCGCCTAAAATTGCATTTTTTATGGACGTAGTTACCTACTGTGTGTCAATAAGCGGTCGAAGATGTGTGACAACAATGGCAACAGTGGGAGCTTTGTGTGCTTAGCAAAACCATATAGTTTTATTGGGTGGAACTACACTCAATGAAAAATAATAGTTAATTGTTCTAATAATTGTGAATTTATTCAAATTAATAATTTACCAAATTTTATACTAACATAGTACGACAAAAACCATCTGATATATAGCATTTTTATTAATTTTTAGATAGGGGTTGTGGCAAATTTTTGTCTTCTTTAGTATACCCATGGTATACTCTTACCCATGGTATACTCTTATAATCTTATTCGCATGAAAAATTTCAAATCTTCGCGCAATAATCCCGATGCACCGATTATTGTTAAATTCGAATCACCGTATGTGCGTAATAGCGTACTCAAATCTATTGCTCAATTTCGTCGCATAAACTACACTTCGTCTACATCATGTTGGCTTTGATTCAAACAAACCATTCTATGTGAATGAAAGCCTCACAAAAGTAAACTACACACTTCTGCAAACAGCGCTGCAGCACAAAAGAAAAAAACAAATAGTGGCAGCATTTACTCTACGCGGCTTGGTTTGCGTCAAGCTTAGAGAAGGAGTTAATGCACAATGTGTTGAATGCATAAACAGTTTGCATGCTCTTATTGATTTTGTCCCATATGAAAAGAACAACAACAACAATAACATCAACAGATCTAGTCATTGAATGTAGAGAGCATAACAACATAAACGACTATGTATGCAATGACATTCTTTTTCGTGAGTTGCAGAACTAATGCTCTTCAATCTGTACAGATCGTTTACGCAAACGATCGATCCTTTGATATATTTAAAATAAATAAGTATATTTTTGTTTTTTATCTTACATTGCATAACATTATTTTTTATTATATATTTGAACTTAATGTTTTTAAATTTCTTAAAATGGCTTTAATTATTTCATTGCAACAAAAATTTTCAAATATTGCACACGAAGATAACAATTTCTGCTCCTATAAATATAATGGTCACTCTAGATAACAATTCTTACAGTTCCGAAGACAATATTTTTAATCTTATTCGCATTCTCTGTAAAGTGCGTAACGGGCTAAAAGTATGTCACATTAATGCACAAAGCTTAACAAATAAAACTGATGAATTTAGGTATATTTTCGTGGGTTCTGGTATAGATGTAATTTGCGTATCTGAGACGTGGTTTAATGTTGAAATGCCTAACGCACTATTTCACTTGGACGGCTTTAAAATTTTCCGTGCTGACAGACAAGGGCACGCTGGTGGAGCTGCAATTTATGTGCGAAATAACATTTCATGCAAACTGGAATGCAAATCCGATGTAGGTAGTGCAATTGAATATGTTTTTGTTTCAATTGCAAGTGGTGACAATAAAATGCTCATCGGCTGTGTTTATCGTCCCAGCCGATCCTTGGACAATACGCTACTTCTTAGTACAATTGAGAATATATCACTTCCGTTTTCGAATATTATTATCGCATGCGACTTCAATAGCAACTTACTGTTTGAAAAACACCTAACAGATAACATGCAGACCTTAGGCCTCTTTTCGGTTAATACCTCTATGCCAACCCACTTCACTAGCACGAATAATACCTTACTAGATCTTTTCTTTGTTAGCGACATAGCGAAAGTTTTTCTCTATGATCAACTAGAAGTACCTGTATTTTCTAAACATGATCTCATATTCTTAACATATGATTTTCAATTCAACAAAACTTCAACCTCATTTAGTTATCGTAACTTCAGACAAATCGACTATACACAACTCAATCAAAAAGTAAACGATATTAATTGGAGTACGATCTATGGCATGCCATCAGTAGACGATCAGGTGAACTTTTTTCAACATAATTTAAGAATGCTTTTCGATGAATCTGTGCCCATTAAAACTAAACATATAAAATTTCAACAAAAGCAGTGGTTCAATAGCTCAATAAAAACGGCCATAGCTGATCGCAACAGAGTATACAAACGGTGGAAACGATTTAAAACTCCTGAATTGTATGCGGAATTTAAACGATTAAGAAAAGAGGTTGGTATTCGAACAAAAAAATTGAAACTTAGTTACTACAGCAAAAAATTTGATAATGCAATTGAAAGTAAGAAAATGTGGAATGAAATTAAAAAAATAGGTTGTTGTAAGACGACACAAGTTGTTGCAATGTGGTTGATGTTAACGATCTTAACGAAAAATTCATAAATATTCCAATGCCAAATGTCAACGGCAACGCCTACACTAACTCCTTTGGTAATCTTAGCAGAAATTTAATGTTTTCGTTTCGCTGCGTTGACCAATCCGAAGTGCTTCAGAGCATTCTGGCAATCAAATGAAATGCCACTGGCATTGATGAGACGTACCCTGTATTTCTAAAATCCCTTCTTCCTGTGATATTACCTTTCATAACCCACATTTTCAACACCATCCTAACTACATCTATTTTTCCAAGCAGCTGGAAAATAGCTAAAATTATACCAATTCCCAAATCATGCAACGACTATCGCCCGATAGCTGTCTTACCTTTCCTCTTTAAGGCACTAGAAATATTACTTCATCGCCAAATTAGTACGTTTGTTAACAAAAATAAACTTATAAGTGATAGACAGTCTGGCTTTAGAGCTCAGCGAAGCTGCGTTACCGCACTTATAGACGTAACTGAAAACATTCGTGCTGGTCTAGATGAAAACAAAGTCAGTTTTATAATCCTGTTAGATCATTCAAAGGCATTTGATTCTGTCGATCATACTATCCTTCATACCAAACTTCTAAATTATTGCAATTTTTCATCAACTGCAGCAAGCTTAGTGCAGTCGTATCTGTCTAAAAGATCGCAAGCTGTATGTTCAAATAATTTGACATCTGATTTTTTACCCGTTAAACGTGGAGTCCCACAGGGATCTGTCCTTGGGCCGCTCCTGTTCTTAATTTACATCAACGATTTACCTGATATTATTTAAAACTGTAACATTCACATGTATGCAGATGACGTTCAGTTGTATGCAAGTTGCAGTCGGAATCTTGAATCTTATTGTATAGCTAACATTAATAATGATTTAAGTCGAATAAATAAATGGGCAGGCGAAAACGGTTTATGTCTCAATCCGAAAAAGTCAAAGTGCTTACTTATAACAAAAAGACTAATAGACACTGCAAGTTTTTCTAAAGTCATCCTAAACAATTGTGCAATACAATTGGAAGATTCTGCTAAAAATCTTGGAATTATTTTTAATAGAACGTTGTCATGGAGCGCGCATATTAGGAGTACCGTTGGTAGAGTATACGGAATGCTACGTGTACTGTGGATAACTCAACACTTTACGCCACTACGAATTAGATTAGTTCTTGCTAAAACCTATCTTCTTACCACTCTACTCTACGGATGTGAATTATTTGCAAATTGTGATGCTTCTTGCAAAGCAAAACTTAGTGTGCTTTTCAACAACATCGCGAGATACGTCTTTAAACTGAAACGTCGTGACAGTGTCTCACAATATGCTAAGCAAATATGTAATATGACCTTCGATAATATACTAAAATTCCGAACTCTGGTGCTGCTGCATAAAGTGATATACTCTGGTGAGCCTATATATTTACGCGATAGACTGTTTTTTTCGAGTTCAATTCGAACTAAAATTTTAATCCAGATACGACACTTTTGCTTAACCTCGAAAAGACAATTCTATGTCTACGCAATACGTCTTTGGAACTTCTTACCCATTGAGCTTAGATCTGTTCATAACGCTGTGCAATTTAAAAAGAAATTATCTATGTATCTCTCACTGTTGCAATGATATAATATAAAATACTAAATATTAATCTTTATTTGTTTTCACATCATTTTATTATGTTTTAAGTAAATTTATATTTTTTCTTTTTATATTTTTATTTAAAAATTTTTAATTCTTAATTTTAAGTCATAACTCATGTTACTTTTTAAGTTATATTCATGATAATTAACTAGATACATGAAGCTGGTACTGTAATTATAAGGTTTCTTTAATAAATCTTGTTGTACTAGCTAGTCACGTAAATAAATACAAATACAAATAAAAAAAAATAAAAAAAAACAACTTATAAATAATGGATTAAATATTTTTTGGTGTACCAAGAAACTAAAACACACTATGGCGCTTACAAAAAGTGGTGTACGGTTTCTGCGAAAAATCTATCTTTCTTATGAAAAAAATATTATAACTTTTGTTATAACGCTGAACTGACACCTGCTGATAATAATTCCTTGATGAAATTTGATGTATAATCCTTTATTGGAAAGGATAATAAACTCCCGTTTGGTGGTTTTTAGATATAATACAATACAATACTTCAATTTATAGTAATTATTAAAGCGATTTATAGTTTAAGTGAAACAAGTAATTTGAATTCAAAGTTAAGTTTTTCAAAATTTTATGTGGAAATATTACAACCTTAAAATTTGCTGGTTAGAAACGCAAGAGAAAGAAGGCGGAAACCAGCGTTCCGAATATGGAGCTCGGGTGGAGCTACAGCGTAAGACTGTGTTCAATGTATACGTAAAAACAATGATGTAAAACTACTTTAAGTTCAGTGCGTTTTTTTGTAAGTAATTCAAGTACAATATAGTTTCAGAAAAGAAAATTTTAAAACCAAAATTATGAAATTAGAATATATTAATGTGGGAAAACCGTTCACGACGCGAACATCGCGCGCGCCTTGCACTGGTGCAATATTTAAAGTAGCTCCTGCAACCTCTCCAGTGCCTTGATGGCCTTTGCCAAGCAATCCCGTGGACTTGCGCGAATTATGTTTCCAGTTTAATAAACGAACAAACTTAAGTTTGATGACTTACTTTATTGAATATCATCTTAAGACTTAAACTTAATTTCTAACAGAAGTTATAAACTGCTTGTATATTTGTATCTTTGTATTTTTATATATATATGTTTGTTTGCAATCGTCGACATTGGAGACGATTGCAGCTGCAGGAAAAAAAATGAAGCGTTAGCTTATTTGTATTTTAAGAATATAGTGAACAAAAACATTTTCTTATCTCTTTAATATTTTGTTCTTATTGTTGGAATCGGTGATATTTTTATCGCCAAATTGCTCCGGTCATAGGGGGCGGGAGCAATTTAGCGCGTAAAAATAACACGCGCGCGCGATGCTAGGCTTTCGGTAGCCTACCATCTTGAGGTTAGATTTAAGAGCTAAAAATGAGGAAAAGAAGTTGTGCTCCTCATTAACCACCAAAGGTTGTAGGGATCTCTGTTAAATGAAGAGTATCATTTAACAGAAATAACTCCACAAAATTTGGTTATTAATTAGGGGGTAATTAATAACAACTTAAGTAGTGCATTTTTAACGTGTTTTTTTTTATTACCTTCTTGGCTGGCGGTTGAAATGAGAAGAAGGAAAATTAACAAAAGAGAATATGTACATTGCAATTTCAATTAAGCTTAAGGCCCAGCTTTTAAGCTGGGTTTAGTTTACAGTATTTTAAGTTCAATAATTTAAACTTTTAATTAAAGCCGCAGGCTTGAGCTGCGTTTAGTTACAAAGGTAAATTTAAGAGAAAAGAGTAAATTCATAAAATTCATTTATATAAAAACCATTTGGATACGCATCGGGGCGTAGACATGCCGCCCGCCTTGCACTAGTGCAATTTACAAGATACTCTGCAGCCGCTGAAGCTCACGGATGGCGTTTAAAAGGTGTTCCCGTGGACTTTCGCTGCGATTGGTGCCAGTCGATCGTGTACATGCCCTAGAGCGCCCGGTTGGCTGAGGCGACTGTAGTCGTTGGCGAGGCCGTGAGTGCCCTTCCGAAGCTTTAGGCTGTACCCGTTGACGTACAGGCGAAGGCGACGGACTGACTCTTCGTCCCAGTCGGTGAGCTATGCCGCTTGCTCTCTTCTTGGTGGTTTTGCCGGCTCGCCGGTTTGAGTCGGACTGGATCGTGATGCGTTTTTGGTTCGCATGCAGCATCGAGTGGTGGAGACCCTTGCACACATTGCACACGGCTTTGGACGTACATCTTCCGGCTGTATGGGAGCGAGCGAGGCAGTTCGAACAATAGCCATGTCGAACCACGGCCTGGCGACGGTGCAGGACAGACATGGCCATAAATTTTTTGCAGAATCGGATGGAATGTCGCCGCTGGCACAGTTGACATTCATAAAGCCTAGAGAAAGAAACCGAAAAGTTTATTAGTGCATGGAATAATTGTAGAGAGAACTATGTTAGCTGGGTTATGTAGTGACTAGGGATAAGACATGTACGAGTGAGAAGTGAGAGTATAGTGTAGCATTGATGGAGTGAGAGCTAGAATAAACATTAGATATATGAGTAACTAAAAAATGTAACTAGACGGTGAGCTGATGTTTGGGTTGATTGTACTTTATTGAGAGGGGAAAACGCATAGCTTGACGATGGGCCGAGTGACAATTCCAGCTTGCGTCCGGATGTCAGCGACTCGAGCGCGCCTATCTGGGCCTAGGTAGGTGTTAACAATGCGGCCAAGTCGCCATTCCGCGGGAGGAAGCAATTCATCTTTTATTACGACCAAATCTTCCACTTGAAGATCTCGTGCTGGATATTTCCACTTGTATCGTTTGTGCAATTCGACCAACTATTCCTCTTTCCATCGCCGACTGAACTGGTGATGGAGGACTTTAACTTTCTCCCACCGATTGATAAATGATAGATTCCCCTTATCGAGTTCAGGTATAGACATCAATGGGGCACCTCGAAGAAAATGTCCAGGGGTTAAGGGCAGGAGTTGAGTGGGATCATCACTAATGGGAGAAAGAGGTCTCGAGTTCAGCACCGCTTCGATGCGGATTAGGAGAGTTGACACTTCTTCAAACGTAAATCTATGAATGAGAGTGATTTTTTTGAAGTGTGTCTTGAAGCTTTTTACAGCAGCTTCCCATAACCCACCCATATGTGGGGCACTGGGGGGTATGAAGGTCCATTTAAAACCGTGAGCACTATATTTTTGAGCAATATCGTGTGCGGAGCTTTGAATAAAATGCTCGTATTCCTTTAACAGAGTTCGGTTGGCGCCTACGAAGTTGCGACCATTGTCAGAAAGCATTTTCTTAGGCAAGCCGCGCCGGCCGACGAATCTTGCAAACGCAGCACCGAAAGCTTCTGACGTGAGATCAGAGACTGCTTCGAGGTGAATGGCTTTCGTCACGAAACAAACGAAGACGCCTATATAGCCTTTAAGAATTGGCGCTTTTCGCAACAAAGATGATTTTAATTCTACGGGACCTGCAAAGTCGACACCGGTCACCGTGAATGGGGGGGAAAAGTCGACCCGTTCAGGAGGCAGAGCAGCCATGATCTGCGTCTGCATCTTCTGTTTGTATATTGTGCACACTTTGCACTGGTTGATGCAATGTTTAATTTTGTTTTTGAGTTTTGGGATATAAAACTCTTGACGCACCATTCTAAGCATGAGTCGGTGCTCCGCGTGAAGCAGAGTTTCATGCGAAAATTTGAGGAGCAGGGAACATAGTCGTGACTTTTCAGAAACAATAATGGGATGTCTTTCATTATAGCTGAGCGATGCGTTCGCTAGACGACCATTCACTCGTACGACAGAATCTTTATCGAGGAAGGGATTCAAAGCTAAAAGGGAACTTTTCTTTGAAACAGGCTTTGCATTTTGAAGATCTTTATACTCTTCGGGGTAGCATAAGATCTGTGACTGTTTCACGAGGCGTATTTTAACGAAATTTAATTCGTCTTGAGTTAACTCTCCCGAGTTTTTTGTGAACTCCTTACTCGTATTATGCAGACAATTGTGAGAAAATCTGAAGACATAGGCTATTACTCGTAGAGCTCGAGGGTATGATGAAAACCTATTCAAAATGTCTTCTTCAGGTATGGACGAATGGAGCACTCCTACCTTTCTGGTTTCAGGTACGACCAGTGGGACAGGGTGCGCTTGGGGCCACTTATCCTGAGTATAAAGTAGCCACTGAGGGCCGTGCCACCATAAATTGTTTTTTTCGAGATCTTGGGGCGCGCAGCCACGAGTTCCAAGATCAGCCGGGTTTTCACCTGATGGAACATGCTTCCACGTTGCGTTGCTTACATTTTTTCGAATTTCAGAGATTCTATTCGCAACGTAAGTTTTCCAAGAGTATGGAGGTTTTTCGAGCCATGCCAAAACAATTGACGAGTCTGACCAGAGGAACAGCTCATGGGGTGGTAGCTCGAGTTGAGTAACCACGATTTTTACCAGTTTCGATAGGAGAACTGTTCAAGCCGTGGTATACTTATTGTTTGTATGGGCGCCACTTTGCTTTTAGCGACAAGCAGATAGGCAGAACATTTAGAGTGGGGATTTTCATTGCGTATGTACAGAGTAGCACAATACGCTTTCTCAGAAGAGTCGCAAAAACCGTGCATTTGAAAACTGTTTTTCAGAGAAAAACCACTCCATCGTGGGACCTGTATTTGCGAAACAGACGGCAAATTGCTGAGAAATGTGTTCCATTTCGCCAAAGACAATGGCTTTACGAATTCATCCCAGTCAACACCTTCCAGCCAGAGTTGCTGGAGAAGAGTCTTCGCTTGGATTATGATGGGTGCCAACCAACCCGCTGGGTCAAAAAGAGCTGCGACCGCAGAGAGAATTTCCTTTTTGTTGCCGAAGTGGTTTGAGACATGGGTTTCACGTTATATGAAAATGAATCACTCAGTGCATTCCATCTGATGCCTAGAGTTTTCTATTTCTATTTATTTCATTCATCAATCAGAGTGAACACTCTTATAGACAACAACTTAAATTAAATTAAATATAACAACATGTTAATATATTAACATTAAATTGACTTAAATAACTTAAAAACAAAAAAATAAAATAACAATTTACAATAGTAAATATAGGAACATCATACATCACGAGCCATAATGATTAAAGTTAGGTTGTCTTTAAAGGATTTACGTGAAACATTATTAAAAATATCAGAGACAGATAAGAATGAATTAACTTCCTTAACACAACGCGCTATTGGTTTGTTTTGAGCATAATTAGATCTATAGACCGCCTCACGAAAATGAAATTGACTGCGCAGATGACGGGAAGGAGTAAAAAAATCCAGTTGGGCTAATAGTTCAGGGCATTTAATGTTAAAGTGTAAAAGATCCCATATAAAAATTATGGAAAAAAACTTTCGTCTTATCGAAAGTGGAATTAAGTTAACAAGTGCACAACGCGTAGCGTACGAAGGCATTTCTGGGACATGCCAGTTAAGTTTGTGCCACATGAACCTCGTAAAATGTCTTTGAACCGCCTCGATTCTTATAGAGTGAAGCTGATATGACGGATTCCAAATAGTGGAACAATATTCCAAATGCGGTCTAACCAGAGATGAGTACAGGGTTTTAAGAGCGTAAGGATCAGAAAAATCTTTCGAGTTTCTTTTTAAAAATCCCAACATCGAATTAGCTTTAGAAATAATTAAGTCAATATGGTCTTTGAAATTAAGTCTAGAATCAAGCAGAACACCCAAGTCTTTTTTCATAGAAACTCTTTCTAAAATAGTTGCATGTATCTTGTAATTATAGAAAGAAGTAGGAATAGACCTTGAAAAAGTAAGCACCTGGCATTTCTTAATATTAAAAGGAAGGTCATTTAGGAGACACCAATTAGCGATAGAATCTATGTCCATTTGAAGATGTCTAGAATCAATTACCGACTCAATAGCATGAAATAATTTAAGGTCGTCAGCGAATAGAAGGCATTCAGAGTGCTTAATGACAAGAGGAAGATCATTGATAAAAAGTAGAAAGAGAAGAGGCCCTAAGTGACTGCCTTGGGGGACGCCTGACGTAACTAATATCGGAGATGAGTAGCAAGAATTAATTTTAACTCGTTGATGACGATTCAAAAGAAAGGATTCAATCCAATCAAGTAGATGAGAGTGAAACCCTAATGCGGAAAGTTTATAGAGTAGAGATTTGTGATTAACTTTATCAAAAGCCTTTGCAAAATCAGTGAAAATTACGTCAGTTACAAGTTTTTTAGAGAAATTATCAATAATATAAGTACAAAATATATTTAAATTAGTAACAGTCGATCTACCGGATATGAAGCCATGTTGATTATTGGAAATTATATTTCTAGCATAAAAAGATAGTTTATCATATACTATTTTTTCAAATAACTTGGGAATGCATAAGAGTTTACTTATTGGTCTATAGTTACAGACATCCAACTATACAACTTGTATCATAAAACCTTAGAAAATCTTCATCCAGAAGATTGCCTGGTGGCAAATGTTCAAGAAGGTCTGGGTGATTGGCCGTAAATTTTTTAAGCGGCAGTCTGGCTGCCTTCAACACATCGATGAGCTGATTTTGAGCATTCAGAGCAGAATGTATGTCGTGTCCTCCTGAGAGAACGTCATCAACATAAGTCTCTCGTTTGAGAATTTTGTATGCTTCGGGGTGCGTATTTTTGTTGTCTTCTGCGAGCTGATGCAGCGTGCGGATTGCCAAGTATGGCGCACAGTTCACCCCGAAGGTTAGAGTACTCAGCGCGAAATCTTCAACCGGGTTATTAGGATTTGTTCGAAATAAAATTCTTTGGAATTCCCGATCGTCTTCATGCACGAGAATTTGCCGATACATTTTTTCGAGACGCCAATTGAGAATGACGTTCATTAAATCTGACTGTAAAGTGGGTCCGATGCAGAGCACATCATTTAAAGAGAGCCCATTTTGGGAAGATCTAGAAGCGTTAAATACTACTCTGACTTTTGTGGAAGAGCTATCGGGTTTTACTACAGCGTGATGAGGCAAATAAAATGAGAAATAGTTGCCCTCGCGTACAATTTCTCGAGAAAAGGTTTTCTGCATATAGGATAATGTTAAATATTCTTCAAGAACAGTATGATACTGCTTCTGCAGATCGGGTTTTTTGCCTAAGTTGGCTTCCATTTGTTTAAATTGCTTGAGGGCAATATATCGGGAGTTTCCAAGGGTTAGCTGAGAGGGGAACTGTTTCTTGAACGGAAGTCTAACCACATAGCGTCCGTCAGACTGACGAAATGTTGTCCGTTGGAACAGATCTTCGCAGTATTGATCTTCTTCAGAAACAGGACACTTCTTCTGTTTCCCAAAATTTTTGCAGAATCTCGTTAAGCGAGGGCTCATCGGGGTGTGAGACTTGGGCTGAGAACGAGCACGTTTGGGCTGTGAGAGGTCCGCTAAGATACCACCCAAAAACAGTGTTTTGAGCCATCATGCTACCAAAGACATTTAATTTTAACCCTTCGAGCATGATCTGTGGGAGAATATCGCTACCTATGATCATGTCTATTTGAGCTGGGACGTAGAAGTTGGGATCAGCGAGCTCAATGCCTTCTATTTCCTTCAAGTTTGGGCGCACAAGAGGAAAGGTAGGCAAGAAATTCGTCAACTTAGGGAGCACTATCGCTTCTACTTCGAGTTGAAATTGGAGACATTTCGTTACGAGATTCAACGAACAAATTTTTTGTGAGCAACCAACAATGCCACCACCCATTCTGGAGATATTGGTGTGAAGTTTTCTTGTTGGCAGTACCAGACGACTCTGAACCTTTTCTGAAAGAAAAGTTCTTTGTGATCCTTGATCGATAAGCGCTCTTAGGGTAAATAGGTCACCCAGATGGTGAATGTGAACCAGAGCGGTTGGTAAAACGACTCTGTCCTCATTCGCTGTGAAGTGAGAGTACACTTCTGCCACATTTTCTGAGGCGGAGCCAGATTGTTCTTGGCATGAGTCGGTATTAGGGCTAAATGCTTGGGTATGCATTAAGTTGATAGGGCAATTCCTTGAGGTAGAAGGAATATTGTCACTATCACGGCCCTGATCTGGATTGAGAACGTGGAGCATTGAGTGATGCTGCTTCTTGCAATGAAGACAAGCAAAAACACTTTTACATTGGGATTTGATATGTGAAGTTGCCAAACAGTTGGAGCAGAACTTGTTTCTTTTAACAAATTCAAATCTTTCTTGGGGTGAAAGTGCTTTGAATTTTGGGCACACTCTTAGGGGGTGATTCTGCTTGCAGGTCAAGCATGAAGAGTAATTAGGGGTCGCCTTATTTTCCACATGATAATTTTGCACGTTCGACCTCTCTTGAAAGTTCTGTGGGGGTTTGTTCTGGGTCAATTGAACTTGGGGCCTATTTTGAGCATATGCATTGTGAGCTCGATTATTGGGATAAACCTGAGAGTTCCTGTTCTGAGGACTGGGCTGAGGTGGTTTTGGCTTAGCACCTCTAATACTATTCACCTTTTCGACTACTTCATAGCGAGACGTGAGAAACTCGTCCATTTGTAGCCAAGTTGGAAATTCTTTTCTGGAGGTAAGCGATTGCTCCCATAGTGCCAACGTATCCTCTGGGAGTTTTGTTGAGCACAGATATACTAAGATGGGGTCCCAGCTATCAATGCAAACATCTTGGGCATACAGCATGGCGAGGCAATCATTTATGGTTGATTGAATCCTCTGGATTGCCACACTGTTTTCAGATGTTGCCGGGGGTATGCCGAATAGAATTTTCAACTGGTTGTCTACTAGTATTCTTTTATTTTCATAGCGGGATCGGAGAGCTTCCCATGCTAATGAAAAATTTTCATCGCACAGCTGATATCTTTTTACAATATTTCCCGCTGGGCCGCGAGTTTTATTGCGCAAATGATATAGCTTTTGTGCTGGGGTGAGTTTTGGGTGACTCTTGTAGACTGCCGTGAACATATCCCGGAAGGATAGCCAGTCTTCATAGCTACCGTAAAAAATTTCCGTATCGCAAGGAGGGACCTTGACAGCCGATAGCATTATCTTGTGAGATTGACTGGTTTCGAGTTGAGCTATGGGTAGCTTTCACCATGTCATTTTCAAACATTTTTGCAAGATCCATCATCTGGGCTCTGCATCGATGATATGCCTCTACGCAAGAGTTAAATTTTTTTGTCGTTGAGGTTTTGAACTCCGCCTCCGCTATCGAGTCCTCTGATGTCATCACTGCCGCGTGGGCGTCGTTGAGCCTTGCCCACCTCTGATCCAGATCGAGCACCTGGACATGCACACTCGAGTCCGTGTGATCCTCTACCGGAACGTCACCGAAATTGGAGCAGAACTGGATCAGCTGATCTGACGCGAAGATGAATTTTGCCTTAACTCTCATTTTGGAAAAAGACCTGAGGACGCGCGTAGATTGAGTAACCAATTTGTCGGCAGCCTGTGGTCAACACTATTTCAGTTGATGGTAGTAATCCAAGAAGTGAAGAAAGTAAATCGCTCTAAAGAACTTTTCTTAGAAGTTGCGCAAGAGTGATTTAGAGTGGGACCAAAAATTCAACAAATTTGAGGAAATACTCTAATAATATTCAGAAGTTGCGCGGGGCGGCAGCTCTGAATATTCGCGAGAAGAGTTTTCAACAACTTAAAAAAAAATAAACAGTAGTCACACGAAATGGCAACTCTGAATTTTGTAAAAATGTTGAGAAATGTTTAATAGAATATATAAAAAAAAATTTTTTTTTCCAGCTTCAGTGCTTCGCGAATTTTGAGAAATTCAGCGTTACTCGGAGGTAGATACTCTGAATTTTTGTGAAAATATCGGGAAAATTTTCAAGGAAATATAATAAAGTATTTTTTCCTCAGCTTCTGTGCTTTTGAGCAAATTTGAGATATACAGCGTTGCTCGGAGTTGGCAACTTTGAATTTCGTAAAAAATATTGAGAATTTTTGTAATCCGAAAATATCAAAAATAAAAATTTTTCAGCTTCAGTGCTTACGAAAAATTAGAGATGTTCAGCGTTGCTCGGAGTTGGCAACTCTGAATTTCGTAAGAAATGTTGAGAATTTTTAGCAAAGAGAATGTAATAAAAAAATTTTTTTCTTCAGCTTCAGTGCTTACGACAAATTAGAGATGTTCAGCGTTGCTCGCAGTTGGCAACTCTGAATTTCGTAAGAAAAATTTTGAGAAATTTTGTAATCCGAAAATATCAAAAATAAAAATTTTTTCAGCTTCAGTGCTTACGAAAAATTAGAGATTTTCAGCGTTGCTCGGAGTTGGCAACTCTGAATTTCGTAAGAAAAATTTTGAGAAATTTTGTCATCCGAAAATATCAATAATAAAAATTTTTTCAGCTTCAGTGCTTACGAAAAATTAAAGATTTTCAGCGTTGCTCGGAGTTGGCAACTCTGAATTTCGTAAGAAAAATTTTGAGAAATTTTGTAATCCGAAAATACCAAAAATAAAAATTTTTTCAGCTTCAGTGCTTACGAAAAATTAGAGATGTTCAGCGTTGCTCGGAGTTGGCAACTCTGAATTTCGTAAGAAATGTTGAGAATTTTTAACAAAGAGAATGTAATAAAAAAATTTTTTCTTCAGCTTCAGTACTTACGAAAAATTAGAGATGTTCAGCGTTGCTCGGAGTTGGCAACTCTGAATTTCGTAAGAAAATATGGAGAAATTTTTATAGCAAAGAATGTAGTGAAAACAAATTTTTTCCAGATTCAATGCTTTTGAGAAACACACTTGGGGTATTCAGCGTTGCACGGAGTTGGCAACTCTGAATTTTGTAAAAAATATGGAGAAATTTTTATAGCAAAGAATGTAGTGAAAAACTAATTTTTTCCAGATTCAATGCTTTTGAGAAACACACTTGGGGTATTCAGCGTTGCACGGAGTTGGCAACTCTGAATTTTGTAAAAAATATGGAGAAATTTTTATAGCAAAGAATGTAGTGAAAAACAAATTTTTTCCAGATTCAATGCTTTTGAGAAACACACTTGGGGTATTCAGCGTTGCACGGAGTTGGCAACTCTGAATTTTGCATAAAAAATATTGAGAATTTTTAATATAAATGCATATACCAATATGTAAAATAAATAAAAAAATTTTTTTTTTCCGTGAACAATAAATTTTGCTGCCGAGTGTAACTATCGTTTGGTATTATATATGTGCGGCAACTGAGCTTTGCTTTCTATATTCATGCACGTGAGGTTGTGTGTGTTTACACTGTTTAGTGCATGCAAATCGCTCGACTTTAATATGAGTGAATGTGTGTGTGTGTGTGTGTGTTTGAATTTGCTGTTTTTTGCTGGATTGCAAAAGTACAGCCATGCAGTGAAAATTAATGGCAAAAAACTACCTTAAACCCTTGGGTCTCCCAACAAGGGTATCTCCAGCTAATCACCCACGGGAGGGGGACGTCACCTGCTGCGTCTACTGCTGTGGCTGCTACTGCTGTGGCTGCTGCTGGTGCTCCAGTTGATTCGGCTTTTTGATTTTTTCTTTTTGTTTTTTTTTCAACATTAACGATTTTGCACCTCACAATTATCACTGTTTATTTTTTATATTAATGGTTTTAATGTTCACAAAAATTGTCTTTTAATATTGAAATGTCTTTTTGGTTTTTTCTTTTTGTTTTTTTTTTCCAACATTAACGATTTTGCACCTCACAATTATCACTGTTTATTTTTTATATTAATGGTTTTGATGTTCACAAAAATTGTCTTTTAATATTGAAATGTCACACCGCGCTAAGACTTCTATAGAATTGAATCATGAACTGCACTACTTGACGTTAAAACACGAACGAACATTTTTTTTTTTTCTCACTCGCTACTCCTCAACTTGCAACTTGAAGCAATGGCTGCCGAGACCGGACGGAGATTGAATTGTGGAACACCGATTTTGTTTTGCCTGTGGGCGAGAACAAGCACAAGATGACCAAAACGAATTGACTGCAAGTGTAGCGACAAAGAAGAAAAAGCAACAAAAATATAGCAACTTTTACAATTAATTGTTGTGTTGAGAGCGCGTCAACAGAACAAGTTCTTCTTCTTCTTCAATTTAAATTTGCTTAGAACACACACTTATTTAGCACGGCACCGTGAATTTTTGTATTAATATACATGTTAATATACATGTTGTTGTTGTTGGTAATGGTTGTGGTGTTGTTGTAAGAACTGAATTATTGCTTTTCGGTATAAATTTCGGAATAACCTTTTTGATTTATATTTATTAAATTTATTTATCACCGAGTTTTGTTTTTGCTTTTATATTGTTTTTAGTTTTGCTTTGTTTAACAATTCAGAACAGTTACGCTGCATACAAAATTCTAAAGTTCTCGTATATAGTTCTCGAAATAGTCACTAAAATTTTGCATTTATATGTTGTAAATGTTTTTTTTTACAATTTTCACTATACCGCTTTGTGCTGCACGTTCACTTCCTTTCGTGTATTTTATCCAACTAACAACCAAAGGAACGGCGAGCACAAAAAACGAAAGCGTTTTTTGAAGAGTGCAAAAAAAAATTTTTAATTGTGTGAAAAGTAAGATTTTCCTCAATTCTTTTTGACATAAAAATATTCTTCAGCTTATGTATGTATTCACCACAGCAAACTTATTACGGCTGCCTTTAAAAATATTATTTAAATCACTTAATTTCTTTCAATTTACTCTTTAAAATTTGTTGCTTTGTTCAAAGTAAAGAGGTCGATAAATTGCAGCCGCATAAAATTCGAACGTTAGGAGAAATTTTTTCTTTAGAAAAATTATCGAGCTTTTTAACGTAACTTCATGTCAATTCCATCAACATTCAATTTCACGTCTGCGTTGAACACTTAAAAATAGCTGAAGTTATTATTTTTCCAAGTTTTTGCCACTTTTTTAACCACAAATTAATGTCAAATTCCGAACTGAAAATTAACCGAACTCGCGAGGCTCGCCATTTTCTATTTTTATTTTTTTTTTTCAAATTAACCGAGCAACTTTTCGACCGTTTCTTTCTTCGAATGACTCTTTACTGCGATTGCTGTTGAAAACAATTTGTGGCGAGTTGCATGCAGCCTGCCACCGACCCCACACTCTCACAACTCAACACCTTCAAAAAAAAACAAAACAATTGGCTGCTTTCCGCTCACCTCTTTCCTTTACCAGTGGTTGGCATACTTTGTGGTTTATTAATGTGTAGGAACCAAATGTTGCCTCTGTTTGTGGATGACGCTGAAATTTTAGAGCTATTAATTATTTTCTTTTAGGGTTAGTAAATGGGTTCTGAATGGATACACCAGTGGAGTATGCAATCCATTGCCGTTCTGGGTGAACTCGAAGGACCATGTTGGAATCGGTGCTATTTTTATCGCCAAATTGCTCCGGTCATAGGGGGCGGGAGCAATTTAGCGGGTAAAAATAACACGCGCGCGCGATGCTAGGCTTTCGGTAGCCTACCATCTTGAGGTTAGATTTAAGAGCTAAAAATGAGGAAAAGAAGTTGTGCTCCTCATTAACCAACAAATGTTGTAGGGATCTCTGTTAAATGAAGAGTATCATTTAACAGAAATAACTCCACAAAATTTGGTTATTAATTAGGGGGTAATTAATAACAACTTAAGTAGTGCATTTTGAACGTGTTTTTTTTTATTACCTTCTTGGCTGGCGGTTGAAATGAGAAGAAGGAAAATTAACAAAAGAGAATATGTACATTGCAATTTCAATTAAGCTTAAGGCCCAGCTTTTAAGCTGGGTTTAGTTTACAGTATTTTAAGTTCAATAATTTAAACTTTTAATTAAAGCCGCAGGCTTGAGCTGCGTTTAGTTACAAAGGTAAATTTAAGAGAAAAGAGTAAATTGTAAAATTCATTTATATAAAAACCATTTGGATACGCATCGGGGCGTAGACACTTATTTTATTTGTATTTTTCTACAATTGCATCCAACTCTGCATCTCTGGAAGTTATGTCTGACATAACTCCTCTCCCCTTTGAATCGAGATTCTCCTGAATCTCGTGGTTTACAATATTTATTTCTGTTTTATTTTTGTTTTTTGCATTTCTGATCAAAGTTATTACTACAAATAAACTTATTGAAAAAATTATTATAAGTGTTACATTCAATCCATAAGAAATACTTTGATTAAACTTTATTTCTTCGATTACTTCAATATTGTTGAATTTTTCTGTATTTATATGGTTAAATGATATATCCTTTATAGTATAATTAATAGCTTTATCATTTGGATAGAAATACTTATCTTCTATTGTTTGTTTTTCATTATAAAATATTTCATCATTTAATTTGATTTCGCAGTTATAAAAAGTGAGAAAGTTATTTTTATTTAGTACAATTATTCTGTCATCACAGTTCTGTACAATTTTTTCGTTTCGAGCATTTTTTATTAGTAATGATTCATCATCTAATTTAACAACAGTTGTTTTATTGTTGTATCGTAATTTACACATGTTTCTCCATACACAGTTTTTGCTTAATTCTAAATCACTTAACATAGTATCTTCCTTATATGACAAAATTTTGTTATTAATTTCGACGAAGAATTCGTCATCTTCGTTTATTTCTAAACCATCTTTTTTGGGTAATGGTGTTATTAGTTTTAATTCTGTTTTAACATAGTCTTTAGGTATTTTAATTGCTATTACTAAGTATTGGTTATTGTATTCTAGTATTCCTATTTTACTCAATTTAAGCTTGTAAAAATCAATTTGGTAAAGTTCTATCTCATCGGAAGTTAAGATACTTGGATGTAAAATATTAAATTTTGCACTTGCAATGTTGTCTTGAATTTGAATTATTTTTTCCTTTAAAAATTTTAACATTAGCATTTGGTCGGTATATAATATTCGCTTTATAATTTCATTATTTCTTACTTCCGTATCTTTAAAATATTCAGCCACCTTTACTCTATCTTCTTCTATGGCAACTTTCAGTGCTTCTATTGACTTGTTAAAGTTGGAGTTAACGATAATTTGATTGTTTAAAGTTTTAATGGAATTGTGGTTATTTTCCTCTATTACTCTTAGATGTTCTTGTATTTCTTTCCTATCGTGCTCGTCCATTACGCCAAATAACCATCTGTAGGCGGAACCAACAGCGTTAACCACCCCACGTCTTTTTCGTAAATTATTTGGAGTTATAGATTTTAATTTAAAGTCAATGTTTCTTATTTCTACCATTAAAAGTTCTTTGTTATGATATTCTAACGTGTTTATGTTGTCTTCAATATTGACCAAAATATTACTTATTTCGTTTGGATTAATAATATGTAGTAAAGTAGCTGTTCTATTTACTATTTCTAAGTTCCTTAGTTTGATTTTTAGATAGCCAGCGTCTTCATGTATGGTGTTAACTTGGAGAAGGCCTTGTGTTACTGTTACCATTACCATTATTAGGATCATTATTGTCCTGATGAATGTCTACAAATTGAAAAGGTCTTTTAATATTACATTCATGCACATTATATAAAGGGTATTTTCTAAATTTAGGTTGTTCTTTATGCCTTAAATTTGCATAATTTTTTATATATCCTGTTTGTCTAATTTCTGTATAATCTTCCCTGTGTTTATTAAGCTTAGATATTATTTTCATTTTTTTTGATTCAATTCTGTTTTTTATTTTAGTTCGATCGAATTTATTATTTTCTATATTAAAAGGTGTTTCTTTAATTGTTGAATGATATGTATTATTATAAAATTCTATGGCTTTTGACATTTGTTCTTTAATTGGTAACTTCTGTTCTTAATTTAGAGCTCTTAGTTTTTCAGTTAACGTATTATTCAGCCTTTCCACGTCAGAATTGCCTGTGTGGCTGTTTGGTTTTGAAAAATGTATATTTATACCTTCGTCTTTGCAGAATTGTTTTATGTTTATTGTGTTGAATTCATTATCGCTAACAATTTTTTTCATTTTTCCTTTTATTGATATGTACAGACGGATTTTCTCTATCAAAGTTCGATTGTTCCTATCTTCGAGAAAAAAACTTACGGCATGCTTTGAAAATTTGTCTATAAAGATTATAAATGAATGTTTAGAGTTAACGTAAGTATCTATATGAACTACCTCGTTAACATCCGAAGGAGTTTCTGTGTGAGCAAACATTTTTTTTATAGGTTTTCTGTCATATTTTGCATATATTGCAGTTGTTAATTACTTTGTTGATTAAAAGTTTAAGGTTAGGATAATAGATTTTATGTTTCATTCCTTCGTAATTTGAAATCACACCTGAGTGTCCTGATTCTTTAGTATGAAACAATGCTATTTGTGTAAGAGTTTCATCTTCATTTTTCAAGTCTTTCGCGAAATAACTACACCTCACGAATTTCAGTTGTTTGCTATTTGAGTACATTTCAATTAACTTCTGTTGTACTATATTGTAAACTGAATCTTCTAACATTGTGAATATTGCAATTTTACCGTTATTTATGTACCGTCTAATTATATCAGCAATGTTATTAGGAATGTCACTTCTTTTAATATATATTCTTTTATTTCCGAGAACGGTTTCAAACTCCTTGGCTTTATGTTCAACTAAAATTATTTGAAATCTGAATCTGTTTACCACTGTATCTAATATCGGAAAATGATCGTTGAAATCCTCCTCTTGAGAGTGGATTGTGGCCATGGCTAATGACTCGTTACAGTTAATTTGGTCCATCCATCTTCAGGAAGAAGTGAATACTATCTTCCATATATTTTTCTATAGAATTTATTTCATTTGTATTAACGGCTTAAAAAATCGGCTAACTTGTTTTCTTTACCATTAATGTAATCGATTTTTGCTTCATATTCTCCTAACTGGACTAACCATCGTTGGAAACGTGGGTTAATATCTTTCCCAGTGTTTTTAATTTGTAACCACTTCAGTGGTTGATGATCTGTGTGGAGATCAAACTCTTTACCAAATAAATAGGGCCTGAAATATTTTGCTCCCCAAACTATTGCAAGAAGCTCTTTTTCAAAGGATGTCCCTCTTGAGAGAGGACAGCTCCAAGAGCAAAATTACTTGCGTCAGTGGTAAGCTTAAATCTCTTATTGAAGTTAGGATATCTTAAAATCGGGAATTCAGTTATAATATTTTTAAGCTTTTCAAAAGCTGAAATAAAGTTTGGATCGTGTGGATTAACTCGAGCATTTTTTTTTAGACAGCATACTAATGGATACGCAATTTTGGCGTAATCCATTATAAACTTTCTATAGTAGCCGGTTATACCTAGAAAGGATTTTATTTGTTTTTGAGTAGAAGGGATTCCAAGATTTCGTATTACTTTTATTTTATCGTCATTTGGCTTGATACCTTCGGGGGTTAATATATGTCCTAGATATTCTGTCTCTTTTGACAGAAATTTACATTTGTCCACCTGTATTTTAAGACCAGCTTGTTCCAATGTTTCAAATATTTATTTTAGACTACTAAGATGTTCTTGTAAAGAAGAACTGAAAACCAGAATATCGTCGAGATACACAACGCAAGTTTTGTTGATGTATTTTCTTAAGATTGAGTTCATCAACCTTTGAAATGTAGACGGCGCATTTTTTAAGCCGAATAGCATTCTTATAAATTCAAAATGACCAAATGGCGTAGAAAATGCGGTTTTTTTTCTATCGTCGGGCTTTACCAATATTTGGTAAAACCCCTTGGCTAGGTCGAGTGTTGTGAAATATTGCGCTCTTCCCAACTTGTCCAATATCGCATCAATATTGGGGATTGGAAATCGGTCGCTTACAGTGTTTTCATTGAGTTTTCTTTAATCTATAACAATTCTCCATTTTTCTCGTCCTGAATAGTCCTTTTTTTCGGAACTATCCATAGTGGACTATTATATGGAGAACTACTTTCGGATATTATCCCTTGTTGAAGCATGTCTTCTATCTGTCGTTCTATTTCTTCTTCGTGGACTTTGGGATACCGGTAGATCTTTGAGTAAATTGGTTTATTGGAGATTGTTATAATTTCGTGATAAATGTTATTTGTAAAAGAAAGACAATCACCATCTATATAAAAAATAATTTTAAATTTTTTAAGTATTTTAATTAATTCCCTTTTTGCTTCCTCATTAATGTGGCTGAGGTTGAGTCCGTCTAGAGCCGAATCTTTAACCGATTCCAAGGTATGAATATTAAATATATCAAATGGGTACTTGTGGAAAAATAGTTTGTTCCCTTTTATTTCTAAGCATTCATCTTCGAGATTAATTTTTGCTTTCAATGCTTTTAGCATATTATTCTCTATTATTGCGTCATAATTTTTATTATCTAACTTTACTACCTTCCAAGCAATAGTGCCATAAGTTTGGAACTCTTTAGGTAGAGGCGTTACTATTTTCATAGTTACTTTGTTAATACCATTTATGGTTTTGAAAAATTGTGGTTTTTCTAGCTTTTCCGTTAAAAAATTATGAAGAATATTTGGTCTTATTACACTCGCTGTAGATCCAGTATCTATAAGGCAATTTAAGGTTTCATTTTTAATGGTTAAGGTTATTACTGGTAGTTTCTGTTCCGAGGCTCTTTTCGAAAATTTTCTTCAGATGCTTGTATATTTTCTATTTCCATCATTTCATCTTCATGTCCATTTTGGAGTCGATATTGTGCAGACTTTGAATTAAACTGTCTCATTTGTCCTGAGGTATTACTTAAATTTGGTTGAAGTCTTGGTTGTCTATAATTATTTGAAGTTTGTCATCTAAATTGACCTGAATTTGTTGGATTATAGTTATTTAAAGTTTGTTGTCTAAATTGACCTAAATTCGTTGGATTATAATTATTTACAGTTTGTTGTCTAAATTGACCTGAATTTGTTGGATTATAATTATTTAAAGTTTGTTGTCTAAATTGACCTGAATTTATTGGATTATGATTTCGAGGATTTGAACTATAGTTTTGTCGAACTTGCCCTAATTGGCTTGGGTTGTTTCGAAATTGCTCTCTTGTGTTATGTTCTCCTTCATATTGTTGATTTGGTCTTGTGTAATAGTTTGTATAAGAAGCTGATTTTTCATTATAATGTCGTAACATACCTAACTCCTCTAGGGTGTAGTAGGCTTGTCTTATATTTGTTATGTTCCTACTGTGGATAATACTAGAGAGATTTGGGTTTATTCCGTTTAAAAATGTCTTAAGAATAATTGCTTCGTTACATTTAGGAGAAAATTCTTCTGACTTAATATAATCATATTCATATTTTGCATTTAGTTTGTCTAATATATTTCTCAATTTAAAAAAATAATCGCTTACATTAGTATTTCGAATAACCAGTGCTTGATGATATAGCTGATGATAAGTTTCTCTAACGCCGAAATTTTTTATTAATTCTTCTTTTATTTGGCTCCAAGTTGGTCCTAGTCCTAGCGTTCTAATTGCTTGTAATGCTTGGCCTTGAATTTTGTTTCGAATATGACGCTGAAAAACGAACTCTTGTAATTGTGGGTTTCCATCGAACAACGGTAAGATGAGGTCAACTTCTCTAATAAAAGATGACAGATCGTAGTTTTTGTCGCCATAAAATTCTTTTATTTTTGCTGCTTCCTTCATTAAGTCTGTTGGGCTTATTCCAGGTTGTTGTATTTCTGGTTCTTGTTGCTGTTGTTGTCTTTGTAAGTGCAAAGATTGCAATTCTATTTGCTGGTTCTGCATAGCTGCCTCTTGTTGTTTTAAAACCGCTTCTAGTTGTTGAATTTTTTTTATTAATTCTTCTTCCATTTCACTGATATTAAATTTTCGATTTTTGTCGTATTACTTTTCACGTTTATTGCTCATGTATTTTATTTTATATAACTTTATTCACAATTCGAGTCTTTTTACATTTTTGCTTTTAATTTATTAACTCTTAAAGTTGAGCTGATTCTTTTGTTAGTTATCTCTTTAGAGACACTAATACCGACTGCGCCAATTATGTTTCCAGTTTAATAAAAGAACAAACTTAAGTTCGATGACTTACTTTATTGAATATCATCTTAAGACTAAAACTTAATTTCTAACAGAAGTTATAAACTGCTTGTATATTTGTATCTTTGTATTTTTATATATATATATTTGTTTGCAATCGTCGACATTGGAGACGCAGGAAAAAAAATGCAGCGTTAGCTTATTTGTATTTTAAGAATATAGTGAACAAAAACATTTTCTTATCTCTTTAATATTTTGTTCTTATTTTATTTGTATTTTTCTACAATTGCATCCAACTCTGCATCTCTGGAAGATATGTCTGACATAACTCGCGCGGATACCATTTACCAACGCGGCTCGCTGTTCGCACGCATTTGGATAGCGGTGCGCGCTTTGCTGCTACCTTTTGGCAGGTGACTCGCCGGGCTGGTGTCGGTGCCAAATCGTAGACTATCCGTGGATGTTTGTCCGGATGCAGCAGGGTGTGATGCTGAAGACCGCACACATGGCATTCGATACGGGAAGTGCACTCCCAAATGTCATGCGACCGTGCCGGGTAGTTAAAACAATACGCATGTTTGCTCACGGCGTGTCTTCGCTGAGGCACAGTCATCGCCATGAACAGTTTACACCTTCGGAGCGAGTGGTGCTCGCGACACAGCTGGCACTTCTAGAAGCTGGAAGAGGAAAAATATCATTAATAATTGGAAACTAGTATTATAGGAGAGGCAAAACCAAATCAGAATATGTAGTGAGATACATGAGTGAATAAGAGTATATGCGTAATTGACTATGGAATGTGAGAGTGTTTTGTTGGAGGATGAATAAGTTAGTGAAAAGAGGAATGAGATCATAATTAATCAGAGGGAAGGATACATAATTTTACTATGGGGCGAGTTATGATTCCGTTCTGAGTTTTTGTATGCGCTACTCTAACTCGAGCATCGGTACCGCGATACGTTTTAATGATGCGACCTAGGCGCCATTCAGTTGGCGGGAGCAACTCTTCTTTAATGACGACAAAATCGTCGATGCTGAGGTCACGTTTGGAGTGTTTCCATTAATGCCTTTTATGCAACTCATAAAGGTATTCATCTTTCCATCGACGGCTAAACTGATGATGTAGGATTTTAACTTTTTCCCATCGATTAATTAGCGAGAGACTTTCCTTAGGAGGCTCGGGTATAGCTACCAGTGGTGCACCTCGGAGAAAATGGTCGGGCGTCAATGGTAAGAGTTCGGAAGGATCTTCGCTTAGTGGAAATAGAGGTCGGGTATTTAGAACCGCTTCAATTCTAATGAGAAGAGTTGAGAACTCCTCAAATGTAAAATTTTGGAGCTGTGCTACTTTTTTGAAGTGAATTTTGAAACTTTTCACTTCTGCCTCTCAGAGTCCACCCATATGAGGAGCAGTTGGGGGTATAAACGACCATTCAAACCCGTGTATTCAAAACTGTTTAGATATCTCCTCGGCAGATTTTCTCACGAATTGGTCGTACTCTTTTCGCAGGGTTCGATCAGCCCTAACGAAATTACGGCCGTTGTCTGAGAACAACTTTTGTGGGAGGCCACGTCGACCAACGAAGCGTGCGAATGCAGCACAAAAGGCTTCCGATGAGAGAGCGGAAAAAGCTTCTAAGTGAATGGCTTTGGTTGAGAAGCAAACAAAAACACTTACGTATCCTTTGAGATAAGGCGCTTTACGAAGCATTGAGCTCTTTAGCTCGAAGGGACCAGCAAAATCAACTCCAGTAGTCGTGAAGGGAAGTGAGAAATTGACTCGTTCAGGAGGCAGAGCAGCCATTATTTGAGATTGCAACCTTTTCTTGAATATTGTGCACACTTTACATTGCAAGATACAGTGCTTGATTTTGTTTTTTAGTTTTGGAATATAATATTCCTGGCGTACCGCTCTCAGCATGAGTTGCTATTCTGCATGAAGAAGCGTTTTGTGAGTAAATTCGAGTATTAGACTGCAGAGACGTGATTTTTCTGGTAAAATGATAGGGTGTCTTTCGTTAAAACTGAGTGCAGCATTGGCCAAACGACCATTCACTCGAAATGCTAAATTTGGGTCCAGATACGCATTGAGTGTTAATAGAGAACTTTTATTATATATGGGTAAAGAGGTGTTGAGATTTTTACACTCTTCAGGGTAATATATTAATTGCGATTGTACAATCAATCTGATTTTAACGAAATTTATTTCATTTTGAGACAATTCTCCCGAGTTTTTTATGCGGTTCGCTCGGTATTTGGGTGAGCAACGATGAACGAACATGAAAATATATGCGATTACGCGCACAGCTCTCGGGTATGAGGAAAATCTATTGAGTAGAGCGTCATCTGGAGTAACAGTGTGGAGGACTTCCACTTTTTTAGTTTCGGGCACCACAAGGGCCGTTGGTTTGTAATTTGGCCATTGGTTGGATTCTTCCCGTAACCAGGTAGGTCCATGCCACCAAAGAGAGTTGTCAATGAGTTGAGGCGGGGAGCAGCCTCGTGTTCCGAGATCTGCTGAGTTTTCTAGTGAGGAGACATGCTTCCATGTTGCATTTTTTACATTATTTAAAATCTCTGACACTCGGTTGGTTACATATGTTTTCCAAGTGTAGGGTGGTTTTTCAAGCCAAGCTAACACAATTGATGAGTCAGACCATAAAAAAAGTTCGGGTGATGGGAAGTGAAGGTCAGAGAGTATGTGTTTGACTAGTTTTGACAAAAGTACTGCAGCACATAATTCGAGACGGGGTAAGCTTATAGTCTGAAGTGGAGCGACTTTGCTTTTAGCGACCAACAAATGAGAGCTGAATACGTTGTTTTAATCACATGTTCGTAAGTACAACGACGCACAGTACGCCTTTTCTGAGGACTCACAGAAGCCATGGAGTTGTATTTTGTTTTGAGGAACAAATCTAATCCATCTTGGAATTCTTATTTTCTCAATGGAAGGCAAATTTTCGAGAAATTAATTCCATTTGACCAATGACATGAGCTTAACGCATTCGTCCCAGTCTACGCCGTCTATCCAGAGTTGAATAAGCATTTTCGCTTGAACGATGATTGGAGCTAACCATCCTGCGGGTTCAAAAAGTGATGCTACGGCCGACAGAATTTGTCGCTTTGTAGCAGATCCCGTTAGAGCGACGGGTTTAATAGAGTAGCAGAATGAATAACTGATCGCATTCCATTTAATGCCGAGAGTTTTTGTAGAGCTTGTGTCGTAGAATTTTAAAAAATTGTCGTCAAGTAAATCTTGAGTGGGAAGATGCTTTAAGAGATCAGCGTGATTTGCTTATTACTTGGGTTTGGGCATTCAGAGCAAAATGCATGTCGTGACCGATGGACAAGATATCGTCGACGTAGGTTTCACGTTTGAGTATGTGATAAGCTAATGGAAATTCATCTTTGCAATCTTCAGTTAGCTGATGCAAAGTTCGAATTGCCAAGTACAGGGCACAATTAATGCCAAATGTTATTGTTTTGAGACAATAATCTTTTTTAGATTGAGAAGGGTCGGGACGGAAGAGTATCCGTTGAAAGTCTTGATCGTCTTTATGCACTATTATTTGACGATACATTTTTTCAATTTCGCCATTAAATACAAAGCGATATAATTGCCAATTGAGAATAGTGGTCATGATGTCCGCTTGGAGAGTAGGATCAGTACAAAGTGCGTCATTGAGAGAGTGACCACTTTGTGAAGCTTTTGACGCATTAAAAATCACTCGAACTTTTGTTGTGGTACTGGCTGGTTTGATTACCGCATGATGCGGGAGATAAAATGAGAAGTATTTTCCATCACGTATAATTTCATTAGAGACAACTTCTTGCATGTGATTAAGAGTCAAATATTCCAATAGAACTTGGTTATATTGAGGTTTTAATTGTGTGTTTTTGTTCAAATTGAGTTCGATGCATTTGTATTGTTGCAGGGCAACGAAACGAGAAGCACCTAATGTCACCTGAGAAGGAAAAGTTTTTTTGAAAGGGAGTTTAACCACATATCGACCATCGGTTTGACGAAATGTGGTGCGTTTATACAAACTCTCGCAATACGCATCTTCAGCTGAGACAGCTCTGCAAGTTGGTACCTCTTCTAGCTCCCAAAACTGACGAACTAAGCCACTTAGAGAGGGTTCGGTGACGCATGAAACTTGAGTGGAGAATGAGCATCTTTTGACAGTGAGAGGACCGCTTAGAATCCATCCAAAAACAGTGTTTTGGGCTAGAAGTCCACCGAAAACATTTGTACGCAATCCTTCGAGTAAAAGACTTGGAAGAACATCACTTCCAATTAGCATATCAATTTGACCTGGCAAATAGAAAATAGGATCGGCGAGTTTGAAGCCTTTCATTTCTTTAAAATTAGGTTTCGAGAAGGTGCTAGATGGCAATAAGCTTGTAAGTCTAGGTAAGACAATTGCTTGCACGTATAGTTGAAAGCTGAGATCTTTCGTTACAATTTTAAGAGTGCAAACTTGGCTTGAGCTGCCAACCATCTGACCACCTATGCCAGAGATATTTGTGAGAATTTTTTGGGTTGGAAGTGCGAGAAGGTTTTTAACTCTTTCAGAGATGAAAGTTTTTTGAGAGCCCTGATCAATTAGAGCTTTTAGCGTAAAAGTTTCTCCCAAATGCAATATGTGGATAAGTGCTGTGGGTAATATAATTTTCTCCTCATTGGCAGAAAAGTAAGTGCTGACTTGAGCAATTTCTTCTTGACGAGAGTCAGAAGAGATTTCGTTAGAGGATAGAGATTGTTGTGCCGTCGTTTCGATATGCATCGATGGGCGTGACTGAAAAGTGGACGGTGTTTGGCGATTGTCAGAGTTTGCTTGATGGTTTATATGCAGCATATTGTGATGCTGTTTTTTACAATGTAAACACAAGCATGAACTTTGACATTCTCTTTTTGTGTGAGAATACGCTAAACAATTGGAACAAATTTTGTTTTGGGTAACAAATTTGTTTCTTTCTTGAGCAGAAAGTGTTTTAAACTGTGGACACAGTCGAAGAGCGTGCTGCTGTCGACATTTCGGGCGGAGAGAATAGTTTTGTAATGCACATGTCAGAGTGGTTCTTGAGAATAACTGAACATCAAGTCTTTTTTATTCAAAGCAAGCCTTGTGGCTTGAATCTATTCAAAGTAAGCCTTGTGGCTTGGATAATAAACAAATACTGCCTTGAGGCGGAATATGCAAAAAAGCCTTGCGGCTGAACATTAAAAGGCCTTGTGGCCCAAACAATAAACCCTGCCTAATACTATTATCCTGCTGAAATAAATAATATAGCAATAACATTATAGTTTACTTGCGCATTATTTTCCGAGTGGAAATTTTGCACATTGGTTCGAGTTTTGTTGAGCATGACTCTGCGGGTAGTGAGCGTTGGTGTTCCGGTTGTTTGAGACATTTTGTTGGTTCCTATGTTGAGCCATGGGCGGAGACCATTTGGGTTTAGCCCCTTTGATGCTGTTTAATTTCTCGACGACTTCGTAGCGAGCTGTCAGGAATTCGTCCATTTGTATCCACGTTGGAAATTCTCGCCTTGAAGTGAGGGATTGCTCCCAGAGTGCTAAATTCTCCTCCGGCAACTTTGATGAGCAGAGATAGATGATAATGGGGTCCCAATGATCTATGCAGACGTCTTGCGCTTCTACCATGGCGAGGCAGTCGTTTATTGTCGACTGAATCCTCTGGATCGCTCCACTGTTTTCTGTCGTTGCAGCTGGGATGCCGAATAGGATTTTGAACTGGTTGTCAACCAGTATCCTTTTGTTTTCGTAGCGGGAACGTAGTGCCTCCCACGCCAACGAAAAGTTTTCATCACAAAGTTGATACCTTTTTACAATATTTCCCGCAGGGCCACGGGTTTTATTGCGTAGGTGATACAGCTTTTGTGCGGGTGTGAGTTTCGGGTGATGAGTGTAAACTGCCGTGAACATATCTCTGAAAGATGGCCAGTCTTCGTAACTTCCATAAAATATTTCTGTATCACAAGGTGGTACCTTAATATAGGCGATCGAGTTGTCTTGAGCTGGAGAATTGTTGAGAGTGGTGCTATGGGTTGGTTTGACCATCTCATTATCAAACATCTTTCCTAAGTCCATCATGTGTGCCTTACATCTGTGGTATGTATCCACACACGCGCCATATTTCGTCCGAGTTAACACTTTGAACGCTTCATCTGCTACTGAGTCCTCTGCGATCATCACCTCTGCGTAGGCGTCATTGAGTCAAGTCCACCTTTGATCCAGGTCGAGAAGCTGGACGTGTACACTGGAATCGTCCAGCTTCCAGTTTGGGAATATTAATGTGTGATCATCGACGCTGATGCCTTCAAACTTCTAGCAAAACTCGACCAAATTGTCAGAAGTAAAAATGAATTTGGCTTTGACACTAATTTTTACTGATGACCTGAGCACCCGAGTTGACTTAGAATCCAACGTGGCCACTTGTAGTTGAGATGACTTATCACTTTACGACAGTGCGAGTAGTGCGACAAGTTTTACTTCAGAAGTTGCACGGGACTGACAACTCTGAACTGTGATGTTTAAGTAGATTTATTTTCTATTAATAGTAGTTGCACAGGGCTGGGCAACCCTAAAAATGTAGAAATGCGTTTTGAAAATATTTGAGTTAAGAAGTTACACGCAGTTGGTAACTCTTAAAATGTGAGAGGATTTTCAAAAAATCGAAAAAATACCGAGTAATATTATCAACAATATATGAGCAATTTATGTTGAGATAATATGAGAAAAAAATTTAACGTAAAATTATGTCAGGTACCCAAGAGTATGAGCACTGAGTGTCAAGAGAAACAATTTGTGAAAACTTTTCTTCAAGTCGAAAATATTCAGAAATTGCACGAGATGGCAACTCTGAATACGTGAGAACAAGTTTTGTCTAGATAAATTTGAGAAAACAATTAAACTTTTTCAATTGACGAAAATATTCAGCAGTTCCACGAGATGGCAACTCTGAATACGCGAGAAATGTTTTTTGCACTAAAAAGTATTCAGGTACCAAGAGTGGTTTCCAAAACGAAATTTTTGAGAACTAGAGCGAACAGAATAAATTTTCCAAGATACGAAAATATTCAGCAGTTGCGCGAGATGGCAACTCTGAATATGCGAGACAAATTTTAATGTAAAAATATATTCAGGTACCCAAGAGTATGAGCACTGAATTTCGAGAGAAAGAAAAAATTTTTTTGATGAAAGCACGAGAATATTTAAAATACTCAAGAGTTGCTCAAGATTGGCTGCTTTGAAGTTTAACGTAAGTTTTTGAGAAGCGGTCGAGAATTTTTTGACTATTCAGAGTTGCTCGAGATTGGCAACTCTGAACTTAATTGAAAAGTTTTGTAACAAAACAATAACTTAACGTTAAACAAACGATAAAAACACGATCAGAGTTGCGCGAGATTGGCAACTCTGAAATACACTAAAAAACATTTTGACGAATCGAGAATTAGAGTGCTCAGAATTGTGCGAGGTTGGCAATTCTGCAACTCTGATATATTGCGAAATGTATTTTCTAGAAAAATTTCTAGAATTAGAGAAGAATATTAAATTACTCAGTAGGTGCCCGAGATGGCAACTCTGAATACGCGAAAACAGTTTTTCGTGAAAACTTCCGAGAATGTGAGAATATTCGAAAATATTCAGCAGTTGCACGGGATGGCAACTCTGAATACGCGAGACAAATTTTTAAGTAAAATTATATTCTGGTACCCAAGAGTATGAGCACCGAAACTCGAAAGTAAAAAAAATTTTTTTCTTTTGAGAAATTAAAGCTTTAGATACCTAAGCTATTCAGCTATTTAGGTACCCAAGAGTATGAGCACTGAATATCTAGATGAAAAATGAGAAATCAAAGTGTGATAAAATAATATTCATGTGCACTGAATTTCGAGAAATATTTTTTTTTTTGGAAACTAAAACACAATTGTATTGTATATTTTAAACACGTACAATATTAGTATTTGTAATTGTACAAACTGTCCACAAGCTGGCAATACTTTTTTTGCAAATCTTTTCACGCTTATTGTATTGCCTCCATCAATGTATATATCAGATATACAAAATGGATTGCTTGATCTGTAAATTATAATTTTTCCTTTGTAATGCACGGTATGTGTTATATGCTGTAAAGATATATGTGTATATATATATGTATATGTATGTGAATATAAGTGATCTATATAATTTTTCGAAAAATTTCTACCACCAAAATTTTTTTTGGTAGGTTATGTTAACTAAAATGAAATTTTTCTGTGTGTGTGTCTGAGCTTTTATTGATTTAATTATATTTTTATGTGTGAGTTTTATTTTTGCAGCAAGTGTAATTATATAGTTTTAAATATAAAAAATAAAATATATATATGATGTCTAAATGTGTAATTAGTTTAAGCGCACGTGCAAAAAGTTTGTTTTCAGTGTACGAGAAAAAAATTTTTTGACCAGCAATTGTAACTTGTTTCTCTGTTTTTTGCTGTTTAAAAAATCGTTCAACTTTTCTGCAGCAAGTGCGTATTATTGTGCGTATGCACAGGGTTTGAAGAGCACAGCTTTATTTTCCAATCGGTGCTCCAGACTTCCTGATATTAATCCAGTAGCCTTAGCGCAGCAGTGTAATTCTATACACTTATTGCCACTGAATATGCAATTTGTCTTTACACACTTTTACACTTATTTTACACTTAATTTCTCACTTTAGTTATTTTATTCACTATTTCGTTTTGTTAGTCTTAGTTTCCTTATAATTTTATTTTTTTAACTGTTCTAGTTTTTACTTTTTTGATCACACAAAATGAAACACTTGCTGCAGCAATTTATACGTATAATAAGCAAAATGGCGTTTTCTCGCCACGCGCAAAGCTTACCAAACTGTTCCAGCGAGTTACCTTGTTTTCTTCTCGTTGCTTCGCATGGTACTGTACGGACGGAAAGCTTGATTGCAGCACTACAGTTGAAAATTATTATTATTTTTCTGCTCGGAACGCTCCGGACTGTTCCAAAGTCAATTCCTTGGTAGATTCGAAGGACCAATGTTATATCGCTGAACTGACACCTTCCAACAATAATTCCTTGATGAAATTTGATGTATAATCCTTTATTGGAAGGGATAATAAACTCTCGTTTGGTGGTTTTTATATATAATACAATATGATACTTCAATTTATAGTAATTATTAAAGCGATTTATAGTTTAAGTGAAACAAGTAATTTTAATTCAAAGCGAAGTTTTTCAAAATTTTATGTGGAAATATTACAACCTTACAATTTTCTGGTTCTGAAACGCAAGAGAAAGAAGGCGGAAACCAGCGTTCCAAAAATGGAGCTCGGGTGGAGCTACAGCAGAAGGCTGTGTTCAATGTATACGTAAAAACAATGATGTAAAACTACTTTAAGTTCAGTGCGTTTTTTTGTAAGTAATTCAAGTACAATATAGTTTCAGAAAAGAAAAGTTTAAAACCAAAATTATGAAATTAGAATATATTAATGTGGGAAAACCGTTCACGACGCGAACAACTTTAAAAAGATAAAAATTTGAAGATAGACAAAGCTAGATTTTCTAAAATAATTAAGAATAAATATAATATAAAAAAAATATATAAATAATGGATAGCATATTTTTTTAAGTAATAAGAAATTAATGTAAACACTGTAACGTTTATAACAAGTGCTCAACGGTTTCGGAGTATTGAACTCTTCGTTCAGGAGTAATGTCATTTTCAAGAAAATGCGAAAATCCCATACAAAATTTGTCTAACTTTTGTTTCACACAGACTATCGGTGTGAAATTTTTATGTAAGGAAGATATGACCCTCATTAGATTAAATTTCAAATCATTCCGTGCCCCTAAGACCGAGTTACAGATTTACGACCGTCTAGCTAGGCCATTCGAAACACTGTGCGGCGTTCGCATTAGGTCTGTTTCTAAACTCGATTCAAGTAACTTGAAGTTGCTTTAAAGCGTTTCTTTACACATTTTTTAAGATTGAGAGAAAAGAATAACAAAAAAATGTCACTCTCAATTCTATTACAATAACCCTAACTTTACTTGGAGTTAGGACGAAACAGACTTAATGTGTTAGTTCTAGAATATTCGGTTTCGGTTACGGCCAGTTTCGGACCTTTTTGTCAGTTTCGTCTATATTGAAGCCGAATAGCCGAAACTAGCCAAAACTTTTGGTAAAAACTTCATTTTTCATTCATCAGTCATTTCATTCAAATATAGAAATATTTACAACGCATTGTACAAAATAAAAATTATGATTTCGTCTTTAATTTGATTTATCGTGTTAACGCAAAACATTTTGGTTAGATACTATAATTTTCGATTCTATCACCTGTATTGCAATTAATATTAAAGTTTTATGGACACTGAAGCCAAAAGTTGATAAACTTCCGAACGAATTCTGTGTGTGTGGAATAAAGGAAAAGAAAACGAAATATTTTTATTTTCATAATACTAAACCTTTAAAAAAATACTTTGTTTTATAGTTCTATAAAAATGTACGTTGTAGGTGCATACTATTTTGAGTGTGTACGAAAGATATAAAGTATGCGATACTTTTGTAATAAAAAATAAAATAAAAAATGATCTCATTTATTATTATAGTAAACTTCAATTAAATATTATAAACTTCAATATTAAAAAAATACGTTTTTTATAATACATTTTTTTTTCTTATGTGTATGAAAGTATTCTGTTTCCTTTTAATAAAAAAAAATTATTTGTAAAAACTTAAATTTTCATATAAATAACCAGTTTCGGATACTCTATCCTTCTACTAATTTGGGATAACTACCTTGTCGTGGTGTAGGGGCTCAAATTTCAACACAGCGGGCTATGACGACGTGAACCCCGGCTCCAGGGAGCCTTGGTTCCTGGTAGGGTCACCCATACATACAGGCTGTTGTGGAGCAATGAACTAAAACTTGTCCCACCCTTAACTTCGGGGTCGAGGGATGGCGCCCACCGAGTTCAAAGTTTGCAGCCAAGGGTAATCTGTGCTGTATTCTAGCGTATTCCCTTTCTGACCTGGCCGAACCAGAGAGAAACACTGGCTCTACCATGGTATTGGGGCTCGCCATGGCCGACTTTTCCTTTCCCCTTTTTACCTCATAGCCTCCTGCGCTGCTCCGGTGGCAAAGGGGGCTTAAGAATCAGATGATATGACAACTACAAATTCAAACACCGCAAACCAACCCGCAGTGCTAGGGGATAGCACAGAAGATGAACTGCTTGCCTCAAGTCAGGAGGCAATCGTTGAAGGCACAGAGAGCACCAGCCATAGTACTCCTGGGTCTTCTAGTCAACCAAAAAATACCATACCCGAGACCACCAGACACAGTGGCTCGACAAAACCATCCACATCCTGCTCCAATGTGACCACCAGCCATAGTGGTCCGAAGAGCAGGAGATCCCACGGCGCGCTACTGAAAGCCAAATATACCAAGGCTCTGTTCATTTTTGCCAAGATAGACAAGAATGCGGAGCAGGGTACGGTTCAGGAGCGCGACGTGGAAGACAAACAAAAATGCGAGGCTACGATTGATGAGTACCTGAAGTACCAGGCCACTCAGCCTGCTGACGCAGCCAATTCAAAGCGAAATTTGTCGCAAGATGCGATCGACATCGTTTCGAAGAGGGCAAAGGTCAGCGGCAAGTCAACCGTGGCGGAGCAACCGACAACCAGCCAGCGCGCATTTAGTGAGGTGGCCAGGGATCACCTACAGGTGGTGCTGATTGACGCGAACTCGAACAGCCATAAGCGGATTTCGGAAGAGTGGGGCAACATCGAAGCCAAGTTGTCCGAGATGGTCATTGAGCATCTTCTTGGCAACAAGGGTGTTGCGCTTCCATCTTACGAATCTGCGGATGTAGTGCGAGGATTTCGGGTGATCAAATGCGAGGATCAGTTCTCCAAAGAATTCTTAAGCGAGTGCGTCTCTAAGATCAGAGACGCGTGGGATGGTTTAAGCCTTAAGCTAATCCCGGCAAAGGATATTCCGAGGAGACCTCGTGCTCGCATTTGGTTGCCTAAGATTAAGCTTGAGATAAACAAGCTCATCGAAATCCTTCAACTTCACAACCCAGACATTCCCATGAACGACTGGGCTGCCATCAAGACTGAAGACCCCCAGCGTAACAGCATGACCTTCCTACTGCTTATCTCGGACGAGTGCCTGGGTGCTCTGGAGTAAGCGGGCAACACCCTTAGGTTTGGCATCCGTCGTGCCAAGCTAAAGATTTTCAAGGACCCGTCCGCGGAAGAAGGCGTCAGCGTCGATGATATATCCTCGATTCCCTTACAATCGAGGATCCGCCGTCGCCTTCCACGCAGCAGCCACAACCACCAGCCACATAATGCCACTCTCGATAGAACAAGTTAACCTGCAGCACGCCAGATGTGCTGCTGATAATCTGGCCATCCTCATGATGGAGGATGGTATCGACGTGGGCATCATACAGGAGCCCTGGATCAGAGACTCAGTAGTAAAAGGGCTCCAGAACAACCACTACAACATCTACTACAATAGAACAACAGGTAAGCCAAGAACTTGCATTGTAGCCAAAAAGCACATACACTTATTTCTACTCCCTAACCTTAGCTCTTCAGACCTGACAGTTGTCAAACTGGAGGGCGCCGACAACCTTTTTATAGCCTCAGCCTATATGGGCCATAACAGGGAAGCTCCTCCCGACGAGGTGAAGCGATTAGTGGCTACGGCAATGCAAGACAACACCACCACAATTTTGGGCTGCGATGCCAATGCGAGACACACACTATGGGGCAGCTCTGAAATGAACACTAGAGGTGAGTTTCTATTCGACTTCATAATTAACTCTAATTTAAACATATGCAATGAAGGAAATACACATCCTTTCACCTTTCCAAGTACTGACAACTTCACAGGCTGGAGTCAATTGGAGAGTTTCGAGCAAAAGTTCCTTCTCGGATCACAGCTTGATCCTCTTTGATTTGAACCTTGAAATAGAGGCCCCTCTTCCATCCCGTAACCCTAAACGTACTGACTGGGTCAAATTTTCCAAAGTGGCTCGCTCAAAAATCCGTTCTTTAGCCTACAAGCAAATCTCACTTGTGGAGGAGATAGACTCTTCCGTGGAGGCCCTAGAGCAAACCATGCAGGTTGCCTTTAGAGTCTCATGTCCCACTTGCAGGGGCAAGAAGAAATCTCTTCCTCCGTGGTGGAGCAAAGATCTATCCGACCTTAGAAAAAGGGTTACGAAAATTTGCAACTCGAGTCATAGGCAGTGTCTTTGGCAACCATACAGAGACATCCTCAAAACCTACAAGCAAGCAATTCGAGGCGCGAAAAAGCATTCTTGGCAGGAAAACATCCAATCAATCGATAATATAAAAGATTCGGCAAGACTAAGCAAAATTCTGTCCAAAGAAAGCACCAGTCCATCTTTCCTTCGGAAAGAAGATGGTACCCTAGAGCGTGTACTGGATATTCATCTCAGGGACGTTCTAAAGGATGCTAACATATCCAGCGCCCAATACGCATACCTCAAGGGCAGATCCACAGATACCGCCCTACACGAGGTTATTACTACTATTGAAAGATCCATCTTCTTTAAATAATACACTCTTGCGGCCTTCTTAGACATAGAAGGGGCTTTTAACAATATTCATACTAGGGCCATTTTTGATTCTCTTACCAACCTTGGTGTACAAGCACCGATGAGAAACTGGATAATCTCAATGCTCAGTAACAGAATAATCCAGGCAGACCTGGGTGGCTGCCAACTCACGAGATTTGTCAGTAGGGGTACTCCGCAAGGAGGAGTGATCTCCCCCTACTCTGGCTCATCGCCATGAATGAATTTCTTAATACACTAAATTGCAATGGGGTCAAAGTGGTGGCTTATGCGGATGACGTGGTTGTTATGGTGTCAGGACTGTTCCCCTCTACGCTCAATGAGCTAATGGAAGTTGCTTTGGGCAAACTCAGTGTCTAAGCTGCCAGGTGCGGCCTAGGAGTTAACCCTAGCAAGACGGAACTGATGTTATTCACCACAAAAACCAAAGCGCTACAAGTTGTCCTTCCAAAGCTCAACAACCAACCTCTTACACTATCCAGTAGCGCAAAATCTAAAACTCCCCATAGATCTACGAATTAAGCTTACTGCAACAAACAGTGCAGTCAGACTCAGAAAGTCGTACAAATGGCGAAATAGGCCATATGAACACAGCAACATTCTAAATCCGCTACCTCGGGAACTGATTCTTGGAAAAACTGAGTACGACACACCCAAACTCGATTTCACGAAATCCTTTACAACCAAGTTTTGCACCAGGGTGGAATGGCGCAATGGGGGAATTGATCAAGCCTTCGATCTGTCCTTTTACACGGATGGCTCCAAGATGGAGTGTGGAGTGGGAGCGGGCATATACTCTGAAAAACTGGGGGTGGCGAAGGCTTTTCGTCTGCAAAACTCAGCCAGCGTCTTCCAGGCCGAGCTTTTTGCGATAAGAGAAGCTTGTCGCACCTTAAGTAGAAATCACACCAATCACCAGCAGGCTGTTGGACTCCATAAATAATAACATAAGCAAAAAGACTAAAGTAAATTAAAAATACAACAACAAATGTGAATATATGAAATTTGAGAAAAACCGAGAAATTGACACTTCAAATCTCATCGCCTCTGTGGTGTAGTGCGTTAGTGCGCGCTTGCATGGGTATCACAAAGATTTCTGATGAAGCCTTCAGCACGGCCGAAATTGCAATAAAATCAGCTAGTGATTTTTCCCTTTTCATATTGAAAAAACTTTGTTGTTGTTGTTGTTTCTTTGGAAAGATTCGTTAGAACAAATAATTGTTCTAACTTTGACCTAAAGCTCAATAAACGATTTTAAACTTTCAAACAACAAGAATTTATATTTAAAATCAAGTATGATTTAAACTATCAAACATTTAGAATTTGTATTTAAATTATATCAAATCAACATTAGAAATAACAAGGTCATTTAGGAAAAAACTTTAATCAAATGGTAGAGCACGACCAAAACAGAAACAGCTGAAAACAAATCAGCATAAATCTAAAAACAACTTCAGTAAACACGCTTTGTTAGTGAAAGACTTCCAGCAGGCTGTTGGACTCCATAAACAATAACATAAGCATAAAGACTAAAGTAAATTAAAAATACAACAACAAATTGTGAATATATGAAATTTGAGAAAAACTGAGAAATTGACACTTCAAATCTCATCGCATCTGTGGTGCAGTGCGTTAGTGCGTGCTTGCACGGGTATCACAAAGATTTCTGATGAAGCCTTTAGCACGGCCGAAATTGCAATAAAATCAGCTAGTTATTGTTTCCTTTTCATATTGAAAAAACTTTGTTGTCGTTGTTGTTGTTTCTTTGGAAGGATTCGTCAGAACAATTAATTGTTCTAACTTTGACCTTAAGCTCAATAAACGATTTTAAACTATCAAACAACTAGAATTTGTATTTAAAATCAAGTATGATTTAAACAATCAAACATTTAGAATTTGTATTTAAATCATATAAAATCAACATAATAAATTACAAGGTCATTTAGGAAAAAACTTTAATCAAATGGTAGAGTACGACCAAAACAGAAACAGCTGAAATAAATCAGCAAAAATCTAAAAACAACTTCAGTAAACATGCTTTGTTAGTGGAAGACTTCCAGCAGGCTGTTGGACTCCATAAATAATAACATAAGCATAAAGACTAAAGTAAAGCAAAAATACAACAACAAATGTGAATATATGAAATTTGAGAAAAACTGAGAAATTGACACTTCAAATCTCATCGCCTCTGTGGTGCAGTGCGTTAGTGCGTGCTTGCACGGGTATCACAAAGATTTCTGATGAAGCCTTTAGCACGGCCGAAATTGCAATAACATCAGCTAGTGATTTTTTCCTTTTCATATTGAAAAAATGTTGTTGTTGTTGTGGTTTCTTTGGAAAGATTCGTTAGAACAATTAATTGTTCTAACTTTGACCTTAAGCTCAATAAACGATTTTAAACTATCAAACAACTAGAATTTGTATTTAAAATCAAGTATGATTTAAACTATCAAACATTTAGAATTTGTATTTAAATCATATAAAATCAACATAATAAATAACAAGGTCATTTAGGACAAAACTTTAATCAAATGGTAGAGCACGACCAAAACAACTTCAGTAAACATGCTTTGTTATTGGAAGACTTCCAGCAGGCTGTTGGACTCCATAAATAATAACATAAGCATAAAGACTAAAGTAAATAAAAAACACAACAACAAATGTGAATATATGAAATTTGAGAAAAACTGAGAAATTGACACTTCAAATCTCATCGCCTCTGTGGTGCAGTGCGTTAGTGCGTGCTTGCACGGGTATCACAAAGATTTCTGATGAAGCCTTTAGCACGGCCGAAATTGCAATAAAATCAGCTAGTGATTTTTCCTTTTCATATTGAAAAAACTTTGTTGTTGTTTCTTCGGAAAGATTCGTTAAAACAATTAATTGTTCTAACTTTGACCTTAAGCTCAATAAACGATTTTCAACTATCAAACAACTAGAATTTGTATTTAAAATCAAGTATGATTTAAACTATCAAACATTTAGAATTTGTATTTAAATCATATAAAATCAACATAACAAATAACAAGGTCATTTCGGAAAAAACTTTAATCAAATGGTAGGCCACGAACAAAACAGAAACAGCTGAAAACAAATCAGTAAAAATCTAAAAATAATTTCAGTAAACATGCTTTGTTAGTGGAAGACTTCCAGCAGGCTGTTGGACTCCATAAATAATAACATAAGCATAAAGACTAAAGTAAAGCAAAAATACAACAACAAATGTGAATATATGAAATTTGAGAAAAACTGAGAAATTGACACTTCAAATCTCATCGTCTCTGTGGTGGAGTGCGTTAGTGCGCGCTTGCACGGGTATCACAAAGATTTCTGATGAAGCCTTTTGGCACGGCCGAAATTGCAATAAAATCAGCTAGTGATTTTTTCCTTTTCATATTGAAAAAACTTTGTTGTTGTTGTTTCTTTGGAAAGATTCGTTAGAACAATTAATTGTTCTAACTTTGCCCTTAAGCTCAATAAACGATTTTAAACTATCTAACAATTAGAATTTGTATTTAAAATCAAGTATGATTTAAACTATCAAACATTTAGAATTTGTAACATACATAAGCATAAGCATAACATAATCATAAAGATTAAAGAAAAGCAAAAATACAACAACAAATGTGAATATGAAGCCTTTAGCACGGCCGAAATTGCAATAAAATCAGCTAGTGATTTTTTCCTTTTCATATTGAAAAATCTTTGTTGTTGTTGTTTTTTATTTTGAAAGATTCGTCAGAAAAATTAATTGTTCTAACTTTGACCTTAAGCTCAATAAACGACTTTAAACTATCAAACAACTAGAATTTGTATTTAAAATCAAGTATAATTTAAACTATCAAACATTTAGAATTTGTATTTAAATCATATAAAATCAACATAATAAATAACAGGGTCATTTAGGAAAAAAATTTAATTGCGCGCTTGCACGGGTATCACAAAGATATCTTATGTAGCCTTTAGCACGGCCGAAATTGCAATAAATTCAGCTAGTGATTTTTTCCTTTTAATATTGAAAAAACTTTGTTTTTGTTGTTGTTGTTGTTTCTTTGGAAAGATTCGTTAGAACAATTAATTGTTCTAATTTTGACCTTAAGCTCAATAAACGGTTTTAAACTAACAAACAACTAGAATTCGTACTTAGAATCAAGTATGATTTAAACTATCAAACATTTCTAATTTGTATTTAAATCATATATAATCAACATAATAAACAACAAGGTCATTTAGGAAAAAATTTTAATCAAATGGTAGAGCACAAACAAAACAGAAAAAGCTGAAAACAAATCAGCAAAAATCTAAAAACAACTTCAGTAAACATGCTTTGTTAGTGGAAGACTTCCAACGGCCGAAATTTCAATAAAATCAGCTAGTGATTTTTCCTTTTCATATTGGAAAACGTTGTTGTTGTTGTTGTTGTTGTTGTTGTTGTTGTTTCTTTGAAAAGATTCGTTAGAACAATTAATTGTTCTAACTTTGATCTTAAGCTCAATAAACGATTTTAAATTATCAAACAACTAGAATTTGTATTTAAAATCAAGTATGATTTAAACTATCAAACATTTAGAATTTGTATTTAAATCATATAAAATCAACATAATAATGTAACGAACCCTTTTTCGTCCGTTACAAGTTTGCTGAGGTGAGCTCAGTGAGTAAACCAAGGGTTCTTACAAAAGAATTTATATTCTAACGATTCCAATATTTAAATGAGAAAGCCGGAGTTTTTAGTTTTCAACTGTACTAAAAATCTGTTTTTAATGTTACTTTCATTAGTATTTTCTTATATTACTTTATTAATTATTTACTTAATTATACTGTAACATATATAAGTATTTTATATATATATTATAACTTAATATAGATCTTATGTTTAACAGCTTCTGGCTTCTATACTGAACGGTTGTGTAATGGATTTATGTTTTGAGACTGTTGTTTTGAATTTAAGTCAGTGGCAGAGTTTGCCTTCACTGACGACTAATTTGTTGCCTACTTGGACAGAGTCCAAGGCAAGAGGAGAATTTCAAGTAATCAAAACAAGGCAGAGATCTGTCTACTTGAGTTGCTAGTTTAAAATCTGCTTTATTGGTGGCCAGCTCGGCTCTTTTAAAAATTTTTACAAAGTGTTATACTAAATTATTAATCTATAGCTATTCTATATTTACTAATTAAAATACTTATTCTTAACTTAAATTATAATTCCCAGAGGGATTCAAATTTCATATTTCTGGGTTGACGAATGAAATTTTAGGCACAGTCATAAAAATTGAGTGAGTAATGAAAACGCACTCAATTCCAATGAGGAGTGTCCACAACATTCGCATGCATTGAGTGCAGCGCACGCCGATAGTGCAGTGCTAGCATATTTGTCACTCAATGCATTGCCGCTTGTCTACAAAGAAATAATAAAACGCAAGGGTCGGCAGTGTGCATATGTGTGAGCACACTACACCCTCCCCCTTAAGAGAAAAATTAGGGGTTATAATGATTTTTCTTAAATTTGTAATTTGTTTATAAAATCTAACGTCTATATGATAAGTATTGTTTATGTATATGTATATTAGGGCGGGCCAAATTTTTTGTCGATTAAAGCCACCCCCTGGGATGATTCTATAGACAATTCTAAGCAACTTTGGTGAAGAAACCATAGGTCTATCTCGATTTTCGAGTCTCCCACTTTTCAAAAAATGATTTTTCCCCTATAACATCATTGATTCAAAATTCGATTTTTTATTCATCGTTATATTATCTTTTTTATGTGTATATGGGGGGTTTTTGGGGTCGAGAAATTAATTTCTGATCTTTATTTTTACCTATGACCACCGCCAGAGGGCGTTTCATGCATATTTTAACTATTTTTCGTCTATTTTCTGAGAAAAATTTAAATTTTTTTTCGGTAATATTGATCTTTATTTTATTTTTTGTCAACAGAAATTCAACCTAAAAACTAAGAACATGTGCAAAAAAAAACAAAAAAATTAATTTAGTGGAAGAAAAGCGAAATAAGTTATTTTTGAAAGTCTTTCTTGCTTTCCAGTCTGGGGTATTATTTTCTGATGTAACTGCCATAACACTGTGTCGATTTTTTTGTAAAACACGTTTAGAAACGCTAGCCAGCAACTGAACATGTCTTTCCGTTGCTTGTATGTGTACCGGAATTCTTGGATCAGGCAATGGTGGATCATCGTATTCTATATATTGTTCCAAATGATCATACGGAATGGTATGCGTAAACGGTGGTTCGAATAAGACATCATCTTTATTTAAATCAATCATATTCGTATAATCTGTGCAATTGAAGTTTATCAAAGGTTTTTGATAAACTCTAAGATGTGCCGGGTCGTACAGATTTCTTCGGTAGTGCAAAATTTTCTTGATTGCGATGTTTCGTGTCTCTTTTTTATCATCAAATAACATCGCTAACAGAATATTTTCGGAATGTGCGTAATATGAATTGTCTTTAATGACATTATTCACAACTTGGCGTAGATTTGTATCCAAATATTGTGTCCAACGAATGAATTTGTGAAATAATACACTACCGAAGACCACCGAATTATAGTACTTGATGTTGAAGTGCATCGGCACATACTCTTTCATTATGTATGTTGCCAGAATTTTCAAATTCCTTGATGGATTTTCAGTTGACACATACAACCGCAACAATCTATTCGCCTTGGTGAGCCAACGTGAATGTGCTATTGGTCCTGGTTTAATGTGAGACAAATCCGCAGGAACAACACCATTCGAAATTGCATTGGCCATTTTGTATAGGTACTTTGAATCGGTGGATAATTCAAATGGATCTAAATCAGGTGGCATGTTCTCTAGCACGATTATCTCGAATACATCTATAAGCTGGAAAAAAAAAGAAATTAGATGAATTAAATGCAATTTTACCATTTAATAATGGAAAAAATCGATGTGAAAAATGATACATACCGGAAGATTTTCACACGTTTCAATTTGTTTGCCCAACGTTCCGGTTGTTGTTCGTGGTCCAGTGGTCGATGATTTGTCCAAAGTGTTAAACAAATGACGAAATGGCAGCTCGTTGAAGTGCAGAAGGCATACAAACCAATGCAGCGGTCTATTTAAATGCAATTCAAATCGACGCAAAATCCCATTTCTTACGCCAGTATTTGTTGGCTCACCATCACAGCATATGCCGATTACTGCATCGAGAGCAATTTCTTTTTCGACGAAGAATCCATTCAATGTCATCAATTTGTGTTCAGAATCTTCATTTTCGACTTTTGTGTAGCCTAACAATCGAGAATTTGGTTCCTTCAAAACAACTAGATGTGGCTCTTTCACCATCCTTGGATGCAACTTCTCATCGATTTTTTCCATTGTTAAAGCATCATTTTTTCGGACGTCGAATGAAAATGCTATCAAATTGTATGCATCATACTGCTTACGAAGCAATTCTTCTCTGCATTTGGCTTTTTCTCGACGCACTTTATTTTTATCCATGATGATCGGATTGCCATGTGCATCTTTTACGTCAATGTCTTGCATAAGGGATGTTGCGAGTGCTGCTGCTATTCTATCTGACACACCAAATCGATCACACATCGCAGCGAAGTTCGAAGCATCGTATCTGGGAGTATACGGTCCTCGTATCAGTGGCGGAACATCTTGTGGATTTGAACTTGGCTCATCTGCATCAGTACTTGGTTCATATGCAAAATGGGTCTCTTCAACGCTTGTTGGTATTATTGTTGACGTTGGTGCTGGCTCTTCAACTTCTGGCACGAATTCCGGTATCGTCAATCTTCTGACATTATTTTGATCTCGCATAAACTCTTTCAAATGATCTGGAATCAATCCACATGAGCATAATGCTGCCTTCAAGTCACATTGACATTTTCCGATGTAAAATAACTCTTTTGTAGATTGCACGAACGTTCTGAATGTGGCGATTTTTGGATGTTTAGTTTCGATTTGATACTTGTCAATCAATGTACCCAATTTTCTACCAACACTTTTTTTGTTATAATTTCAACATTAAGTTGACTCCAAATTTCAATCAATTTGTCTGTTACGTGCGGTACGAATGTTGTATACGAAAACATTTTGTTTTCGAGTTTAGCACGTTCGGCCAAGAAAAAAAAACACCTTAAAATATCCTGTTTCGTTGGCAGATTGAGTCCACTCAAATCACAAGATGCACCAAAAACAGCAACATCGTGCGAAGGCAAATGCTTCAAATGAGTTTCGTTACTTGTTGATGTTGTTGCGGTTTGCGATGTAGATGGCAATGCATTTAGATCCATTGCATACATAAGACTTAAAAAATAACTGAAATTAGTATATTTTAAAACATTTGGTTCGAATATATTTTTTCCACCTGCAAATTGGTAAAAACGCAATGGTAAAAAACTGACGCGTTTAAACAATTATAAATACGAACACAATTTCTGTACTTAATTTACTTTAATTTTATTTATTTAAAACCAACTAAATTCCATACGCAAAAAAACGAACCAACGCGGTTAAAGGAATGCGAGAGAAAAGCCAAAACGGGAGAAAAATCACTAAACATATGACAGCAAGTGTCAAAAGGCCGCACTGAACATCAACAACACAAACCCATCGCCGACCGTCAATACACATCAATGCAGTTTGCGGTGGGCGACGAGTTTGTTCAGTGCGGATATAAACAATTGACTTACTTAAAATTAAGAACAATAAATGTCAGAGATAAAAAGTCCGCAAAGCAGCAGAAATAATTTTGGTTAAAATAGGCATGAAACGCCCTCTGGCGGTGGTCATAGGTAAAAATAAAGATCAGAAATGAATTTCTCGACCCCAAAAACCCCCCATATACACATAAAAAAGATAATATAACGATGAATAAAAAATCGAATTTTGAATCAATGATGTTATAGGGGAAAAATCATTTTTTGAAAAGTGGGAGACTCGAAAATCGAGATAGACCTATGGTTCCTTAACCAAAGTTGCTTAGAATTGTCCATAGAATCATCCCAGGGGGTGGCTTTAATCGAATTTTTCGGCTCCATACAAATTGGCCCGGCCTAGTATATATGTATATATAGTCGAATACAATCTCCCTGTTGTTGTTTTCAAAGAACACAATAGCTCTGTTTACCTATGTTCTTTTCGTGTGGTTTCTCGTTCCGTCGCAATCGAAGTCTGACTATTGGGAAGAATTTATAAATTAGAGCACCGCTACGACGTGGCTGATTTACAGGATAAAAATTGATTTGTAGTAAATAATAAAAAAATTTCAAATGAGTTATTTTAAATGGATAGTACGGTTGAGGTAGAAAGGAGTTATTTGGAGACGCAAGGAGAGTTAGACAGGTTCGTTGACAAACTTTGGACCCGTGCTAAAGTAGTCATATCAAATAAGGACAATTTTGCACTGTTAGAGGCGAGCGCAGTGGGGAAAATTTTGACAAAAGTAGAGGAGGCGGATGTATTGTTTGACTTCATAGATAGCTTTCACGAGCACAAGAGTGTTGCTCAGGCGAAAAAATTCGAGGGACATAGAAAAGATTTCGAAGCTTTGAGGACAAAGCTCAGGGAGGTTGAGCAACAGAGAAAAAGAGAATTAGAGAGAGCGGAGAATTGGACATAGAAAACGAGAGGTTGAGCCCTATTAAGGAAAAAGGGCATTTCGGCAGACCTGATAGACCAGGTTGATTGCTCAACAAGCCAGGGAGGATTTCGACACAGTAGATCAGGCTAACGCTAGAATCAGGGAATTACAGGTGAAAAACAGGAATTTGGCAGACGAGTAAAGATTAGCAGCAGAGACATCCCTGTACCATAAGGAAGTACAGGTAGATACAGACAGAGACACTTATCATATTTACGAAAACGAGTTGTTCACTTACGCAAACATGAACGTAAACGATATCGCTAAAACGGTGAATAATCTCGTGCCTTTGTTTTCGGGTACCGATTCACCGGCGGTGGTTTATAGGTTTATACAGGGATGCGATCTAGCTGCAAAGACGATGAAGGAGGCAAACATGCCCAGTTTTATAGAATGCATAAAGCTCCTATTACAGACGATTGATAGTATTTTTTATCAAATTGAGGATATTTTTATATTGATCAAGTCAAATTATAGCAGCTAGGAAACGATTTTTCAGAGGTTGTGAAAAGGGCTACTAATGTAGAGTATATGCTGAATAACAGAAGCAGAAATGTAGCGGGGAAGAGGTACTTGAGACAGACGTATGCAATACAAGAGAGAAATGAAGTACAAGAGCTGAACGATAGGTTGGGGCATGGGATAAGGATAGGTAATATAGAACCAATAGAAAGATTTGTAAACAAAAGGGGGTCCAACGGAGGTGGGCGGAGACATGACGAATACAAAATGAACATAAAGTGTTCATTCTGTGACAAGCAAGGTCACACAAGGGATGCGTGTCTTACAAGGAAAAACACGCCCTATTGTGAGAAGTGTCACGAGTATGGCCATGACAAGGGGTGGAAATGTAGAACGAAATACGTGCCAAGGGAGAATAAAAATCAGGGGAATAACGGCGGTAGGCCATTTAACGATAGCCAACGAAAAAATAATCCATTCAAGGATAATGTCATGGGTACGAGGGTATTCCATAACACAGTAGGCAAACAACAGCAAGTGACATGTCACTGGTGCAAGAAGCCAAGACATTATATGAAAGATTGTTATGGTAGAATGAATTCGGAGAGCAAGCGGGGAAACTCCATGCGGGCCAATCTACGCCAATAGTTTGGAATCCCAATACAAATACGAAAAATAGGCAAAACGGGATGAATATCTGCCTTACAAACCGAAGAACTATGAATGAGTTGTCATTGCCAATGAGAGAAAACGGAATGAATATCCATCATAAGTCGAACGGGGCTGTAGAGCAGTTGTCATTGCCAGATAAAATAATTAGTGGTGCTGAGATAAAGAGTAATGTAAAGTTGGCATCGGATATAGAAGCTGATAAGTTGTCGTTGACGACATCTGGGAGGACACAATGGAGGAAGAAGAAGATAAAGACAACCAAACAGGGGTTGAAGAGGGAAAGAGGAAAAATGTATTGGAACACAAAATATTATAGAACAAGAATTTGAAGGTAATAAGGAAGAGCAAGGAAGTGAACTGGGGACCGCTTGCATAAATGTGATAAGTTCACTTGCACAATTAATTATAATGATACTTTGCGTGATGAATTTGTGGATAGTGGAAGTTATAAATAAGGAAGAATCGAAAATAAAGAAGGCAGTCCATGGGACAAGAACAGGATTGTGCAGCGTTAAGACGGGATTAACCAAGTTCTGCTCCGAATTATGGGACCAAACGGAGGTGTCATTTAGTCGATTGAAGACAAACGGGCGTCAATCAAATTGGACTTTTGGGAAAAATATGTGGGTCCAGCGGGTACTGCAGTAAATGATGTGTTCGTAAAGATTCCTTGCAAGGAGTGAAAAAACGGAAAACTCGTTTTACTTGTAGATTCCGGAGCTGATACGAGTTTGGTTAAGAGGAAGTCACTATGTTCGTGTGATAAGGTAAATAAGAAGGACACGAGAGAGTTAGCGGGGCATTCGGAGGATATGTCAGCACATTGTGCTCAATTGAGGTTTGCCATTCATTGGTGGAGGAACTGTGTTTCACATTACAGGTTGTAGAAACAGAACAAGTTATTCCAGCGGACGGTATTCTAGGAAGGGACAATTTATGGAACCATTCAATAACAAGCGCGTTGGATAAAACGTTGATATTTCTTAGCCGGGATCAGGGCAAACCAATTAAATTGCCACTAAAGACCATAGACGAATGGGGTAACATTTTGTATACTGAAGATTAAAAGATTAAGGCAAGAACCATAACGTTAGTATCAATGCGGGTGAAAACTAAGACACCAGAAATAGTTATTCACAAACAGTAATTAGAACCAGGAGTATATTTGGGGGACGCATTGGTAGAGGTTAAGAGGAACAGGGTTTTCGTTCTAATTTTAAATGCAACAGAAAATTATTTTATTTTAAAGGCCGATTTTGAGCCAAAATTTTCAAACTACAATAAATATAAGGAGCCAAGTAGTGGAAAAATTAATAATCTTCAAACAACGGATACTAGAGAAAGAATAGATAAATTATTATGAACTATTGAGTTGGATACAAATTTAAATGAAGAGGAAAAATCTTCAATAGAGAGATTGTGCATATCATTTTATGATATATTTTTGTTAGAGGGTGATGAATTATCATTCACACTGGTTTTAAAACATGAGATACCGACTAAGCCAGGACAGGCAACAATTAATCAGAAGCAGTATAGATATATCCCACAAACTCATAGGGAAAAATAAATAAGCAAGTTAACAAACTGCTAGAAGAAGTGATAATTTCACCAAGCAAATCGCCTTGGAATTCTCCTTTGCTGCTAGTACCGAAGAAAAGTGGTAAGGACGGACAAAAGAAATGGAGGTTAGTTATAGATTTTAGAAAATTAAACGAGGCTACTATAAAGCAGGTATTTCCGATTCCACGGATAGATGAAATATTGGATGAGTTGGGTCATAGCCGATATTTTTCAACACTAGATCTTGCCAGTGGGTACCACCAGGTTTTGGTAGATAGGAAGGACAAAGAGAAAACAGCATTCTGTATAGGGATGGGACATTACGAATTTAATAGAATGCCGTTTGATCTAACAGGTGCTCCTGCAACATTTCAAAGAATTATGAATCATATATTAACAGGATTACAAGGCTTAGATTGTTTTGTATATTTAGATGATATAGTGGTTTACGGCAAAAATTTAGGAGAGCACGAAGAAAGGCTTACGAAGGTTTTCAACGTGTTAAGGAAATACACATTAAAATTAAATACAGAAAAATGCCAATTTTTGCGCAGAGAAGTAGTATATTTAGGACATAAGTGCTCGGAACTAGGAGCATTACCGGATCCAGGGAAACAAGAGAGCATAAAAATAGTCCCGGTACCCCGGAATTGGAAAGAGGTACAGGCATTTTTAGGTTTAATCAACTATTATAGGAAGTTCATTTCGGACGCCGCGAAAATAATATTACCCATAAACAAATTACTTACGAAGGACGAAAAGTTGAAATGGACGGAGAGTTGTCAAAAAGCATTTTAAATATTAAAAGAGGAGGTTAAATCATCACCAGTCTTAGCATACCTGGATTTTACTAAGCTATTCATACTGACGACGGACGCTAGTAATGAAGCGCTAGGGGCGGTATTATCACAAGGAGAAGTTGGGAAGGACAGACCAATTTTGTTTGCAAGTAGGGCACTTAATGATGCCGAAAAAAGATATTCGACAATAGAGAAGGAGTTTTTAGCGGTAGTGTGGGCAACAAAGAATTTTAGGGCATATTTGTTAGGTAGGTATAGATTTCAGAATATACACAGACCATCAACCGTTAAGGGGAATAGCAAATTTAAAAGATCAGACATCTAAATTAGGGAGATTTAGACATAAATTATCAGAGTACAACTTTGAGATAATTTATAAGCCAGAGAAAAAGAATCTTAACGTCGAAGCTCTAAGTAGAGTACCACATGGGAGCGAAGAAGTCGCACTAGTGCAAGATCAGGGTAAAGCAAAAGAAGTTGAGCGGCCGTTTAACAGACTATATATGGATTTGATTGGTATATTACCAGAAACGAGTCTGGGGAATAAATACATTTTGATACTTGAAGACGAGTTCTCGAAGTACATATATGAAGTGTATTATACCTAATGCGGAAGAAATAACAATTGAAAACGCTATATTGAATCTCAATATTCCTAGAACAAAGAATCACAGATAACGATTCAAGTTTTGCGTTTAAATTATTTTCGAATGTTTGCAAAAGGTTGGGAATCCAAGTTTTTCAGATTATACGGAACCATAATCAACGAGTTCAGTGGAACACAGCGGTACGAATTTTATTAGGGAAAAAATATCAGAGTGTTTGTTAAAGTCTGATGGAAAGGTTCTGGAGTGGGAACAAGGGTTGAAAGAAAACACAAATTTATATAATAGTAAATTACAGGTTTCAGCACGAGAGAATTCTTTTCAAGAATTACACTTGACAAAGCCAGAGTTAATAAGTAAAGATATAAATATGGTCAATACACGATCAAAGAGGAAGGAAGAGGAAGTTGAAAACCAATTCGTTCAGGAAGAGATAAACAAAGTTGATGAGGAGATAATGGGAAGCAGGAAACCAGGAGCAATAGAACTGACAGACCCAAAGGAGATACAGGGTCCGCCATCTAACTTTTTTTTAGTTTTTTAATTTTTTTTTTTACATTCATATTCGCTTGTTTCTGTTGTTTTTCTTCTTCGTTTGATTATTTGTCTCATTCTTACATTAGCAGTTGTACATCAATTGTATTTTAAATTTTTGCTACATACTTTTGTTAATCGCTGTACCTTAAGGAACCTTTTAGTACAGGGTAGTTACAACGCTAATTTTTCTTTTTTTATTCTTTTTATTCTTATTGATAAAATTTTTTAAAATTTTTGCTTGTCATTCCCAAAAGGAAAAAAAAACACATGTCTTTGCGTAATAAGCAAAAAAACGGATTCAACTACAACTCTACATTCTTCTGTACATGACATTGCTGATGACATGGACATTTGTGGTATAACAGCCCCTCCACCTATTTTGACTTCTACTTCGAATACAGCAAACATATCGATTTCTGCTCCTTTGCCAGTGCTGGCACCTCTACCTTCATTGCCAGTCATGTCTTATGCCCAAACTGTTTCTCTTTCACCAACTTTGGTCGATTCCCAGGTTGTTCCTCTTAATTCTCAGGTTTCTGTTCTACCTAAGCCAATCATTGCAATTCCAGCAACTAAATCAATCTTTGTTTCTCGCGTAGCTGCGGAGGTTTCACATTTGCCGCGTCCCCGAAATAGCCCTGAATCTCATCCAAAAATGATTAATAAACCGCAAGTCTAAATTAGAGCTTGTGTACCAAAATGTCAGGGGTTAAGACCTTAAGATCTTAACTCCAAACTTTCCGATATTTTCATAAACAGTTTTGATTTTAAATATAACATTATAATTTTTACAGAGCCTTGGCTTCGCTCTAATACCTTAAATTCTGAAATAATGTGCAATAAATATCAAATTTTTCATATAAGATCGGTGGTGGTGTTTTGATAGCTATTCAAAACTCACTTGTGTCTGAAGAATTGACAATTCTTGACACCAGTGACATTGAGTCATTTGTGTTGCAGTTAAATTAAATAATAATATTATTTATGTTACCTGCTCTTACATTTCTCCTAAATGTGACTTAACAATGTATTTAAAACATTTACACGCCATCGAAAAAGTTCACAATTTGTTAAAAAAATAAAGGCGTTCTTATTGTGCTGCGTGATTTTAACCTACCTTTTGTGACTTGGAGATCGTCTGACGATTCTTCATTTCTTACTCCTGTTTCCAATAGTGATTGGATAAATGATTTCTTAGATAAGCTATCTGATCTGTGTTCTCAACAAATCAATGATATTTTAAATATAAACCACAGAACCCTAGACCTTGTATTTGTAGATAGATGCACTGCTGTTAATCTGCATTGTTCGAATCCCGTATCTCTTCCAGAAGATGTACATCATCTAACTCTTGAAATAACAGTTTTACTCCCCCACGAAAAAGAAGATAAAGTAACTGCTGATGCGCGAAATAAAAAGTTTATAATTTTAAGAAAACGAACTATGTAAAACTTAATACCTTACTTTCGCAGACTGATTGGTCTCCAATTTTAACTAGCGGAACATCATATTCATGTTATGACGTCGAATCTTCTGTACAGTTTTTCAATGATACTCTGCAAAGGTGTTTCTTATTGTCCGTCCCAAAAAAAAGGTGTTTCTCCAATCCTTTAAATCCACCCTGGCTAACAAATGATCTAAAGGCACTTAAAAATTTTAAAAATCGTTTATTTAAAAAAACATAAAATATCTGGATCTAGTTGACTTTGTTTCCTATTCTTCTTGTCGTTATAGATATCAACTATTAAATAAACAATGCTATTCTGCTTATATAATTAACATAAAATCTCAATTTAAAGATGATCCAAAACTTTTCTATAGTTTTGTTAACTCAAAACGTAGAGCCTCCAGCTTTCCATCCCTTCTGAAATTCAATCAGGAAGAATCATCTTGTGACAATATGATTTCTAACATGTTTGCAAACTTCTTTAAATCAACTTACTCCGATATACCATTTAATACTAGTACGGTGTATCCTTTTCTCCCGCCAGTTAACTCTTTTGAAACTCCTGTAACAGACCCAAATATTGTCATGTGTTATCTTCGACAAGTAAAATCCTCTTTTACGACCGGCCCTGATAAAATTCCAAGCTGTATTTTAAAGCAATGTGCTACAAACCCGTGTACTCCTCTAGCAAACATTTTTAATATTTCCTTGCATAGTGGTTATTTTCCTTTTATATGGAAGGATTCTTATATTATACCCCTTCATAAATCTGGCTCCAAGAAAGATGTTTCTAACTATCGAGGAATTGCAAAATTAAGTACAATCCCTAAGTTATTTGAGAAAATCATAACTGTCTTCCACCATTTCTGTCTTTCAACATAGTTTTCTGAAGGGTAAATCCACTACAACAAACCTTAGAGTTTACTACGAGTGTTATAAATGGTTTTACTTTGGGACTGCAGACTGATGTTATTTATACGGACTTTAGCAAAGCTTTCGACAGTGTTAATCATAATCTTCTTTTGAAAAAACTCCACCTAATTGGGTTTCCTGTCACATTATTAAATTGGATAAATTTGTATTTATCTAGACGTACTCAAAAGGTTTTATATAAGAATTTTCTTTCAAAAAGTAATTCGGTCACTTCTGGCGTTCCTCAGGGCAGTCATCTTGGACCGGCTTTGTTTTTACTATTCATTAATGATCTTCCTTCTGTAATAAAACACTGTAACGTCTTAATGTACGCTGGCGACGTGAAACTTTTACAATCTAAATAGACTTGTGGACTGGTGTAGCTTAAATATATTAAATCTCAACTTAAAAAAATGTAAGCAAATGACATTCTCGCGAAGATCTGCTAGTAACATAAATTACACTATAAATAACACTAACTTAGAAATAGTTTCCAGTTTTCTCGATCTTGGTGTTATTATGGATTCAAAACTTCGCTTCAATCTCCACGTTAATATGGTGATAAAAAAGGCAAGAGGAGTCCTTGGTTTCATTATAAGATGGGCTAAAGAATTCAGTGATCCCTTTACTACTAAATTATTATGTACCTCTCTCGTAAGACCAATTGTTGAATATGCATCAGTTATATGGAACCCACAATATAATGTCTACATCGACGCCATAGAATCCGTTCAAAAACAGTTTTTACTTTTTGCTTTACGTCATAGTCGTTGGAACCCAATATTATGCTTCCATCGTATGAAATACGCCTTAAAATTATTTTACTACCTTCCCTAAGAAGCAGAAGAATGATGCTTAATGTCATGTTTCTGTATAAATTACTTCGTGGCGAGATTAATTCGGAATATCTCATCTCAGCTCTAAATTTTAACATCCCAAGGAGAGGAACTAGACATTTTCTGTTTTCCAAGTTGAGTCAGTGCAGTTCTAATTACGCTCTTCATGAACCTTTACAATGTATGTGCAGTGATTTCAATGATAACTTCAACATGATTAATTTTTCTGATTCGGTAGACGTCTTAAAACGGAAAATTATATTACATTTAAATAATTAAATCAATTTAACTTCATCCTATTATACCTAACGCAGTTTTATAACAATAAGGGTATTCACTTCACTGCTGAAATTTCCGAAATGCTGAAATTTACGAAATCTTCAGTGCAATTGTTGTTGTTTTAGTTTTCTGAAGTTTGCTTAAATTTAATCACCTATTGAGTTGATTAAAAATAATCGTCGCAAACTTGCGACGGAAAGAAGTGTTCAATTGACATAAACGAGACTGTTTAATGAGATTTTGTCATTGTGAATATGCAAAATTCGATAAGAAGAAGATCATTCTGTCAAATTTTCTTGAATAAAAACGTTGTACCATGGAAAATTCTAATTAGGTAAATATCTCATTGGATATTAAATCAATGATTAAAATTATTTAAAATGTAAAAATTTGCTCCTTTAGAAGCTAAAGCGGGAGTCCAACCACCGTTGGACAGATAAGGAGACGTGCAGTTTACTGGATGCTATCGTTCAGAAAGTTAAAGGGAACCCAGAAGGATTTGAGGCAAGCACTTATCAAACGTACGATATCAAAAAACTTTGAGTAATTTTTCCAACATTTTAGAAGCCAACAGCTCCAAAATTTTATGATGCAGTCTGCAACAAGGAAGCAGCGCTACAAACTATAGCTACATTAGGATATAATGCTCTTAAAAATAAAATGCGTTACTTAAGAAAAACATTCATCAATGCTGAAGAGTGGAAGGGGCACACTGGAGCTGGGTTGCTGGAAGAAGGGAGTGCAGATAGTGTGAAAGGTAAAAAGGCTATGGCTTTCTAAAAAAAGAGACCAATTAGAGATGGCGCAACTAAGTGTGGCATAACTGCAATGTAAACTGCAAAGCAACTTGTATTTTCTCTGCACAACTTTTTATCTGATCGTTATCGAATTACATTTTTTAAACCAATACTTTTTTTGTTTTCAGAATATATTGAAAAAATTTGTCCACACTGCAGCGTTTCGGAACAAATATTTGGGCAGAGGAAGGCCGTTGTTTTGCCATTTATTTATGATTCTTACGCTGATATTGATGCAAGCGAAAACGTAAATTATGATTGCCAAAAAATACAAGAAAGCCAATAAAGTTTTGAAGACTGCATAGTTGTTTCAGAAAGCACGGAGGAAGTGCAAGTGCAAGCCACCGATGGCCTTAAAAAAAAATTAAGACTTACACCGAAAGAAAAAAAAAGCAATTCATCCTTGGACTTTTTGGTAAAGTGTCAAGAAAAAAGAAACGAAGTAGAAGAACGAAAATTGTGCATGCAGGAAAAAATAGAAGACCGTAGGCTTAATGTTCAAGAAATGATTGAAAAAAACAAAATTAACTTTCAGCGAGAGCAACTGGATTTTGAAAAAGAGAAACACCGAAATGAATTCGAAATTAAAAAACTTAATCTTCAAAATGAAATGGAGCTGAAAAAATTCGAAATTGAAATGAAATATAAGAATAATAAAATGTATATATATAATATATATATATAACATATCGTCGCTGCGCCAACAAAAAGAGTTATGTGTTTTTCAGTAACATTTCAGGAGATTAATTTTTTCAAAAAAAGGCAATTGCAGAAATGCAAGCAGTAGGTAGTGTTAATAAAATTCCTTAATTTAATTCCTTAAAATTTAATTTTTTATATATGAAATCGTAAATTGCATTCTAATAAAATACAGAAATTAAGTTCTTTAATAAACAAAAAATCATGCTGCATTGTTTACTTCAGTGAAGTTAAATTTATAAGATATATACATATCTTATGTATATATATATGAAAAGATATATATATATATACGGATATAGACAAAGATATTAATAAAGATATAGAAACAGATATAGACAAAGATATTGATACGGATATTATTATAGATATGTATATAGAAATAGATATAGTAATATTAAAAAATCTTAAATTTTTATTATAGATTGGTTAATTAGCTAACATATCCTCTTTAAAAGCCTACCATTTACTTTAAATTCTATTTAGTACGAAGAGCAAATATCGTCTATCTGATTATCAAAAGAAAACTTCATTTATTTAAAAAAAATTAATGTCATAGTATTGAATTTATAATAAAACATAATTTTTTTATTTAAACTTTCTTAATATTGGTTTCTGTCCCTTAGTATTTCCAATATTGCTCGTCTCTTTAATTCGGCATTCCCGTCCATTTCTTCATGATCTTCAGCATCATTTTCACTTATGAAACAGTTGTTATAAGTGGGATCCTCTTGAGGAAACTCGTCGTTTTCTATCCGAATGCGATATTTGCTGAGAGAACGGTTGAACTCATTTCTTTCGCTTAAGGTTCCTTGGCTAGCGTTAGATCGATATGGAGTAATAACCGTGTTCGAAAGCTTGTATGCACTATCTCCGACTATCCATTCATTATCAGAAAAGTAGTGGGTTTGCTTTGTTAACAGCGTAGAGTTTTAAAAATTCTACTGTCATGAACGCTTCCTGGATATCCTATGACAGTATGTATTATTTTCATATCGTAATCACAAACAGCCTGCATTTTTATTGAATACTGCTGCTTGCGCGAAAAATATGACTCGGGGTCTATAGTTGGCTTTTCAGCTAAACGAATCTCTGTTCCATCTACATAGCCCAGGCAGTATGGAAGTTCATCATAAGTTTTATTTATAATATCCTTTCGACGATCAGAATCAGGCCAATTTAAAAAAAATTTTGATTTGTTGCATAAAGCCTTACATACTCTTTTAGTTATTTTAGCAAGAGTCCCTCCATCACCAACACCGAATAATTTAGATATTTTGCAAATTGAAGCACCCTCTCCATTAGATCCAAGCCTATATAAGACAATAGCTAGTTGCATTTCAACTGGAAATTGTTTCCAGGAGTTTTGACCATTGAACACTGGTTCATCATCAATTAAATGACAAATATAGTCGAAAGAATTCCAATTCATTTGGACGATTTGCCGAAATCGCTGCTCGTCCAGATTGGGAATAACGTTCCACAGAATGTCTAAGCTTTTTGAGACAGATCCTAAGATGAAAGGTGATACATATCGGTATGCCTCTATTGCAATTAAGGAAAGGCAAAGCAAAAGCTATCCATAATATCATCTATTTCTTCTGCAGAGTCTTCAAAAGAGAAATATAAATAATTTAAGCTTTCTATCGGTCCTTGTTTATCTTACCAGAGTCTTCAAGAAGTATAACATCTTGTATGGTCTTTTCCAATATAAAATCATATAATTTACTTTTTTCACTTATTTTTGGCATAATATTTTATTAAAATACAACAATCACTACTTTTTTAAACAAAATATGAAGAAAATTATTTGCTTTAGTTTATTTTCAACGAATCTGAGTAATGGCGGTTTGAAGTTTGACAGATATGTAAGAAAAAAAATAGTTTAAAAACAGTCGCTCACATCAACTCATCGGAAATTTGCGATTTCGGAAATTTCAGCAGTGAAGTGAATACCCTTAATGTAAAATTGGTAATTGAGATTGTTCTGTTTCTCTTCTTTGTCTCGATATTATGTTTTATAAAGTAAGATATTATGTTTTATCAAATATGAATCGTTTTTAAAACTTACTTTTTAATTATTCAATATTTTAATTTTAAATCGAATTGTGATTTACGTGCTCACGTGGTTTCCTGATTTGAAATTAGACTGAACTCACACTATCACCTGGATTGGTGTGCCAGAGTATATCTCTTTTCCACACAAGTTTATGCCTGCGTTGGCCCAAATGCATATCTAACTAATTGGGATTTTGATTTAGCGGATATGAGATTTATCTCATTTCCACTTAGGTCTTTGGGTTGGACAATGGCCGCAAACCAGTTAAAATGAGTTTACTGTTTTGGATTGTTTTTGAAATCAGGATTGTTTTTCGGGTACCTTAAATTGATAATCACTATAATTTAATTCGATGTTGCTTATTTTTATTGAATTAAATATACTTAAATACGCGTTTGTTATATATTAAATTTTTAAATTCCGCTGAAAAGCCAATTAATGTGCTTAGTGGAAAATCCTAATTGCCAATAGGGGGTATGTTTAGTACGTAGGTGCATTCTGTCAGTTCCGGCTGATCCGGGCAGGATCTAGAGTGTAAATCGTGCATGCGTATAGGTCGGGTATACGTATCTTTGGAAGATTCATACCTCCGGGAGAATAAAAAAAAGACTTGGGGACATCAAGGGTCTCTTAAAACATATTTGAGAATTAGGCAAGAATATATATGGAAGGGCATGAAAGGCCAAATAAAGAGGTACGTAACGAATTGTAAAAAGTGTCAGCTGAACAAAAGTTCAAAGCTAACGAAGATGCTTATGGTATTAACAGAGACACCACAACGGCCATTTGAAAAGTTGTATATGGACATCGTAGGAGTTTTACCGAAGACAGTTTCCGGAAATAAGTATATTTTGACATTTCAAGACGATTTCTCAAAGCTTATGGTATGCGTACCAATGCCAGATGCGGAAGCGAATACTGTAGCGAAAGCATTCTTTGACGAAATAATTATGCGGCACAATACAACCTAAGGTGTGAAAAATACTAGGAATTAAGAAGTTACATATAACGCCATACCACCCGCAAGCAAACGGCTCGCTAGAACGTAGTCATAGACCCTTGGCGGAATATTTAAGAAGTTTTGCAAAGGAGGACGGGTCCAACTGGGATCAATGGTTATCTTCAGCAATGCATGTGCATAATAATACACAGCATTTATCAACAAAACAGACGCCGTTTAGGACACTATACGGGTTTGATTCCGAAATGGCTACAAATTTAAAGAGAAAATGTGGGCCTGTATATAATGCAGACGACCCATCGAAAGTATTCAAGTATCAAATACAGAGGGCGCACCAGTTGGTGAGAAAAAATAAGATCATGTGAAGAAAATATCAAAGAATTATTATGATAGTTAAGTAAATTCGGTAGACTTCAAGGTGGGAGATAGGGTACTCCTAAAAAATCAGTTGAGGAAATATAAGTTTTCACCGATTTGGACAGGTCCGTTTGAGGTAGCGTCGGTTAGAAGCCCCGTTACCACGGAAATTTTGGTAAAAGGAAAAAACAAGAAGTTGCATAATAATTTGCTGAAGTTGTTTCATGAGAATAAGAAGTAAATATAATGTAAAACAAAAATATAGAAGATTAAATTTATGAATTTTAGAGAAAATTAAAAGTAGGTTATAGGGGAACATGGAAATAACGGGTGGAGTATAAAAGTTGCAGATAGGGGAGAAAAGTTATAGAAAAAAAATATGAAGGAATTCTGTTAAAACACAAATAATTAATAATATCATTTCTTTTAAATATTAGACATTAAAATCAGGATGTTTTGGACATGCATTATTTTGAGAACAATACAGAGAGTTTGGATGCAAGCAACGAGAATACTGCATTTGGCGCAAACACCGATGTTTTTTGAAGACTTGAATACAGCACTATTTTATAAGAACGAATGGGTGATATTTACGAAATTTGAACCACTTAAACTTAAGGAATTTCTAATGGTAACAAGGAAGATGCAAGATAAGACGAAACAAATGTGCTTGGAGATGTTATTGAGCGGAGCCTTAGATACATGTACAACCACATTTAGGACGTCGTTGGATTTTGTTGGCGTAGCATTTAACTGGGCGTTCGGGGTCATGGATAAGAAGCACGGAGACCAGATATTGGAGCAAATAGAAGACCTGGAAAAACTGCAAACGAAAACGTACGAGTTGATGGATCATCAGATTACAGTGATGGTGAACAGCTACAGGCAACTCGCTGAACCAATTAGCTCAATAATAGGAGAAGTGGAAATGTTGCATGATGAGTAAATCAGAACAATAACTAATCAAAGAACAATGGGGGAGGAACTAAACAAAAGAATAGTTAATATAGAATATACTCTGAGGACACTGGAAGTAAAATTGAGGATAGAATCGAATTTGATAGAAGTACAAGGACAACAATTGTCAGAATTAGCAATTATTGACGATTTGTACAATGAGAGACTAAATCCTTTGTTAGTAATGTCAGCAGATATAAAGTCAGTAATGATGCGTCCGAAAGTTACAATTAATGCCCGAAATATTATGCTAAGTGCGTTCGACATTCATAAGATAGCCAGACTTAAGGTTTTCCCAGCAGAAGGGAGCTTAATTATCGTTATCAAAATACCAATTCCGGAGGTCGACAAGTATACGGTATATAGGCCATACCCAATCCCGATAGCGGCAAATGAAAAATGGAATTTGCTATGCAAACCGATCGTTGATTACGTAGCAGAGTCAGAAGATAAGTTTAAGTTCGTCGGGCTGACGAGTGAGAAGTTGCGTAAATGTTTCGTTCTAGGAGAAAAAGAGAACGCTGAGTATTTATTATGCAAAAGCAACGGGAAAGTATTCAAAAACAGTATTCCACTGTGTGAAATAAGGCTATTACAGCACAGATCAGACAAAACGGATGCGTGTAAACCAGTCGCGATCCCAGCTACTGCTGGTGTCATTGTGAGAACTAAAAAACTAAATACATAGTTGTTTAAATTTGGGAACACAGTGGTATTTAATGTCATATGTAAAAGCAGTTTGGATATCATTGCATTGAGCGGGTTTGGAATATTAAAAGTACAAATGGACTGTACAATACAGAACAAAGACTCAATTATTCAATATGAAAAAACCCAAAGGGTCGATATGGATATTGCTTTTAGTGAAATAAATCATGGAAAGTATATAGAGAATTTTAGGAACGAGTGAAAGCACATTTTGGCAAAGAAGGTTAATAATGAAACATACACACTAGAATTGTCAATAAAGATCACAAATCATAAGGATTTAAGAAAATTGTTGACGGAAGGGGAAAGAAGCTTTGAGATATTAAAAAACGAAGCCAGGCAACAAGAAATAAATGAAACGAACGCAAGGCATAATATGGTAAAAAGGGTGGGGATAACATTCGGTGTATCCGCAATGATGATATTGACAGTTTTGAGTGGAGTAATATTATTATTATTGAAAAAACTTCGAGAGTCCCAAAAAATAAGGATCGTAGCGGAGGAGACGAAAAGGGAACCAATTCGATCAGCACCGGAATTACAGCTAGCAAGGAAGGCTATAACTGTAGTAAAAGAAAAGAGGAGAGTGAAACACATGAAAAACAGAGACCAAGTGTCCCGAGATCAGTAGGACCAGAGGAGTACCATGACGTAAATTATACCTGAGAAAATGTGTGATGTATTTATTACAATTTTTATTACAATTTTGACAAAAGAAAAAGAATAAAAAGGAAAAATTAAGAAAAATTGTTTGTTTTTTAATAATTTAATTGAGGTGAAGAAGTTTGGAAATAGACTGGAGTACATATCTAGTGATGGAGTGAGTGACTGGAGTGAGACGGCAAATGATGGACAAAATATGTTTATTTTTTTAAATGTTCGATATTTTTATTTTTTTGTTAAATTTAAAGTTAGTAAGCTGGTGGGCCGACCAGCTGGGCCAGACGATGGACCTGAGCGTGTAGCGGCACGTTATTCCCCCAACTACGATAGTCAACCCGAGTGATGATATAGCATACATGCTCCAGGGGCGGGCCATGTGGACGGTATACTGGGAAGAGTATACTCCGCTGGTACTCGCAAATTGCGGTACGGGCAGATCGAACTACAGATTCCTCCCAGCAACATCTCGACAGTTACCGCAGCCAGAACATAAGGTAGAGATCTGGACCCAGGTTCCATAGAGCGTCCAGGTAGTCTAGGGACGCTACGGGGGGATTGAAAAAGATATTAGTTTAAGTTAGTGAAAATGATAGCGTTTAATTACCATTGTGAAACCGTTAGTCATTTGCTGGGCCCTCGTTGGGAATCGGCTCCGGCAAAGGTTCCGCGTGGTGCATGATACTCGATGGGTCTGGGAAGACCCAACGAAGAAAGTTTAGTGCGGTGGAAATGGCTGCTAGAATCATTGCGGTCAAGAAACGATTTAAGAATAAGCAATGCAAATAGCTTGTGCCGGTTTATAGGGAAAAAATTTCCCAAAATCAGGAAAAACTTAGCTAGGTATTTTAAGTATAAAAGAAGAGTAGCACGGAAGCAATTTTTGGGGGCGAATTTTGGGGCGAATGGGGTTAAAGGTATTGAAATTCAAGTAGAGGAATAATGTAAAAGAGAAGTTAACAGTGGAGGAATTATCTGTTTCTCACAGCTGATAACAAAAATAATTTACTCGAATCATGAGAGAGCCAGGGGATGGCAGGAGCAAAAATATGAGTCCGGAGATAGTAGCAGAAGATTCTAAAGGCAAAGGCAATTGTATTGGCATCTGCAAAGTGAATATCATAGTTACGAAAATCCTACGCAGGAATCAAAATCAAGCACAACGCATTCTACTTGTAGATCCCAAAATAGTGCCACTTTATTTTAAATAATTTTGTAAAGTTTGTTTTGGGTTCAAAATAGTCGTTGAAGTAATTAAATGTTGTTTAAAAAAAAAACAAATTAATTGAAAATAAAGATATATGAAAACGTCCAATGAAGTCGCAGTAAAACATAATAAGTTAAATGATACAGAAAGTAAAGAAAAAAAATAATGAAAGAGACAAATTATTTTTACTTAAATGGTAAATGGAAAAATTATTTTACAAGGACTTTACAAAGAATTTTAAAATTGGAGCAGTGAATATAAGAGCAAAAGAATAAAATAAATAAATAATAAAACTTAATGAAAACGAAATACACACTACGGGAAAATATTACTTCAAGTTTTAAATTAAAGATGTTGAATTGGAGAAATAAAAATTAAAAATTAATGTTTTAAGGAACAAAGCAAAAGAAAATCCTACATATAAAATTGTTTGTACTTACTGTTTCTTTTTTTTAAGGATATATGCGCTTACGCATAAAAACATTGATAAGAAAAATTAAGATTCGCATAAAAATATGGAAAAAATAAAAACGAAATTGTGTTGAATTATATCAAAATTGGAAAAATACAGATTAATGACAATGATATGTTAATGTCAAATACAATTGATTCATTGAAAATATGTATGTTAAAAATTGTGTGCATAGAAAGAAAAATAAAAATCAATTTAAAGAGAATTAACGAAGTTAGAAAATTAGAAGAATTAAGAAATTGAAATCCTTGAAGTCGTATGTTGATTTGATAACAAGGCAAATGTGAAGTAAAGTTAAGATAACAACAATATCAATATAAATAAATTTGATAGTAAAAAAATGTATTAATATATACAGAAACTGATTACAAATGTTTACACAATAAATAATACGTTAAGGGTAGAATTTAGGTCGAACTTATGAGTTAAGGTCAATAATGGGCCACTGAATATTTTAAAATTTGTTAGATAAGAAAAAAAAAATTATGTAAGATGGAAATTAAGAATACAACATTCGAAGAATACGGCAATATCAAGTGTGTTGTATGCATCAACATAGCAGAAGCACAGGAAACGGAGTTGAAGCAGGAACATTCACGAGGTATTCAAGTAAAGGAAGTAACGAAGACTTTTTATTTCGTCTGAACCAGTAAAGGGAAAACCGTAAGTGAACGTTATATGAAACACAAAAAAGAGAAGATGAGTTTAAAAAAATTACATCGACGCAGTAACTATTCATAAAACTGAATGCAAGGTTTCTTGACAAACATAAGGACAACACAGCAAGTTGAAGAGGTGCAAAAAGGGCAGACATGGAAAAGTTGCATCACAAACAAAAATTTCATAACGCAAAAAAATTTCGACGCAGTAACTATTCATAAAACTGAATGCAAGGTTTCTTGACAAACATAAGGACAACACAGCAAGTTGAAGAGGTGCAAAAAGGGCAGACATGGAAAAGTTGCATCACAAACAAAAATTTCATAACGGGCCGCAGCTCATTCAGTTTCGTTAGATGAATTTTTCAGAAACAAAAGTGTGCAAATATATTACATACTTCGGAATAGTTTGAAATTTTGTAATTTTCAACAGTTTTCTTAAAAGTATGCTGGCAATTTTTCTTGTGGAGCATATGGCGAAGGTAGAGAATAAACGATAACGTATTGGCAGCATCAATCAACAAAATTTATTATAACAAAGTCTCCAACACAACGGAGTTGTTCAACAATAGATTGGGTGAATTAGGATATTTGTTTATACATCCGAGATCAATAGAGTAACTAAAAGATTTTTAGCACCAGAAGCAGAACAAAGATAAGAGATACCTAGTGGAGCATAAGCAGAATGAATCAACGAGGACCAGAGTCACCGATGTATACAAGACATAGGGAACTATTAAAATTTAATTGGTTTCAAATGAGGAAATTTTACATTTTTTAGATATAAAATTACTTAAGATATTAAAAGTACATAGAACAAAAACATACACATGCGAAAGAATTAAATAATACATTTTTTTACGCGTATACGCGTAAGAACAAATTCGATGCACAAGGAGCAGGGTACATAAAAATTTAAACCTCTTTACGGTAAAAAATTTTCTGTTTCAAAGGGGGGAGAAATGTTGTGATCCAGATCATGCCATGTGGTATGAATCACAACCCTCAACTCATCAGAAATATGATGGTAAACAAACGTCATAGTTTGTTTACTGGCGACATAACATTCAATTATTCACGGCCAGGTTCAACGAACGCCGATGTAAAAAAAAAATCCTATGAACACTGATCTACCTCAACAACAAGTTGGGAGCTCAGCGTTCATATAATTTTGAAACAGCGTGATTTGAAACTTTTTATTTAGTGAAACAAAAAACAACAATAAAGTATAGTAAAATCGGTTAAAACGTTTATCGCGGAAATGCAAGTGTTGCGGTTTTTGCTGTGCTTGAAACTGAAAAGTAGAATTAAATAACATTTGATTGTTGTTTTAAATGCATATATTTTTGATGAGCAAATTTCTTTAAGTTGAAGAATATGTTTTCGCAACGTGACCCAATTTTTACATGCGGAACAAGCTGGTGTGCTTGTTTTGCAAAGTAAAACATGGCATAAAAAAAAATCTAGACCAACAAAGTTATGGTGCCAGGGGCAAAAAAAGCAACCTGGCACAATTGTAATTAGCATCAATGCTAAAATAGATGTACGTATGTATATGTAAACATTTTTAAGAAATTGTTATTAGCATCAATGCTAAAATAGATGTACGTATGTATATGTAAATATTTTTAAGAAATTGTTATTAGCATCAATGCTGAAATATATGTACGTATGTAAATAGTTTTAAGATATTGTAATGAGCATCAATCCTGAAATACATGTTCGTATAAGTAAATATTTCCATGAAATATTGAAGAGGTCCAGATAAAATTATGCTGCAAGATGCGGAAAGCAATCTTGCACAAGTATCAATGTTACAAATAAGAACCGAGGTGTTAGGCATTAGTATTTTGAATACAAAAGTTAGTTGTTAAAATATTATACTGTTACGAGAGTATAAAATAGTTGTTAAAATATTATACTGCTCGTAAATAAATAAAAGTGAAGTCTTCACATAGAAAGAAGAGAACTCGAGATATTCCAATTTTGAAGGTACAGGAAAAAAATGGACAACTACTATGGTAAGTATGCTTTCGGTTTGGGAACCGTTCAAAACCCCCATTAACATAAACCGATCTCGGCAACCTCACGGCGGCCTACTGAATGGTATAAACCACCATGCCTACCAAACAAAGAGGTGGTTAATATTATAATAAAAATTAGGGAGTGTCGCTCGGCGACGAATAGGACCTACGTGTATCCTCAGTGGAGGATACAATACAGAATCCTGGTGTAGCAACTAGACTAGAGAAATTCGGCTTCACAAAACCAAATCAGAAGGATTCATGGCAAAGCTTTGCTGTAGAGCTAAACTCTTTAGGACCTCCTTTACGCGAAGGAAGGAATTGCACAAGTTGAGGTCTTATTTAACACTTTTTAAAAAAGTTACCTACAAACTTAAATTTTCGATTTGACTTTAGGCTGAAGACAAAAAAAAACTGTCAGCAATTCGGACGGAAGCAACCGAGACTGGTGGAGGGCCCAACAGACAGCTCAGCCTTTCACCCTTGGAGTATCGTAGTCTACACAAAGTTTCAGGTTCTTCATAATCTCCAAAGAATAGATCTGTGCTGCTAATCATTTTAAAATTTAGTATTTAGAGAATAAAAAAAAATTTGTGACCGAAATCTACAGGTGGTCATGAACTTCCGGTGGATTATATTTGTCTATAACACTGCACCGTAATCTGCATAAAGTTTCCGTTTCCACAATTTTCTCGCCAAAAATAACTCAACTCTGCTTATTTGTTTTTATCGCGGCTTAATTGAAATTTGAGGTTTGACTTCTGACGTTTCTAAGCGAATTTTCATGTTTTCTGCTTTGGCAGCACCGTATCTAAGGCGAATAAGTAGGTTCGCAAACAGTGATACCACAAAAAGAAAAATTCGCCAAATGATTCGACTCAAGTGAAGCATTCGATTCGCAGACGGTGATAGGGGCATTAGTCGATACAAGTTGAATTCATTCAAGCTGGTTAACGGAACAGTTATCTGGAAAATGGCGTGATTCTCTATATCGCTGCCTTAACCTTCATTAACTTGTATATTGATAGGAGATCACCTTGATATCCTAGGATCTATATGCTTGGTGCCAAATGTGCTGAGATTTTTTAAATTTCATTGTAAAGATGCTGTCGTGATAGCAGTTGAGGGCTGATTTAACCATTATGAACATTTGTAAGAACATTTATTAGTGCTGCTTGCACACGTTGAACATTTGATGTCATAATAGATAATTGAAAAGCTAATGATAAAAACATCTGCAATGTTTGCTCTGCCTGTGCTTCCTCTCCATTATGCCGTAATTGTTTTTTGATGTCCGTCAATCTTCCTTCAAGCCTTTTGAAGGCCATTTGAGTTGTGGTTTGATCATGTTTTATGATATTAATGGTTGAATCAACTACTGAGATCTGTTTTTTCATCATATTTGCCAAATCAGTTGCATTCGTGATCACGTTGGGCGTAAACGTGCGTCCATCCGTCCTCGTCATAAATGTAATTTTTTTTAAAGCTAGTTGTTTGTGCCGTGGCTTAAATATTTTGTCGACTGTTTCGTGTCGAAATAAGCTTCGCGATAATGTACAAATTAAATGTAATATGTTTTTATTTTAAACAATTTAAATATAATTGAAACTCAACTAATAAACAAACAGCAGTGCAAAAATAAATAATTATAAAAACAAAAACAAATATAATCCAAAGCAACACTCAGCAGCCTCAACCAACAACACAACAGCAAAACCTGTTTTGCAGAGAGCCAGCCGCCAGCTACAGCATCAACACCGTTGACAACATTCGTGTTTTTTTGTTTGACCATGTGAGGGGCTTTTGTATGCTCCTCGTAGTGAAAGTAATTGTTGTTTTTTTTCGGTTCCGTCAACTCCCCCATCCTCTCACATTAGTTACGTTTGTAAGTAGGGTTGCACAGTGGGCTGAATTGTGCTGAAGTAAAGGCATAAAACTTGCTTCACTACTTTTTATATTGCTCATGTTGTGTGCAGCTCTCTTGCAGCCGTAACTAATTACCTTATATGCCCTTATTTGTTTGATTTTTGCATGGTGCGGAAATGTCAGGTCATTTTCGCATAGATTTCTGCAAAGGTCGTGAGCTGAAGGCGAATTTTGTCTACATAGGCCTCAAAAAATGGCACTGAGCGAGACCCAGGTGGCCGAGGATGCAGATCCACTGGATTTTTACATAACTGGGTATCGCTTACTGCCATTGTTTTCTTTGCATAGGGGCATTGCCCTTTTTATAAGAACTGATGTAGCGTACCAGTGTGAGCGGGGTCTGAACGTGACCGATCCAGAATTCAGCTCAATGTGGGTTAGATTCAGGCTTCGCTCGCACTTGCTAAATTTCTGCTTAATTTATAGAAGTCCAAATCTAGAGAGGGAGCCCACTTTTAACAAACTGTACTCTCTCTCTGATTCGATTACGCATATTTTGGGGTTGTTTCCTGACAGTGAGATCGTTGTAGCAGGCAATTTTAACCGACACTAAAATACTTCGCATCGAGGCAAGGAATCGCTGTAATGCCATTTTAAAACGCGAAAAGTTTCTGCACGAAGCTCGCATTCGAGAACAAGTTCTTCTCTGCCCCAAAGGGGGCAAACATTTTTGGTCATTTGTTAAAAGAGTTAAGAACCAGACAGCGTCATCGATTCCAGCTCTTTTAAAAGATGACCAAATCTTCACTGACTCGGCTGATAAAGCGAACCTATTGGCTAGATTGTTTGCACAAAATTCCACTCTCTCAGATAGCAATCAGCCACTGCCCTTTGTTGAGGGTGGATCTTCTGCAATGCAGGAGATATACTTTCGAACGAGAGCAGTTAAAAGGGTCCTTACAAATCTCAACGTAAAAAAAACCTCTGGTGCTGATGGCATACCACCAATTGTGCTTAAAATGTGTGCTTCTTCGCTGGCTCGGCCTTGCGCAACCTTTTCAACATCTCCTACAGAACCGGAATATTTCCATCTTGTTGGAAGGTGGCAAATGTCCAGCCGGTACCTAAAAAGGGTGATGCCACGAACCCTGCAAACTACCGACCCATTGAGATATTCTCTACGCTTTCCAAAGTTATAGAGAGCGTAATAAACTTCAACGTTGTGAACTATCTGGAGCACAGCCAACTGCTCAGAGACCGTCAGTATGGTTTCCGTAGGGCTCGCTCTACTGGTGATCTTATGGCGTTCTTAACCGAAGAATGGAATAAATGCGTTCTCTTTTTCAGCGGGAGCAGGGTTGTTGCTCTGGATATTTCAAAAGCGTTCGATCGAGTGTGGCATAAAACGCTCGTGTCAAAACTTGCTAGGGTTCAGTTCTATCGCCAACCTTGTTTCTGGTTTTTATCAACGACCTTCTGTCGTTGACGCATAGCCCAGTACATTCGTTTGCGGACGACAGCAGCATTTGTCATTCATATTCATTCAAAAAACGCCCACGCTCTTTGGAGATTGAGAAAAAAAGGCAAAATATGAATGACACACTCCTTAATGATCTACAAAAAATCTCCGAGTGGGGTCTTGCTAATAGAGTAGAGTTCAATGCAAGCAAGACCCAGTGTTGTATGTTAACCCACAAGCGTGTGAATCGCCCCTTAGTTCCTCTCATTATGAATGGTGTGCATCTTGTGGAATGAGCCACTCTTGACATTCTGGGCATATTCATGATGATATTTTCGATGTGTCGAAAGAAGCGGGCAAGTGCCTAGGTTTTCTAAAACGGTGCAAAAAATATTTCACTTCAGCTGATCTTCACATGATCTACACCTCATGTATTAGGCCGAAAATGCAGTACAATTCGCACATTTGGGCAGGGGCTTCAAGATCTTATTTGGAGCTTCTGGACCAAATTCAATCGTGTGATATATTTGATAGGGGATGAAATTATTTCATCCTCTCTTAACTCTCTTGGGCATCGACTTAATGTAGGTTGCCTAAGCCTTCTGTATTTGTTCGCACATGTGATTCATCGTCGTGGTGCCGTTTTTCAGTAGTTGAATTTCAGAACGTAATTGTTTAAGATCATAATAAACAACCAGTTTCCATTCACTTGTAATGATTTTGCTCAATGCGATGTGTTCGAAATGGATGCCTGCAGTTGGATTAATTTTTGTAATATTGACTGGTCCGCACCATGCTATTAGCAACAGTAGCAGTATTGCCAATAAGATCATTAGGATGTAATGTCGTGTCGTTTTTGTTCTCCTTGGTGGTTCTTCATTCATTTCGTCCTTTCGTTTTCTTGTGATCACAATTTTGTTTGATTCAGTGCCAGTATCTGTGTCTAGGGGAAGTCTGGGGAGTCGATGGATTGCACGTTTGTATGTTCCTCTTGCTGTCTTTACATCAACAACGCGTACTGCCCATCAGTTCCATTATATACTTCTACGATTCGGCCCAGAGTCCAACGCATAACAGGAATATTGTCTTCCTTGATGATTACCAATTCCCCACGTTTAAGGTTATCTGTCTGCCTTGTCCATTTTCGTCGTTGTTGGAGCTCATTCAGATACTCATTAGTCCACCTCTTCCAGAAATCGTGTTTTACTTGTGATACCAATTTCCATCGTGCCAGTAGCGATAGTTTCGTTGAGTCTGCCCTGCTGTCTACTTGGGCGGTGAGTGCTTTTCGTATGAAGAAATGACCTGGCGTCAGTGCACTCAAATCAGAAGGATCCGATGACAGTGGCGTTAGTGGCCGAGAATTTAAGATGGCTTCGATTTCCACAATGGCGGTCTCCAGTTGTTCATAAGTCAAAGAGGCTGACGCAACACTTTTTAGTAGAAGTTGTTTCGCAGGCTTAACCGCCGCTTCCCACAGTCCTCCGAAATGTGGGGATCTGGGAGGAATAAAATGTAATTGTATTCCCTTCTCATTGCACGTGTTTCTAATTTGATCTTGAGTGTCAGACGAGTAAATTGCTGATAGCTCAGTCAATTGATTTTTTTCTCCGATGAAATTTCTGGCGTTATCACTGTATAAGTTTTGGCAGCGACCTCTTCTACTTATGAATCTTTTGAGAGTGCCAATAAATGCGTTTGTAGTTAGTTCCGTAACCAGCTCCAGATGAACTGCCTTTGAGGCAAAACAACAGAATACAGCTAAATAAGCCTTGGTTGGCTTTTTTCCTCGGACTCTATAATGCACCCATAATGGCCCTGCGCAATGCTGTTGTTTTTTCTTTTATAGGCCAAAAACGTTGTCCCAAGGTTCCCAACAACACTTGAGATCCACAGTGCTTGTTCTCGTTATGCACCTTGAGGAATAGTAACTTGACCAGCGGATCGTTGTATGGAAGCACCAAAGCTTCTTCTAAACATCCCCCCACTCGAAGGATGTTCATGTCATCTAAAAATGGTGATAAGCTGTGAAGTGCACCGCCACTTTTGAGGTCATTGTGTTGCTTCAGGTTTTGGATATCTTCTCTGAAGTCATAGGCCTGGATGGTCTTGACAATAACCGCCAATGCTTGTTCTTGTTCAGATGTAGATAGAAAGATGTGTTCTGATCTAGACTCTTGTTTACACTTAGTATTGTGTATAAATCTTAATACGTAGCCGATGACTCTACATTTGCTCCATTCTACATTTGCTTTTCCAGTGATCAATGATATGGCTGTATTTTTTTTTCTTTTCGATGTCAGACGCAGTTTGTAGCTGGTTTGACCACTTTGGGGGCCATAGTTCTTGGTTGCATGCAGAAACATCGGTCCTTGGAACCAAAGTGCATCGTCAGCCAATGCCTTTGCTGAACATCCTCTTGATAGTAAATCAGCTGGATTTGCCTTTAAGCTGACATGTCACCATTGCAGAGGTGAGATAAGCATTTGAATTTTTGCTACTCTGTTTGCCACAAAAGTTCTGTATGAAGATGATTGTGTATTTATCCAATGAAGCACAACTTCTGAATCCGTTCACAAGAAAATGGTTTGGTTTTGTATCTGACAATCTGTTTTCACTCGAGCTGCGAGTTGAGAACCGACTAGTGCTACGCAAAGTTCTAATCGAGGCAATGATTGTGTTTTGAGTGGGGCAACACGGGTTTTTGCGCATAATAACCGCGTTATTGTCCTGCCATCCTTCAACGTTGCTCATAAGTATGCTGCTGCACCAAAAGCCTTTTCAGAGGCATCAGTAAAGATGTATAATTGAGTTGAAGATGATGGTTCTCCCTTGAAGATGTGTCTGTCTATTTTGAGATTGTTTAAGTTGCTCAAATTTTCTCGAAATGCTGTCCATGTGGCATCAAGATCTGATGGTAGTGCTTCATCCCAAGATAATTTTATTTGCCATAGATGTTGTATGAACAGATTGTTCGTTTAGTAACTGCTCGCACAAGATCCAGAGTTGTTCTGATGCAAAATAAATCAGCCTTCGGTTACCATACTAAGCCCAGTGTTTTTATTGAGTCATTATTGTTCTTAGAGAAATCCAAATTCACTTCCTGATCACCTTGTGGAATATTTGTCAATAGTTTGGGATGGTTTGCACACCATTTTCGTAAATTGAATCCATGTGTGCTCAGTATTTTGATCAGTTGATTTTGTATTTCTATGGCTGTAGCCAGACTGTCTGATCCTCCAAGACCATCATCCACATAGAAATTGTCATGCAACAATTTGAGCTCCCAATTGATGACTTAGCCTGTTGTCGTTTGCAATTTGTTGCAAACATTTGATTGCCAGGTATGGAGCTGCCCGTGTACCATATGTGACGGTATTTAATTGATAGTACTTAATTTCTGCTGTTGAATCTTCTCTCCAAATGATGAATTGATATCGTTGATCTTCTGGATGTATAAGAATCTGCCGATACATTTTCTCGATAACGGTCGTGAAGACAAAACGTGGTAATCGAAAGCGTAGTAGTATTGAAAACAGCTCATTTTGAATTTTGGGTCTCGTATGCATCAAATTATTTAATGCATACCCTGTCGCGGTTTTGGCGGAGGCGTCGAACACTACTCGAAGTTTAAATCTTTGTTGGTGCTGTCGGGTTTCAGGACGCAATGATGAGGAATGAAGTAGTTAGGTGATGGTATTGAGTCAAAGTTCACCTTCTTCATGTGTCCTAGGCTTTCGTACTATCTCATAAACTCCACATATTGTTTTCGAATTTCCACGTTTTTCTGAAGACGTCGTTCGAGACCAAGAAATCGATTGTGGGCCATTATCCTTGAATCTCCCAATACTGTTGGATTTTCGAGAGATGGTATTTTTACAATGAAGCATCCCTGATCATTTTTGCGCATATTTTTAAGAAAGTGTGTTTCGCATTGATGTTATGCTGGTGACATACTCTTTTCAGTTGCTTCGAATTCATCCATCTTCCATAACCTTTCAATTTATTTATTTATTTCAATTGTTAAATAAGCACTAGCAATAAATATAATTCTCTCTATATTCTTACAGACTAGCAATAAATATTATAAGATTATAGAGAGAAGAGCAAAATATGATATACAAAAATAAATTAAAACTAACAATTTTGTATAAAGCAATACATTAAAAATTACAATTCAATAATTGCTTCATAGCACATTTAGGCATAGAGAAATCAACATTACACTTAGATGCTAATATGTTAAAATTTAATAATGCTCTTTACAGCGGAGAATTCATAGCATAGTTTGTTCTGCGAGTATCTAAATAGAATACATCCGAATTTCTTAAACTTCTTGATGGAACGTTAAAATTAATTAGTTCAAGCAACGAAGGACAATCAATAGCCCCCGATATAAGATCAGAGATGAAAAAAGTGAAGCAATTATTCGTCGATTTTGAAGAGATTTTAAATGTATCAGTAAACATCACGCATTATAAGTGGGAATAGGATCCTCAAAATTAAGAGCTCTAAGGGCAAAACGAATGAATTTCTTTTGTACGCGTTCAAGACGTATGATATGAGTATCATAAAAAGGACTCCAAATGAGAGAGGCGTATTCTAGCTTTGACCGAACTAATGAGGTCCTTAACTTCTTTAACACAGATTAGCGGAAGGTTAGACAATGCATAAGAGGTGGGTCTGGGGCTATTTGACTTAGAGTACGTGGCATAAACACATTTATCATAATTAAGAGAAAGTCGGTTTTTTACACACCAATTATAAACAGCATTAATGTCAGACTGCAGTAGAAATGAATCCAATAAATTATTAATTTTTAGAAAAATTTTGAGATCATCTGCAAAAAGTAAACATTTAGAGTGCACGACAACATTTGTTATATCATTGATGAATAATATAAATAATAGCGGCCCCAAAATACTTCCTTGCGGCACTCCTGATGTTGCTATAAACGCAAGGGAGCTGAAATTTTCAATTTTTACAAAACCTTTTCTATTAATCAGATACGAGCTTAACCATTTTAGGACTTTAGAATGGAGACCGAGTTTAGCCAATTTATTAATCAATAAAGAATGGCAAACTTTGTCAAACGCTTTAGAAAAATCTGTGTAAGCTGTATCGACTTGACAGCCTGAGACAAAAGCTGAAATGCAATATTCCGAAAAACAAGCAAGGTTTGTTACCGTCGAGCGACATGGAACAAAGCCATGTTGAAACGGTGAAATTAGACTTTTAACTGCAAAAAATAATTTTTGTTTAACTATATATTCAAAGAGCTTTGACGAAGTTGATAGTTTCGAAATAGGCCTATAGTTAGCAATGTTATTTTTGTTGCCAGATTTGAAAATTGGTGTAATCGATGACATCTTCCAATCAGATAAAAATATACCCGCATCAAGAGATTTATTGAAAATTAATTTAAGTGGTTTTACAAGGGAAAGACAGCAATTTTTAAAAAGAAAAGCGGAAGATTACGAATACCATCCAAAACGTCAAGGTCAGTTAAAGTTAAGGATCCCAAATCAATGGAATGAAAAACTTTACAATCATATTCCCCAGCATAGTCAGTGATAGGTTCAAAATTATTCTGAAAAAAATATTCGGCAAACAACTTTACAGTTTCTTGGCCAGAATTTGAATTTTTATTCATATAAAACATAGAATTAGGAATATTAGATGCCTTCCTTTTTCCTTTTAGAATTTATGTAACTTCAAAATGCTTTAGGGTTAGATTTAATATTTGTCTCAACTCTCAGAATATATTGCTTGTACAGATAATTATTAAGAAAATTAAATTCCCTCATAAAATGACGATATTTATGAAAAATCAATGTTTTTAGTAGCAAGATATTTCTTATAAAATTTATTTCTGCGATTTTTTAACTTAATTAACCCAGGCGTATACCAGGGAAGTTTGAAATATTTCCTTATAATGCGCGAAATACAGTGCAGGAAAATATTTTGCAATTTAGATTTAAATAAATTAAAATCATCTTCAATATTTATGGCATTAAGCTCACAGTTCCAATTTATGTCACAAATCATGCTATTTACGAGGTCAAAGTCACAATTTTTAAAGTTAAATTCAAACTTATTAGATTTCTGAATTAAAAATGAATAAAAGCCTAACTCGATGGAAAGCGCAATATGATGCATATAAGATATAGATATTCGAAACACTGATTCACATATGCTAAAATTAATATTATTACTAATGTAAACTAAATCAAGAATTTTATTTAATTTATTAAAACAACTATTAATTTGTATAAGACCCAAATCAAAAAGGCTATCTATGACAAAAACCTCAAGATCAGTATTAACACTTGAAGGAATTAGACCGATATCCTTGCTAATAAAAGACCAAGTCACTTTACTTAAATTAAAATCCCCAAGAACGCATAGCTGATTATCACATAGATGCTTGGCTTCCAAATAGCGAATGTTACCAATATGGGATTTATATAAATCAATTGAGCTAGTAGGAGGAGTGCATGAAACACATACATAAAGAGCATCCAAAATACCATTAATCCTGACGCAAAGCTGGTCCAAAAGTGAATCAGAGATTTCCAGGGGGATTACTGAGACTTGCAACGTACGTTTGGCAGCAATAAGGACACCTCCACCACGCTGGCAACCGGTTTTAACAGCATCGCGATCTTTCCGAAAGACCTGGTATAGATTATGATCAAAAAATTCGTTGTCGTAAAAATCATCATTTAGCCAAGTTTCAGTTAAGGCAATCACATCATTAATTGCTTCGATTAATGGACTATCACTGTTTACGAACTCCGATCTTATCCCAAACATGTCAATGATTCTGTCTATGGTTCAGATGATCCACATTTTCCACTTACAATCCAACCAAGTGAAGTGTTTTGAAAAATTGGGCCGGTAGTCATTAACCTTATATGACCCGGTATCATCAAACTGAAGTAAAATTCGGCACCAAGCAAAATGTCAATCTTATCTTGCTTGTAAAAGTCTGGATCTGCCAGCTGTAAGTTGGCTGGGATTTTCCACTTCAAAGTGTCCAGCTGAAAAAGTCGAGATTGAGCATCGTAGAGTGCGGACGTGTTTTTCGCGAGCTCTTGATTCTATTCGCTAAAATTTTGATTGTTAACACTATTAAACCTAAGTTTGATCAAAACGCGAAAAACTTGTAGTTTGCCTACATTTGGGCAACGCTATTTGATGGAAGGTGAAAGTTAAGGCAGGAAAACTGTGCTAATTTTTATAATTTAATTTATAATTGAACAAATTGTTGAATTCGTAAATCTTGTTTGCTCAACTAACGTTAAAGTAAATAAAGCAAAACAACTCAACAACTCAACATCAACCGCAATATCAACAAAATAAAAACAATAAAACTGAAAAACAACCGAAGATCGGTTTTCAGCGACATTTCTGCCAGCCACGCTCAAACTCAATCAGATCGTCAGTGTTAACTACCGTGTGTGTGTGTCATCACTCCTCCCGCACTGTTGATTTGTTCATGGTGGTGTTTTTTCTCGTCTCGCTATCATTTGCTCTCTGTTTCTTCTGTGCGTGAGCTTGTAACCCCCACCAACACCGCTGCCACTCATAGTTTGCTGCAGTTTTTTGTTTATTGCTGACCTGTATTTTTGTTTGCTTCTTTTGCGTTCGCTTGCGGTGCATCGCTGCAGCTCATCTTTGCAAATCAATGACACCGTCCCCCCGATTGACACGCCAACAACTTCTGCAGCACTCAAACCACAATAAAAACAAAAGCGATGGCACGCCTAAGTCTGAGGGTGCCAATACAATATCTCAATCTCTGCGCTCTTACCTCCAAGAAATGGAAGAGCGCTTGAGTAATTATATGAAAACTGAGATTCGGCAGCTGGAGGATCGGCTTATTCAGCATAATAACACTGCATTTAAGCGCATCTCAGAAGAGATTGTGTGTCTTGAAAAAAAGCTTGAAACCAAAATTAATTCTGAAGTCATTGAAATAAAAACAAACTTCAGTCTATTTGAAAACAGCCTACTCTCGCTTGATAATAAACTTCGTGCTCTGACGGCTAGAATCGAGGAGCTTGAGAAATTGCCCGCGCAACAAAGTAGCAATAACATAACGAGTCCCACCATCTCTGACATTTCATCTGATGCTGTTCTATTTGGAATGCCATTCACAAAAGAAGAAAACCTTAAAAGCGTCTTCAATAGAATCTGCCTCTCTATTGAGTTTCAACCACCGCACATAAGAGACATTTTTAGAGTCAAACAGAATTTGCAAAAATCAAACTCTCTTATTATTATTAAATTCTTTTCTGCCTTTGATCGCAATCGGGTTCTCAAAAAATTTGGAAAATATCGAAGAAGAAAAAAATCAGCAGTTAATCTAAGAAATGCAGGGATTGACTCTGATAACAATATATACATCCACGAAAGCCTCAGCATACCCAATCGTAAAATTTTACAAGCTGCAATTACTCTTAAACGCCAAAAGTATTTATATAATGCGGTTACTTTTCATGGCTCGGTACACATTAGGATGGAGAAAAATGCAGATAGCATCTGCATCAGCAGTCTGGATGAACTGCATGATGCTGTGGAAACAACTCGTGAAGCTGTGTCTCCTACCAGATAAATTTAATTTAAATTTTATTTCAACTATTTTAGTTTTTTGTTTTAGTTTTGCTTATTTTCTAACTTATCTACTTTCGTTCCAAACAAATATGCTTTTAACTATGTTCTTTCTTTCTTATTCTTCGTTTTACTATTTTGTAAAGATGTTTGATTGTATTGTTTTTGATCTTCATATGTTGACTATTATAAAAGATTTTTGCTATTCGTCTGACTATGTTGTTAGTTGATCCTATGAATTCTAGTGCTTCTTATGGTGTTGATGTTAATTGTAAACTGTTAATAGATATTTTGTGTAAACAGCGTGATGGTTTGTCTATAGTCCATTTTAATGCTAGAAGTTTAAACGAGTCAAAACTTGATTATGTAAGAACCGTTTTTGAAAATTCAAATGTGGACGTTATTTGTGTCTCCGAGACATGGTTTATTTCCGATATTCCCAAAGCTTACTATAATATCCCTAATTATACTCTGTTTAGAAATGACAGAGCTGGTAGACGAGTAGGAGGAGTTGCTATTTATTGTAAATCATGTCTTAATTCAAACCTTATTAACAAGTCCTGTGAGTCTGAGGTTGAATTTATAAATGTAGAAATTTTTGATGCCAATTTTAAAATTTTTGTCTCTTGCGTCTACAATCCCAACATAAGTAATAGTGTTGAACCTTTTTTCGTTGATCTTTGTAATCGTGTGACTGACTTTGATTGTTATTCCATATGTGGTGATTTTAATGTGAACTTGCTCAACAAGGATAATGTATCTGATAGTTTTTATGACAAAGTCAATGCGGCTGGAATGACAATAATTAACTCCTCTCTTCCGACTCGTTTTGCTCCTAACGCAACCCCTAGTCTAATCGATGTTTTTATACTTTCTGATGAGTCTTTGCTTCTACTTTTTGACCAAATTTCTTTTATCTCTGACCATGATCTACTTTTTTGTACTATTAATTGTAATGCTTGTCGTAATAATGTCCCAATGACTATTTCTTACCGTGACTACAATTCTATTGATTACTCAATGTTGTATGATAATCTGTCTCATATCTGTTGGAATGATTGTTGGTTCTGTGAGAATGTGGATGATAAATTAAATATTCTTGTTTCTCATGTCTGCTGTGCTTTTGAAAATTTCGTTCCTCTTCGTACTTCAGTAATCAAAAATAAGTCTTGTCCTTGGTTCACGTCATTTGTTAGTTTAGCCATAAAAAAAAGGAATAAATTGTATAATAAATGGAAAAAGCACCATAATGCTGAAAATTGGGAGCATTTTAAGCGTGCCCGCAATGAAGCTGTATCAGCAATCAGACATTCTAAGAAAATATTTTTCCAACGTAAATTGAATTCTAACTTGCCATCCAAGGATTTATGGAAAAATATACGTAGTCTCGGTGTGTGCGGTAAATCTGATCTGAAGTGTGATATCAATCCTAATCAGTTAAATAATTTCTTTCTTTCGAACATCATAGCCTCGAATGATAATTATCAATGCGTTGATCATCAATTTCGTGATGAAGACAAATTTTCTTTTAAGCATGCTACTGAAACTGATGTTCTTAATTCTTTAATGAAAATAAAATCAAACGCTATTAGAGATGACGGTATTTCATTAAAATTCATTAAAATCATATCACCCTTTATTATAAAACCATTGACGCACATAATAAATCACTGCTTTACTACCTCTTGTTTTCCATCTTCATGGAAACTATCCACAGTTATGCCAATTTCTAAAGTAACTCACGCATCAACAGATATGAAAGATTATAGACCCATTAGTATTCTGTCTGCTCTTTCAAAAATCTGTGAATCTATTATGGCTGGTCAAATTAATCAGTATTTAAAATCAAATAATCTCCTATCACCATACCAATCTGGCTTTCGATCCGGACATAGCTGTGCAACAGCAACGTTAAAAGTTCTTGATGATATTCGTTCATCTTATGATGCAGGTCATATTACTTTGTTATGTCTTTTGGATTTTTCTAAAGCATTTGACTCTGTGAACCATTTTGTCTTAGTTAAAAAACTTAAGTGTATGTTTGGTTTTACTAGTAGTGCATTTAACTTTATTGCCAACTATCTTAATGGAAGAAAGCAAAGAGTAAAGATTGGCAACTGTTTTTCTGATTATAGCGATGATAAAATGGGTGTGCCCCAAGGCTCAATTCTTGGGCCTTTGCTCTTTAGTATTTTTATTAATGATATTTTTAAAGTGTGCAATAACGTAAGAATGCACTGCTATGCTGATGATATTCAGTTTTATACATCCAATCGCATCGGACTTGTTGAGGACTTATGTTGTAGACTAAATGAAGACCTAACTGCAATCGCAAAGTGGGCATCAGATAATGATCTATGCCTTAATGCCAAAAAATCATATGTTCTTCCTATCTCCAGCGATAAACTTGACCACCAACAAATACCACCGATCTTTTTAAGTAATAATTGCCTACTAGTGGTTGATAAAGTTAAAAGTTTAGGTTTTTATATTAACTGTAGACTTTCATCGTCTGATCATGTTAACAATATTGTTCAACGAGTTTACTACACGCTTCGATGTTTGCGAATGTCTGTTAAATTTACTCCGATTGAGACAAAAAAGAGGCTTGTTGTACAATTAATACTTCCAATCATATCTTACTCAGAACTAATATACAGCAATCTTGACTCGCACTCTTCGCATAAAATTCAGGTTGCTTTTAATGATGCAGCAAGATACGTGTTTGGCCTGAGACGCTTTGACCATGTATCTGAAGAGAGTAGAAGCATTTTAGGTTGTAGTATTATAAATTACTTAAATGCGAGCAATTGTTTATTTTTGCATAAATTCATTTCCTGCAAAACTCCCGCATACCTATGAGAAGTTACGCTTCAGTGTTTCTACTCGAACACACAACCTTATAATACCTAAATTCAATTCCCTACATACTAAGCGACTTTTCTTCATCAACGCCATCAAACTCTGGAATTCTTTACCTTCTAGTTTAAAATCTATTGTCAGCACGAATAAATTTAAGTCTTATGTTATGTTATACTTTTCAAACATCTAACTATCTATTACTTCTTTTTTCTAAGTATTTATTTTGTCTTCTTACTACGTTTCATCTTTGTTTTTATATTTATAAGACTGTCTATTTATTAAAATCATAAATAATATATCTAGTATTTTAAGTTATTTTAAGTTGTCAAATTTTAAGTAGACAGTTGATTATACATATAAATTTGTTGCACTATTAAAATAATAACTATATATTAAGTATTTTATGTTATTCTAAGTATTCAATTCTATGTTAACTGTTGATTATGCATATAATTCTGTTGTACTATTAAAAGATCTCCTGTATCTTATTGTACTAATTAATATCTAATAAATATAAATATAAATATAAATATATATAAATAAATAAATAAATAAATATTCGGTTGAGCGGTAATGATGTTTGGAAGCACAAAGGCCTCCAAATTTGTTGTAAAACTGCCACTTTTGGATTGCATCTTGACATTAATTCTTTGAGTGACCTTCTTTTGAGCATCACCAATTCCTTCAATACACAAGGAAGCCTTGCTCGGAGATATATATAATCTCTTCATGAGCCGTTCTGAAACGATGTTCACCTGTGACCCGGAGTCCAGTATTGCTCTGAACTCTTCTGAATTGCCATTGGCCGCAGTGATTGGTACTCTAGCTGTTGCAAGTAGTACGTATCCTTGAGTTAACACGTTACTTGCTGCTGCCGATGAAACTGTTGCATTTGTAATGTTACTACTTGCTTCATCGGCTGATGGCATTTTTGAACCTTGATGCTTTTGATTTCTATTGTCCACATGTAGCAATGTGTTGTGTTTCTTATCACACTTGAAGGAACATCTTGATTTGCAGTTATTTGATGAATGATTGTTTTTGAAACAATTAAAACACAATTGTTGTTTTTTGACCCATGATTGGCGTTGTGAAGATGACAGCTGTAGAAATTTCTTGCAGAAATATAATGGATGACTGCCATTGTCACACATAACTTGCAGCTGTTGCTCGACGTTGTGATGGAAGACACAACCTTGTTAGGCAGTTGTGGTGTTGCAGCCTTGTCCTTAAGGCCGATCGTTTCCAGTGTATGGAACTGTCCTTCCAGAAATAGAAGGAAGTCATCCACCTTTTTTAATTCCTTTGAGTTTGTCAAAGGTTGTTCAAATCTCATGTGCGTTGATCGATCTAGTTTCTTTAGCAGCAAATGAAAAAGAATTGGATCCCATGTATCAACCCCTAAGTTGTCTAAAGCCATGATGCATTCACGTGTTGTGTCGTGTAAATTCTTCGTTGCTGCAGCAGTTGCGGTTCCTGATGGCTGATTCACTAACTTTTCGATAAGCGTAGCCACTATTACTCTTCTGTTGTTATACCGTTTTTGTAACAACGTCCAAGCGGCTGCATAGTTGTGTTCTGTTGACGAAAAGTGACTAATGAACAGTCACAGTTTTCTTGAACAGATTTGAGGTTTTCGAGTGTTCGCCTCAATGTGACCATTCGAGAAGCCATTTTTCTAACCAGCCCATGTTGACTGCTCACTCCAGAAGATTCACTAAAGATTGGTGTTGTTGTCTTCACGGCCGGTGATCCTGGTGCTATCTGTAGAGGAGCTTTGTTTGGCACTTTTTCCATTTCTTCTTCTGCCTTGATGCGAGTGGCTTCTGTTTGAAAGATTTCTTGATAGTTAATTACTATACTACTTATTTTATCATAGAACCCAGATGTGAAGTATTCCTGTTGCATTGGCTGTTCTGTAACTAAACGTAACTTTCCATCTGTTTCTTTAAAGTCGTTCCAAAATTGCTCCAATCGTTTGAACCGCTCGGTGTAGTAGGCTGAAGTTGACTTCCGTTCTGCCGAATCCTTTTTGAAGTTTTTAATGATTCTCGAAATTTCATCGCCGAGCTCCTTTTAATGCTCAACTAGATCCGATGTTGATGTCATTTTTTTGCTTTAATTTTCTAGTACTTGAACCCAAAAAATTACGTTGAATTGAATACGTTTAAGGTTTATTTGTAAACCTTTTGTTCACCAAATGATTTGATTTGATTCTAGTACTTGAACCAGAAAATTAGTAAAAAACCAGAAAACTAGTACTTGAACCAGAAAATTTCGTTGAATTGAATCCTTAAGAGGTTTATTTGTGAAGATATTCTAGTGTAATGTGTTTTGTTATTTTAAATTAAAAAAAGGACCTGCCTCGAATTATTGCCGGTGCGCACTACACCCCCATCCTTAAGATAAAAATTATTTTAGAAAAGAAAAAAAATTATAAAATTCAAAGATTCTTATTATAATCTAATAAATTATTCAATTTGAAAATTGCAATTTAAATATATTTGTTTTATACATTTCAATTATTTTTATTAACTTTAATAGATTATATTTTATATTGTATTCCAAAAAATTGTTACAAAATAGATAAATGATATTTGTTACTAAAAATTATACAAATACAATTTGTTTATAAAATTTATACAATGCAATTGTTTTAGTTAATTAATTTTTACTTTATTAGAAAATTTTGAGTTAAATCCATTTTTTTAGTAAATTATTATGGTATTCTTTGATTTTACCATCTACGTTAACCTTAGAGTTTACTCCATATGTATCAATTATTATATATGGGCCATGATATGGTGGTTGGTTTTTCTTTCTATTCATTCTTATTATCATTACTTTGTTACCGATTTTTATATTTAATGGTGCTGAAATGGCATCATTTTTCACTCTTTTACTACTTTGCTATATTTATCAATTCTTTCGTTTTTTCCAATGAGTATTTTAATCTTACTGCTTAATTCCTGCGCATTATTTTCTGTGTTGTAACATTTTGAATTTTCTATTTTATCATTTGGTAGGTTTGCCAATTTGCCAAATATAAGTTCAAAAGGAGTGTAATTAGTGTCAATATGAGATGTTGTATTGTAAGCAAATGTGAAGTATGAGATCCAATGGTCCCATTCATCAGCTTTGTAAAATTCAATAAAAATTCGTTCAATACTCTGTGGTCTTTCTATAGAACCTAAGGTCTCATGATGATAAGGCGTGCTGAATATTTGTTTAATGTAAAGTTGTTTGCAAATCTCCGACATCAACTCATTGGTAACTTCAGTACCGCTACCTGATTTAAGAGCCTTCAAATGACCATAGGTCAAAATTACATTTTCTATCAATGATTTAGCTACAGTCTTTGCGTCTTTGGTTTCTATTGGACAAGCAATGACATACTTCATTAACTCACATTGCATGGTTAATATGTAGCGGTAGTTATTGGAAAATCGCAAAGGCCCTACATTATCTATCGATATTATTTCGAAACTAGTTCTTGGTGTGTGTCAAAGTTAATTCCTCTTTTGTATGTCTGTTTTGTTTGTTTATTTTACATTGTTCACGATTTTATATATGTTTCTTTATCATTTTATTCTTGTTTTTCCAAATGTATTTTTGTTTCATTTTTAAATGAGTTTTTCTAATACCCATGTGTCCTCCATGAGCCGAATTATAATATTCTTCAATTAATTTATTTTGTATATCTTTATCAATTATTCTTGTTGGTTCATTGTATATTAAAATTTTTAAATTTTCATTATCTTTTTTTTGTAAATTATTAAAAATCTCTTTAAATTTATCCGTTCTTATGATTTTGAAAATATTTTATAATTTTTACGTAACGCGAGCTCGTTTATATTTAACCTATGCATTTCTGTCGACAGTTTCTCCAAAGTCAGCTGTGTGATCGATGGATTATCGCTGCATCTTGCAATAACTTCTCTATTATTTTCATTTATTTGGGTACCCTTGTAATTTCTATCAGTTACGAACCTTAATTTTATAATTTTGTTAATATCCGATTTGGATGTGCACTCCCAAGCAAAAAGTTGATCAGACTTCTTGTTAGTAATGTCAATTGTTTTGTCTGAATTTGTGTTTTGTGTATGTTTATTTGTATCCATACTTCTTGTTAAAGCCAGTATTTTTTTATCATCATTTGCAGGTATTATACTATTTGCAATAAAAACTCCATTATTTATTTCTTTGTTAAGGACTATACATCCTCATTAATCCTTAAATTTATGGGAACCACTGCTTCTACTCGAACCTGCTCGAGTTTCTTTAGCAGCAACTGTACAATCTTTTTTATTTAAAATTATTGGTAATGTAAATGCTTTTGCATCTATTGAAAATGCTACCGTGCATGTTTCAAAATTTATTTTAGACATTTACTTTCTCAACATGTCACGCCCTATTATGCCATCTGTTAAAATTGGAAAATCATCCTCTACTATGTGGAAATTATATGTAATTTCGTCGTTTTCAATTGAAAAATTTAAATGTGATGTGCCTATGCATTCTATATTTTCTTTAGTTATACCAGTTATTGTTGAAATATTTTTTGTGTCTATGTTATCTATGCTTCTTTTCTTGTAGATAGAAATATCTGCTCCCGTGTATACAAGGAATTTTAAATTCTGATTTGTATTCCTGCAGTTCAATATTATGAAATTTGATAAATTTTTATTAAGTTGTAGGATTAGTTTTGGCCTCTGTGGGTAACAATTCCTGCTACCCGGCCATATCCGTTTCCCTGCGCATTGTTGCTGTTTCCAAAATTGCCATTTCTATTGAAATTATTATTTCTGTTGTTATTGTTATGAAATTATTATTATTATTTCTGTTATTTCCGCGGTAAAATTATTGTTATTTTGAAAATTGTTGCTTCTGTGATTATTATTATTTCTGTAATTGCCATTTGAATTGTTGTTTTGAAAGTTATTATTATTTCTGTAATTTACATTTGAAAAATTTTGATTTCCATTTTGAAATGTATTATTTCTATAATTGTTATTATTTCTATTTGGAAAATGTTGGTTTATATTATTGTAATTTCTGAAGTTGTGATTGAATCTATTATTTTGCTCATTATAGCTTCTTGTATTACTTCTGTTTTGTATGTGTAAAATATTGCTTCTATCTGTTGAAAATTTTTGCTCAATAGTCAAGCATCTTTCAGTCGCTTCATTAAAAGACTTCGGCGGATTTGCTTGTGGAATAGTCTGATATTCTGTCTCAACCTTTCGTAAAAATATTAAGTGCCATACTTTCGTTGACCTTATATATTGCATTTTTTGTCTCCTGACTGGGCTTTTCTAAGCTTTGTAGCTTTAAATTGCTCAATTGCTCTCCTAATTCTGTTATTTTTTCTCTAAATTCTGAAATTGATAGGTTGTTCTGTGCTATTGAATTAAATTCATTTAGCATTTGCTGTAGCGTTTTTGGATTGAGGTAAGATTTTACCAATAAAGATTTTAAGTCAAGCAATGTCGAAGGTTTATTCAAACGTCCAAGTATACTTCTGTAACGATGCTTTGCTGAGGTATAACTCGCCGGATCCAGTAATTCGTATACAAAGAATTTATTTGATTTCAAGGACTCTCCAATAACTAGTAAAACAAGAAAATTATTTCGATTTAATTCTTCTTATGATTTATTTATAAAATTCTCCTTTAAATGACTACTCCTTAATATAACTTCCTAGTCTTGGCGGTGCAGCGCGTGATGTCAGCTCCGATAATTCAATTGTTTTGAACAGCATACGCGAATTCCTCATCTATCTGTGTCCTCACAAACCGTGTGTGTAGTTCTTTTGAAGAGCGTTGACGTGCATGTAGTGTCTTGACAATCCTGACCGATGTGGTATGACCTTTACAATGTCAGCGATTCGTGCGCGTAGTGCCACGGCAATCCTGACCGATGTGGTATGACCTTTGCAATGTCAGCGATTCGTGCGCGTAGTGCCACGACAATCCTGACCGATGTGGTATGACCTTTGCAATGTCAGCGATTCGTGCGCGTAGTGCCACGACAATCCTGACCGATGTGGTGTGACCTTTACAATGTCAGCGATTCGTGCGCGTAGTGCCACGACAATCCTGACCGATGTGGTGTGACCTTTACAATGTCAGCGATTCGTGCGCGTAGTGCCACGACAATCCTGACCGATGTGGTAAGACCTTTACAATGTCAGCGATTCGTGCGCGTAGTGCCACGACAATCCTGACCGATGTGGTATGACCTTTGCAATGTCAGCGATTCGTGCGCGTAGTGCCACGACAATCCTGACCGATGTGGTATGACCTTTGCAATGTCAGCGATTCGTGCGCGTAGTGCCACGACAATCCTGACCGATGTGGTATGACCTTTGCAATGTCAGCGATTCGTGCGCGTAGTGCCACGACAATCCTGACCGATGTGGTGTGACCTTTACAATGTCAGCGATTCGTGCGCGTAGTGCCACGACAATCCTGACCGATGTGGTGTGACCTTTACAATGTCAGCGATTCGTGCGCGTAGTGCCACGACAATCCTGACCGATGTGGTAAGACCTTTACAATGTCAGCGATTCGTGCGCGTAGTGCCACGACAATCCTGACCGATGTGGTATGACCTTTGCAATGTCAGCGATTCGTGCGCGTAGTGCCACGACAATCCTGACCGATGTGGTATGACCTTTACAATGTCAGCGATTCGTGCGCGTAGTGCCACGACAATCCTGACCGATGTGGTATGATCTTTGCAATGTCAGCGATTCGTGCGCGTAGTGCCACAACAATCCTGACCGATGTGGTGTGACCTTTGCAATGTCAGCGATTCGTGCGCGTAGTGCCACGACAATCCTGATCGATGTGGTGTGACCGTTGCAATGTCAGCGATTCGTGCGCGTAGTGCCACGACAATCCTGACCGATGTGGTAGTAACTAGCGTCTGACCGTAGCAAGTATTTGTGGTAGTGGGTTCTTTTGAGGACTTTTAAGGACAAATGACACTAACTTATAGCTGGCAAGGATTCATAGGGACCCGAGCCCAACATACAAGAATCCCGTCTTAGAACCCAGGACTTATGGTTGGCAAGGATTCATAGGGACCCGAGCCCAACACACAAGACGTAGCTTCAATAAGGATGAGACTGACACTAGCTTATAGTTGGCAAGGATGCATAGGGACCCAAGCCCAACTTACAAGAATCGTGTCTTTAAAACCAGGACTTATGGTTGGCAAGGATGCATAGGGACCCGAGCCCAACACACAAGACTTAGTTTCAATAAGGACTAACTACTAGAAACCACTTACCTGCTACGGACGTCTGCTCACGACTCGAGCTCACAGCAAAGAGCCTCGAATTCTGATCTGCATGCCTTTTTATAGCTGCCAAACGACAGCATTGTTCCGCACAATGTTTGCAGTTTCCATATTGCTTGCTTCCTTTCTCGCTCTTACATATGTATTAGTCACTGTATTACTGCATATCAATTTGTAGCTTTACTCTCACACATATGCTGCTTCCTTTGTGTTAGTGTGTTGTCGCGTACCATATTTGTAGTTTTACTTATGCTGCTAATGTTGTACTAATGTTGTCTCGCCTCTGTACATGTACTCTGTGTTCAGACAAGCACCTGTCTCGTTAATGCCATACAAGGGTATGTTCCGCAAAAGTATTTTTCTGACACCGCCAAGAAATAACATACCTTACTAATTGTCATTAATAGAAGTTTTAGTGTAATTTATTTAACTAATTTATATTAAGAAATATTTAATAAAGGAAACTAAAACTATTAATTTATAAGAATAAAGGAAGAACAAAAAAATGCATAACTTCATGTTAACTTATATAATAATCTTAAATAATACCAAAACATATATATATATATATATAAAATGTTACGTCCGAAATACGCCGCTATTATGGGCGTCACATCCCCTCCTTACTTCGGGGGTAGTAAAACGACCTTTGCTTGGCCTGATCGAAGGATTCGGACGCTATATGAGAATCCTGCCTCCTTGACTACGAAGCATAACCTTTTCTTCGATGTGCGGGCTTTAATGCTTGCTTCCAGTCTTTGTTTAACCTCCTCTGGCCATTCGTTCTCCGGTAGTTCACGTGACGTAAAGCTAACGGTTGTTTTTGGCTGTAAGTAATTCCGGTGCTTATTGTTGTAGCTATCACTGTTACTTCCGCTATCTTCATTATCGTCGCTGGTTTCACTGCTGCTACTGTTCTCACTGCTACTACTGTTCTCACTGCTACTGCTGTTCTCACTGCTACTACTGTTCTCACTGCTACTGCTGCTCGTTGTCACATCGGGTAGGTCGATTGCTGGTGGTTCTATTTGTGGATTCTGCCGATTCTTTAATAACCGTATCAATCGGGCCACTATACGTCGCTTGCGATCAATTGCTCGTGGACCACACCATGCTGTTGAATGTACTGTTGGCTGGTTGTAGTCGGTGATAGGGTTTTCGAAGAATTTTTGTGCATATTGCAGCACGTACACACCACAATCAACGAAATTTTGTTGTTTTGGCACCATCACCGAATGCCATGGCATTGCTTTGTTATTAAAACGCGTAGCCGCATCAGTCCTTCCGGGGAATTTCGCTTCGAACTCCGACTGCATATATGCTCGCAATATTTGAGCCGCTCTTGTGCGTGGTTGACTGGCAAGAGAGTCGAACACCAAAATGGCTGGCCGCTTAGCTGTGTTTGCAAACTCGTCAGCATCTTTTGCGTTAGCAGCTAGATTTGGAAAGCAAATCACTATTAAGTACCAGTGGTGCTTTTCGTTCACTGGAACCATGACAAAACTCTTGTCAAATAAGTTGACCACCTTTGTCCAACGGCGCACTCCCTGGTATCTCTCTTCAGCTGTAGGTTCCTTGTCTGACCCTGCGCACCTCTGAGTTAGCCGAGTGTGAAAAAACGTTGAAAATATGTAGGTCGCATTTCGATGCGCATTTGGAAGACCTTCTTTCCCTATCCATTGTAGGCATACGTCGATAATGTTGTCATTCAACCATTGGCCTTTTGCTAATCTTTGATAGTCTTTGGCGTAAATTGTTATGCCACCTGCACCAGGAGGATATGTACATAATGGTACATTTTGGGCGGCGTGCCCTCGTATTATTTGGTTTTCCGTGTGTGATGAGGTGAGTAGATTGCTCACGACTGCTTGGTTCTTCTTCTTCAGAATTTCAGGCTCTTCATTGAATGCCTGCGTTCGTGCTGCTGCTGATGTAGACGGACCTGAGACGTCATTCTGGCTATGTAATGATGTGTCCAACCGCCGTGCGGGAGAGTCGATAACTTCAATATTTTTCCGCTTTCTTTTATTTTGTTGTATTTGTGAAGCAGTTAAATGTTTGTTTGTTAAAGGGCGCTTGGCGGCGACCATTTTTTTATTTTGATGGATTCGCATTCTATTGTCAGGACCCATTTCTTCGATCCACTTATCACCAAGTTTGATGGTACGCGTTCGTTGTGCTTCAATGGCGCTGTAGTGTTCTCTTAATCTTCTCACACTTTCTTCCATTTTTTCCATTTTGATTTTCCTCGGTTTGTTATATTATAATACATTTATTTCTTTTATTTAAATATTATTATAGTTTTCTTCTCGTTATAATTTTGTTAATTCTTGTATTAATATTCTTCCTCGCTTAGTTTCATTTCCGCGCACTTCTTTTCAGCTTGCCTGCTGTTAAACGACTCCACGTGTTGCTTGTCTCGGTTCTAATGCGCCATTATGATTTTATTTACCATTACTTGCGCCGTCCTTGTCACACCTTCTCGGCTTTAAGGCTATATAACGACTGACTACCTCTTGTGATTTTATTGACTTCCAAATAATCCCCTTTGTTATTTCCCCTTTAATTCTTTCCATGCCCTTATTCTCACATTAATGTATCACTACCTCAATTTTTTTTATATATTTTTTTTTCTTGTATCTTACTTCCATGAGCGTCCTTCTGGGAGCTTCTAAACTCATTGACGTGAGCTGTTCGCAATCGTGTGTCTCCTTCCTTTTGGACTCTCACGATCACTGGCGACACGAAACCTAAAACTTTATATGGTCCATCATACTTTGGGGCCAATTTTGATGCAAACCCATCTATTGCCTTAGAGAGATGATGTTGCTTTATTAAAACCAGCTGTCCCACCTCTGGTTGCCAATTTCGACGCCTAAGATTGTAATGCCTTGCCTGATATTGTGCTGCTCTCTCCAGGTTTCTATGTACCAACTGAAAAACCTCTCTAAGTTGGTCTGCTCTACTTGTTGGTGTCTTCTCCACATTTCCGGTGCCGAAGGTGATTTCATGATACAATGTTCCCGGTAGTCTTGGTTCACGGCCTTGAGTTAGAAACGCTGGGCTGTAACCTGTCGTTTCTGATATACTTGAATTTACCGCCAATGATATCTCTGGCAACAACTCGTCCCACCTCCGTTGATCTGCTCCAGCCAGTTGCGCTACCATGGTCTTGATGGTTCTGTTGGCACGTTCAGTGGCGTTTTCTTGCGGGGTATAGGGTGCTGTGTACTGCTGTTTTACGCCAAGTTCCTTCATGTAGTTCTGGAATATTTTGCTTGTGAATTGTGTGCCATTGTCTGTAACAAGCACTTTCGGCACTCCATACCGAGATAGAATTCTCTCACGGAATGCCCTTTTTAATGTTTCTGTAGTGGCTCTCCGTAGGGGTACAATTCCGGTCCATTTGGAGAACTTATCAATGAAAACTAACATCATAGTATTTCCGTGCGTAGATCTCGGAAGAGGACCAACAAAGTCAGCACACAAAATTGTCCATGTTTCCTCTGCCACTTGTGTCAACATTTTAACTGCAGGGCGCTGCTGCTCTGGCTTAAACCGTAGGCATGGTTCACAATTTCGTACATGTTGACTTGCTGCCCTAAACATTCCTGGCCAGTAGTAATTATGCGCGAGACGGGCTATGGTTTTCCGAATACCGAGGTGTCCTGCCGTTGGGTCATTGTGATTCTCTTCTAAAACTCTTTTCCTTAATGACGCTGGAACGCAAAGTTTCCACGGTGCACAATCTTCATCTCCAACTCTCTTTGGTATATGACGACACAACTGGTCGTTCTCGATTATGAAGTCTGGAAATTTGTTCGGATTCTGTACAACTTCTACCTTCTTCTTTTCCAGCCAGGGGCACTTTATGATTTCGGTACTTTGTACTGTTGCTGCTAGGAGTACGTCTCTTGGCTGTCTTGATAGTGCATCAGCTACAACATTTTGCTTACCCTTGCGATACTGTATTTCATATCTAAACTGCTGCAGCTCTAGTGCCCAGCGAGCAATGCGTCCAGACGGACTCTCGATTGAGTTCAACCACTTCAAAGACAGATGATCGGTTATAATTGTGAACTCGTATCCTTCCAGATATGATCGCATTTTTCTGACGCCCCATACAATCGCAAGACACTCCTTTTCCGTCGGTGAATAATTTTCTTCCGCCTTGTTAAGTCGCCGACTAGCGTACGCTATTACTCGCTCCTGGTCTTCAAAAACTTGTGTTAATACCACCCCTAAGCCATAATTGCTTGCATCTGTTTGCAAAGTAAATCGTTTAGAAAAGTCTGGGCATGCCAACACTGGTGCTTTGGTAAGACGACACTTCAGGTCATCGAACGCCATTTGCTGGGCCTCCTCCCATTTCCATCGACGTCCTTTCTTCAACAATGCCGTGAGGGGGTGGACGACATCTGAAAACTCTGGTACAAAGCGACGGTACCACAATGCAATGCCTAAACAGCGGCGAAGCTCACGAAGGTTTGTTGGTGGTTGCAATTCCTGTATTGCCGCTATTTTGTCCGGATCAGTATGAATTCCTTCCGGCGTCACGACGTGTCCTAGGTATTTTATTTTACTTTTGAAAAAGTCACATTTTTCAACGTTAATTTTTAGGTTTGCTGTCCGTAATTTTGCAAAAACTTTGCGAAGATAAGCCATATGATCTTCCACGGATTCCCCAGTGACGATAATGTCGTCTAAGTATGCAAAGGCATATGGCTCCAATTCAGGCCTGATGACTCCATAGAGGGCTTGCTGAAAGGTGGCTGGGGCCGAGTGTAGCCCAAATGGCATGACGCGCCACTGATATAAGCCACGGCCTGGTACCGTGAACGCAGTATATTGTTTACTCCCTTCGTCCAGGGGGATTTGCCAATAACCGTTTTTTAAATCAATACTACTGATGACTTTGGCGTTGCGGAGTCTGTCCAATATGTGTTGAATCCGTGGTAAAGGGTACGCATCTGTTACAGAGTTCGCATTAAGCTGCCGATAATCCACACACAGCCGCCAACTTCCATCTTTTTTCTTCACCAATACAATCGGTGCGCTGTGAGGGCTCCTTGAGTGCTCAATGCATCCTTTATCCAATAATTCGTCTATTTGCTTATCGATTATAGCCTGCATCGCTGGGTTCCGTGGGAAATACCGTTGCTTAATGGGCCTTTCATCACGCATAATAATGGTATGCTTAGTGATATTTGATGTACCTTTCATTTGTTCAAATGCCTGTAATTCTTCCTTTAAAAATGCGTCGATTTTATCTTGCTCGCTCTGTGGTGTACTCCTTACTATAGGGCAAATCGGTGTACTTGTGCTCATATCATTGTGACTCAGTGTAATCGTGTGGCCACCTAACGTAAGTTTCGCGTCAATACTTTTCAAGAAGTCCAAGCCCAGTGTAAGGACCAAAACTTCTTCAAAGTTTTGCCATTTATTATTTAAGAATAATGAAGTCTTAGTTTATAAGTTAAAATAATAGCTAAGTAGAACTTAGCACTTACCGATGCGATGCGCATAGAATTACACTTAAAACCCAATTGGGTATGAAACCTGAAAAGGAAGCGTTTTATTTAGGTTAGGGATTTTGTAGCAAAGGGTTTGTCGGTCTATAGACATTATTATAACGATGCCTATAACACCAGTCAGAGGAATGCGGGCAGTCATTCCTACTGGGGTTCAGCAACCTCAGTGAGTGTTGCGTCTGCCAATTTGTTATTAGGTAGTCGGATAAATCTATAGGCATTATTATAGAATACTTATAACACCAGTCAGAGGAATGCGGGCAGTCATTCCTACTGGGGTTCAGCAATCACATCGAGTATTGCGTCTGCCAATTTGTTATAAAGTAATCTAATGAATCCATACATTGTTACAACAACGCTTATAGCACCAGTCAGAGGAATTCATGCAGGCGTTCCTACTGGGGGTTCAGCAATACCAATTAAGTATTGCGTCTGCCAATTTGCTATTAAGCAATAAACTAAATCCATATACATTATTTCAGTACTCCTTTAACACCAGTCAGAGGAATTCATGCAGGCGTTCCTACTGGGTTTCAGCAATAACGTTTAATATTGCATCAGCCAATTTGGTTACTACGCAGTAAAATAATGTTGATTTAATTTGTCTCAAATGGTTGTTGTTTGTTTCTTTTCATGTGCAACGGGACGATCGGATGATGTCAAGCCACGAGCGAACAAATACAACGGAAGAATTCCAGTGAAATAGAGACGGTGGCCGGAGCCACACAGGCAAGAGCGAGAGAGAATTCATGGCGTGTTTCGGAGGTTCGAAGCGACGATATGGCGAGGAAGGTGATTCAGTAGAGTGCCGTCAACGAGTTCGTCATTCAGTATTGTGACGTCAACAAGAGCGGTTGAGCTCCAGTCGCTAACCAAAGTATACTTTCTAACAGTGCGGTAGCAGCGTTAAGTGCCGAAAAGTAAACGGCTCGCGGTCGAAATAAAAACCAACCTAAACGCCGTCATCAGTGGACACCAGCAGCCAGCAGCACGCAGTGACATAAACGTCAACTGCGCAGCAAGCAGCAACGTAAACTCCAAGCAGTGAACGTCAGCGTCAACGACGCAGCAGCAAGCGTCGACGTCAACTGCGTAGCTAAAATTAGTAGCAGCGCAACGCCGACGCCAACGGTACCACTATCAGCGGCAGCAACGCATGAAAACGAGCGTCAAGTACATCGGTAGCCAGCGATTTGCATTCAGCAGCGTTCCAGGCAGCGTAAGAATCCTTTTAAATATATTTAGTGCACCCCGCTCCTTAAAATACCTATCCTTTCCTACCTTCATTTTCCCATCTTGGGAAATGGATGAGAGTCGTCCGCCCAAGAATCCCATCACAAAACGCTTGTAGCTGGTGCTACGGGTTCCTTCGCGTCTTGAGAAACGGATGAGTAGTCCGCTCAAGCGTTCCATCCTTAAACCCTCGTTGCTCCTTGCAGCGAGTCTACTTGGTCTTGAGAAACGGATGAGAGTCGTCCGCTCAAGTGCCACCTCCCACATTTGTTGCCACCGTGTAACTAGAGAATCCTCATTGGAACTGGGAAACTGATGAGAGTCGTCCGCCCAAGTTTCACTTCCCACAAACGTGTTACCCTGTGTAGCAAAACTACCCCGTCAAGTCTTGGGAAACGGATGAGAGTCGTCCGCCCAAGCGCCACATCCTAGATCTTCACTACCTCTTTGTAGTGAGATCCTTCCTTGCGGAGTGTACTAAAATAATGCAGAGAACCAGATGACCAGATTATCGACATCAGGAGCCTCCAGGATAAGAATGCAAATCATCGAATAAGTATTATAATATTTCATGTCACTATAAAATAATATTCACATATATTTTAATATTTATTGACTACTTAAATTTAAATATTTACATTTTTATATTTTACTTGCGAGATAATTAAATAACTAATTGAATAGTTAATAATTAACCTTAATTGTATCCCTTTGGTATTATATAAAGTAGGAAATAATTTGTCAATAAACATTCATTGTAACGTAGTGGAAAGATACGAGTTTGATTTGGCGCTCCAAATTATAAATTATTTGGAACGATACCTGGGTCCGGCGAGCCGACCCCAGCCGTGAGAACGCATCGTTACACCAGGATAAGAGGATCAATTGCATTAGGGAGAATCAAAAGTTTAACCTCGCTTTCACAATCTTCTCCAATACTCGCAGTCATAATTAGTGCTTCGGTTACGTGTGTTGTCCGTCCATCAGCTAAACGAACAGTCGCTTGAATGGGAATTTTATTTTCAGGCGTCTCCAAATCCTTGGCAAGTTTTTCATTTATAAAACTACGTGTCGCTCCAGTGTCTATCGTTGCTACAACCGTTAATCCATTTAGTCCAAGGATGGCAGATATACGGCCGTTTTCACAAATTATTGGTGGTAGCCCGTGTGATGACGTTATTTTGTTGGAGGTTTTTATTCTCGGGACCTTCCAATACCTCGATTCTGGTAGGCCCCTTCGGCGTTTCCCTGATTCTGCTTGCAACAATCGTTAGTTTTTATTTCTTTTCGCCCACATACCCTGCAAAACAGAATCGGTCTGTTCCTGCATTCACGCTGAAAGTGTCCTTCTTGTCCACAGCGGCGAAAAGCTTGACAGATATTAACAAATTCTTGTACAGTCTGTAATATCCGATGTCTCGACCACGCAGAGAAGTAACGTTGCCATTTCCCTCCGTCCGAAGACATTCCAAATCTTCGGCCAATGACATCAATTCTTCCAAATTATTAAAGTCTTTCCGCTTGACATACCATTGGTATTCTGTCTGACAATTTCGGAAAATTCTTTCTAACTTCTGTTCTTCTGAATACCCTGCATGTCTCATCAGGTTTTGAATCGATATGACAAAATCTTTAAACGTTTCTCGTTGTCTTTGGGTACGTTTCCTTATTTCGTCATCTAGATGCTCGAAATAACGCGCAGGCAAGAAAATTCGCAGAAAGTCCCTTTTAAAGTTATTCCAATCAATCCAATGTAAATTATTATTCCTAAACCAGGTAAGGGCTTTATCCTTTAAAAGTTCTGGCATGGTTCTTGGCAATAGATTTGAGTCCAAGTTGTATCTCCTGCCAGTTCTTCCACGCGCTCAATAAATCCCAAGGGGTCACGTCCCCCATCATATTTAACTGACCATTTTTAAACTTGATCAATTACCATCGCATATGATGTCATACTGCTGAGTTGCGATTTTGATGAATTTGTAAAGTTTTCCAAACCTGCCGTGACCAATGGTGTTGGCTCCATTTTCCTAGGTTCAGGATCTGTGACCACAACCGTGGGCTTAGGTGATGTGCTCCTACTGTACTTGGCTTCCAATTCTAAAAAATACTGTTCTACTTGCGTGGAAAAGTCACCGCTCTTGATGAACACCGAAAGCTTCTTCCTGAGTTCTTCTGTACTACCCGTGTCGTCAAGGCCAAGTTCTTTCACTATTTTCTGGAGCTGTTCCTTACTCAGAGTATATATCCATGTTGTGTTAACCATTTTACCCAATTTTTTGTTTCCCTTTTGTGTTTTTCCTATCCTTTAACTTTCAAATTGTTCCAAGTATTTAGAGTCCCTGTTATGGCGCCATTTGTAACGATGCTTTGCTGAGGTATAACTCGCCGGATTCAGTGGTTCGTATACAAAGAATTTATTTGATTTCAAGGACTCTCCAATAACTAGTAAAACAAGAAAATTATTTCGATTTAATTCTTCTTATGATTTATTTATAAAATTCTCCTTTAAATGACTACTCCTTAATATAACTTCCTAGTCTTGGCGGTGCAGCGCGTGATGTCAGCTCCGATAATTCAATTATTTTGAACAGCATACGCGAATTCCTCATCTATCTGTGTCCTCACAAACCGTGTGTGTAGTTCTTTTGAAGAGCGTTGACGTGCATGTAGTGTCTTGACAATCCTGACCGATGTGGTATGACCTTTACAATGTCAGCGATTCGTGCGCGTAGTGCCACGACAATCCTGACCGATGTGGTATGACCTTTGCAATGTCAGCGATTCGTGCGCGTAGTGCCACGACAATCCTGACCGATGTGGTATGACCTTTGCAATGTCAGCGATTCGTGCGCGTAGTGCCACGACAATCCTGACCGATGTGGTATGACCTTTGCAATGTCAGCGATTCGTGCGCGTAGTGCCACGACAATCCTGACCGATGTGGTGTGACCTTTACAATGTCAGCGATTCGTGCGCGTAGTGCCACGACAATCCTGACCGATGTGGTGTGACCTTTACAATGTCAGCGATTCGTGCGCGTAGTGCCACGACAATCCTGACCGATGTGGTATGACCTTTGCAATGTCAGCGATTCGTGCGCGTAGTGCCACGACAATCCTGACCGATGTGGTATGACCTTTACAATGTCAGCGATTCGTGCGCGTAGTGCCACGACAATCCTGACCGATGTGGTATGACCGTTGCAATGTCAGCGATTCGTGCGCGTAGTGCCACAACAATCCTGACCGATGTGGTGTGACCTTTGCAATGTCAGCGATTCGTGCGCGTAGTGCCACGACAATCCTGATCGATGTGGTGTGACCGTTGCAATGTCAGCGATTCGTGCGCGTAGTGCCACGACAATCCTGACCGATGTGGTAGTAACTAGCGTCTGACCGTAGCAAGTATTTGTGGTAGTGGGTTCTTTTGAGGACTTTTAAGGACAAATGACACTAACTTATAGCTGGCAAGGATTCATAGGGACCCGAGCCCAACATACAAGAATCCCGTCTTAGAACCCAGGACTTATGGTTGGCAAGGATTCATAGGGACCCAAACCCAACACACAAGACGTAGCTTCAATAAGGATGAGACTGACACTAGCTTATAATTGGCAAGGATGCATAGGGACCCAAGCCCAACTTACAAGAATCGTGTCTTTAAAACCAGGACTTATGGTTGGCAAGGATGCATAGGGACCCGAGCCCAACACACAAGACTTAGTTTCAATAAGGACTAACTACTAGAAACCACTTACCTGCTACGGACGTCTGCTCACGACTCGAGCTCACAGCAAAAAGCCTCGAATTCTGATCTGCATGCCTTTTTATAGCTGCCAAACGACAGCATTGTTCCGCACAATGTTCGCAGTTTCCATATTGCTTGCTTCCTTTCTCGCTCTTACACATGTATTGCTCACTGTATTACTGCATATCAATTTGTAGCTTTACTCTCACACATATGCTGCTTCCTTTGTGTTAGTGTGTTGTCGCGTACCATATTTGTAGTTTTACTTATGCTGCTAATGTTGTACTAATGTTGTCTCGCCTCTGTAAATGTGCTCTGTGTTCAGACCTGCACCTGTCTCGTTAATGCCATACAAGGGTATGTTCCGCAAAAGTATTTTTCTGACACCGCCAAGAAATAACATACCTTACTAATTGTCATTAATAGAAGTTTTAGTGTAATTTATTTAACTAATTTATATTAAGAAATATTTAATAAAGGAAACTAAAACTATTAATTTATAAGAATAAAGGAAGAACAAAAAAATGCATAGCTTCATGTTAACTTATATAATAATCTTAAATAATACCAAAACATATATATATATATAAAAAATGTTACGTCCAAAATACGCCGCTATTATGGGCGTCATTCTTCTCACTTGGGTTGCTAATTTAAAATTGTAGACATATTTAATAAAAATAGCCTTATCTTCATATTTTACTAAATCATGAAGCAATTCTGCTTTCATTATGAAATCCTCTAACTCTGCATGAACTCCTTTAAAAACTGATAGGTTTTTACCTTCTACATTTATGTCAAAACTTGACATTTTTGGCAAATTATTTTCCTCCTCCCAAACTGATGATAAATCTAAATCAATTTTACGCTCTTTTCGTATAATTAAATTTTTTATGATCTCTATTAATTCATAATAGTTTTTATTCCTCTGACTCAGGATAAACTCCCTTAAAAACTAGTATGTTTTTACCTACTACATTTATGTCAAAACTTGCCATTTTTGGCAAATTATTTTCCTCCTCCCAAACTGATAGATAAAAAATCTAAATCAATGTGAGGACTCAAATTGTTACACAATTTGTGCCTCACAAATTATATTAATGAATTTTAAAATGAAATGTAAACTGAAAATACGAACTATTAATTAAATTAAATTAATTAAGTTTAAAGAATTTATTATTTATATCGGAAACTAAATGTATGGAAAAGTGTAATAGTTTATATCAAAATAAGGTATTGAAGGTACATTTTATTGCATTGAATAAATCATAAGTGAATAAATAACGTATACACACACACAAATATGTATGTTTACAGTCACATACACACAGGCAGGGAAAACAAAACAAGTGAACATGGAACAGAAAGGCAACTGGGGAATATAAAGCAGTCGCGTTTGCTTAGGACAGGCAGTCTTGTCACAGGCGCAGTAGGATGCACATGCTTTGAGACTGAGTAGTTAGTTCCTTAAGCGTAGTTACCTTAAGCGAAGGTATCCTCACCCTTCGAACGTTGTTTATTCTAAGTCAGGCGTAGTTATCTTAAGCGAAGGTGTACTCACCATTCGAACGTTGCTTACTCTAAGTTCAAAACGTAGTTATCTTAAGCGAAGGTGTGCTCACCCTTCGAACGTTGTTTACTATAAGTCAGGCGTAGTTATCATAAGCGAAGGTGTACTCACCCTTCGAACTTTGTACTTACCCTTCGAACATAGTTTTACTCTAAGCTCAGGCGTAGTTACCTTAAGCGAAGGTGTCCTCACCCTTCGAACGTTGTTTACTCTGAGTCAGGCGTAGTTGTCGTAAGCGAAGGTGTACTGTAGTGCGCACCAAGTAAGCAACCAAACGTACACAAACTATTTGGTTGCACTGTATTTATGTTTGTTATTATTCACCACGCACAATGACCCGTGGTTATATATTAGATTTACATGACGCACTTTCGCACTAAGCTAATGTTCTATTTATTTCACTCGCGCACTTTTAATGTTTATATATTTTGTTATATTTATTTTGCATTACGCACTTACGCATTAAATTTATATTTATTATTCACTCACGCACTTTTTATGTTAAAATTATGCACTTTTTCAAAATACCGTTGTTTGGCTTTATAAGCACCGAAAATTGAAAAATAAAGATCATTAATTCTACAAGCTTTAAATCAGCTGCATCTATTTATTTCAAGCCTAAGCGCATTTTTATGCCGGCTGAATAAAAATAATATTTCAAGCCTAAGTGCATTCTTATGCCGGCTAAATAAAATAATTTACTTAGAGCCAGTGGCGTTTTTAAGCGCCGGCAAAAACTCGAGGCAGGTCCTTTCACTTAACAACATAAAAATTCAAACAAAAACATTACATGGCGATCCTGCCAACTCACGGCAATAAGAGTTTGCCGACGGCAAAACAGAATGTGCCTGAACACGTACCTGATTGTTACGATCGACGCGTAACCATATGTACCGTGGATATGCAAATTTAAGCATCCAGGACTATGGAAAACATCGATGAACTGGAGTTCCAACTAAAGAGCCACTACGAGGGCAACAAAAACTAAAGAAAAAAAAAAATATTTTTCTCACATTAATTGTTTAACTTTGAAAACAACAAAAATGAAAATTTATCAATTTAAATTTATTAACTTAATTGCTACATTTACATTTAATTATTACTTTAATTGTTACATTTATATTTATTATAAACAAATTTTTCCTAATGAAAACAGTAAGAAAATAAGAGAAATCAATAAGCCGACGGCAAAACACTGTGTAATACTATGAGGATAATAATAACACTTTCTTAAATTTTTTTCAAGTTATTTTTTTTTTAATATTATTAATGTAAATCAACAAATAAACAAATGAAGTAAATCCATTTTTTTCCATAATGAATTTTTTAACACGCACATTTTTTGTAAAAACTTAGTTTATATTTTTTCAATTTGGTGGTTGATTTCTAACAATAACAACTTGTTGCACTTCTTTGCACTCACACACAAACACTATTTTAGCAAAACAAAATTTTTTTGCCAACAACAACAACAACAACATTTGCTTCTTTCTATATATTTTTTTTTTTTGTTGCTTTGTTGCTCGAAACACTACACTTAAAATTGAATTAAATGCATATATTTAGCGAATATATGCTATACGAAAATTACGCGCACGATAAATATAATTATAATATTAAAATAATGCGTTCACTTAATTACCTTTGCGTATTCTTTGGCCGCGATCGATTAAAACAAATTTAAATTTTTTTTTCTTACACACTACGCGAAAATATTTACGACCGCCATTATGTTCTTCATTCATAAAACTGAAACGTCAGTTTTACTTTTTCTTTATACTCATATTAGCAATTAATCATTGCAGACACATGTTTAAATGTTGGCATGCATGATTTATTGGCACTATGAATCACAGGGTGGTTCAAGTGAAATAAAAAATTAAAAATTTTAATGTTTTGATGTCATGACATAAATTTATGGACATAATTAAAGAAAACATAATATTTCTTGAAAAATTAAAGAAAAATTTAAGAAAAAATAAAAATCGAACTTATACTGAAGAATATAAAAAGGCTAAATTGCAAAAAATTGAAAATTTGAAAAACGAAATAGTCAAATATGAAACTTTAGAAGATTGTAAACATTTTATTTTAGAATTTAATAAAATTTATTATGAATTACATGAATTCATAAAAAATTTAATAACACGAAAAGAAGATAAAATAAACTTGGATTTATCATCGGTTTGGGAGGAAGAAATTAATTTGCCAAAAATGTCAAACTTTGACATAAATGTAGTAGGTAAAAACCTACCAGTTTTTAAAGGAATTTATGAAGAATTAGATGATTTTATAGTAAAAACAGAATTGCTTCATGATTTAATAAAAGATGAAGATAAGGCCATTTTTATTAAGTACGTATACAATTTTAAATTAACTACCCAAGTTAGAAGTATACTTGGACGTTTGAACAGACCTTCGACATTGATTGAATTAAAATCTTTATTGGTGAAATCTTATCCCAATCCAAAAACAGTACAGCAAATGCTAAATGAATTTAGTTCTATATCACAGAATAATCTAACAATTTCCGAATATAGAGAAAAAATAATAGAATTATCAGAGCAATTAAGCAATTTAGAGCTACAAAGCTTAGAGAAACCCAGTCAAGAGACAAAAGATGCAATATATAAGGTCAACGAAAGTATGGCACTTAATATCTTTTCAAAAGGTGTCAGGACAGAATATAAAACTATTTTACAGGCGAATCCGCCAAAAACTTTTAATGAAGCAACTGAAAGATGCTTGAATATTGAGCAAAATCTTTCAACAGATAGAAACAATATTTTACATATACAGAACAGAAATAATTCAAGATTTAATCAAAATAATAGATTTAATCAAAATTTCGGAAATTACAATAATCAACATTTTTCCAACAGAGATAATAACAATTATAGAAATAATACATTTCAAAACAGAAATCAAAATTTTTCAAATAATAATTACAGAAACAATAATAATTTTCAAAACAACAATCAAAATAACAATTACAGAAATAATAACAATTACAGAAGCAACAATTTTCAAAATAACAATAATTTTCACCGTGAAAACGGAAATAATAATCATAATTTTATAAACAATAACAACAGAAATAATAATTTCAATAGAAATACAAATTTTAGAAACAGCAACAATGCGCAGGGAAACGGATATGGCCGGGTAGCAGGAATTGTTACCCACAGAGGCCAAAACTGATCCTACAACTTACTAAAAATTTAACCAATTTTATTATATTAAAGTGCAAAAATACTAATGAGAATCTGAAATTCCTAATAGACACGGGAGCAGATATTTCTATCTGCAAGAAAAGAAGCGTGAATAAAATAGAAACAAGAAACATTTCAACAATAACTGGTATAACAAATGAAAGTATAGAGTGCATAGGCACATCATATTTAAATTTTTTAATTGAAACGGAGGAAATAACACACAGTTTCCACATAGTAGAAAATGAATTTCCAATATTAACAGATGGCATAATAGGGCGTGACATGTTGAGAAAGTATATGTCTAAAATAGATTTTGAAACGTACACAGTAACATTTTTAATAAATGAAAAAGAACTAACTTTACCAATAATTTTAAATTATAAAAATTTTACAGTACCTGCTCGATCAGAAGCAGTGATCCCCATAAATATAAGGGTTGATAAGGATAGTAGAGTCCTCAATAAGGAAATAAATGATGGAGTTTTCATTGAAAATAGTAAAATACCTGCAAATGATGATAACAAAATACTGGCTATAACAAGAAGTATGGTTACAAATAAACATACACAAAACACTAATTCAGACAAAACTAATGGCATTACTGACAAGAAGTCTGATCAACTTTTTGCTTGGGAATGCACATCCAAATCAGATATAAACAAAATGATACAATTAAAATTCGTAATAGATAGAAATTACAAGGGAACCCAAATATATATAAATAATAGAGAAGTTATTGCAAGATGCAGCGATAATCCATCGATCACACAGCTGACTTTGGAGAAACTGTCTTCAAAAATGCAAAGGTTAAATATAAACGAGCTCGCGTTAAGTAAAAATGATAAAATATTTGAAACCATAAGAATGGATAAATTTAAAGAGATATTTAATAATTTACAAAGACAAAATAATGAAAATTTAAAAATTTTAATATACAATGAACCTACAAGAATAATTGATAAAGATATACAAAATAAATTAATTGAAGAATATCATAATTCGGCTCATGGAGGACACATGGGCATTAGAAAAACCAATTTAAAAATGAAACAAAAATACATTTGGAAAAACATGAACAAAATGATAAAGAAATATATATTAAATTGCGAACAATGTAAAATCAACAAACAAACCAGACATACAAAAGAGGAATTAACTTTGACAGACACACCAGGAACTAGTTTTGAAACAATATCAATAGATACTGTAGGGCCTTTGCGATTATCAAATAATTTACGTTATATATTAACTATGCAATGTGAGTTAACGAAATATGTCATTGCTTGTCCAATGGAGACCAAAGACGCAAAGACTGTAGCCAAATCCTTAATAGAAAATGTTATTTTAATCTATGGTCATTTTAAAGTTCTTAAATCAGATAGGGGTACTGAATTTACCAATGAATTGATGTCGGAAATCTGCAAACAGCTTAACATTAAACAAATATTTAGCACGCCTTATCATCATGAGACTTTAGGTTCAATAGAAAGAAACCACAGAGTATTGAACGAATTTTTATTAAATTTTTGCAAAGATGATGAATGGGACCATTGGATCCCATACTTCACATTTGCTTACAATACAACACCTCATGTTGACACTAATTACACTCCTTTTGAACTTATATTTGGCAAATTAGCAAACCTACCAAATGATAATCTAGATAATTCAAAATGTTACAACACAGATAATTATGCGCAAGAATTGAGAGTAAGATTAAAATACTCATTAGAAAAAACGAAAGAATTGATAAATATAGCAAAGATTAAACGAATTCAAAATAATGTCACATCTGCACCATTAAATATAAAAATTGGTGAAAAAATAATGATAAAGAAAATAAATAGAAAGAAAAACCAACCACCATATCATGGTCCATATATTATAGTTGATAAAAATGGAGTAAATTCTAAAGTTGATGTAGATGGTAAAATCAAAGAATACCATAATAATTTACTAAAAAGATGGATTTAATTCAAATTTTTCAATTAAAGTAAAAATTTATTAATTAAAACAATTGCATTGTATAAATTTCATAAACAAATTGAATTTGTATAATTTTTAATAACATATATCATACATCTATTTTGAAACCATTTTTGTAATAAAATATAATCTGTTATAGTTAATAAGAATATTTGAAATGGATAAAACAAATACTATATTTTAAGATTAAATAATTTATTAGATTATAATAAGAAAGTTTGAATTGTATAATTTTAAAAATTATTTTTCTTTTTTCAAATAATTTTTATCTTAAGGATGGGGGTGTAGTGCGCACCAAGTAAGCAACCAAACGTACACAAACTATTTGGTTGCACTGTATTTATGTTTGTTATTATTCACCACGCACAATGACCCGTGGTTATATATTAGATTTACATGACGCACTTTCGCACTAAGCTAATGTTCTATTTATTTCACTCGCGCACTTTTAATGTTTATATATTGTAATATACAATTTGTTATTGTTTTAACATTTATTAATTATGCTGGTATGAATACCCCTATTATATTGTTTATTTAAGGTTAAAAGTGTGCACACGCCATAAGTAATATTTCTAAATTGTTATTGGTAACTCTGAAAATAAAGTAATAAAAAAGAAGATATGGCAGCACTGTAAAAGGTTCGGCCATTGATTTTTGGAGAACTGATCGAAACGCAAGTGTGATTCTAACTTGAAATTATAATCTGTTTAAATTATCAGAATCCAAGTAAGGATTATAACTTCAGATGTGGGGTAATCACCACAAATCCAAAAACTATTAAAAAAAAGGTAAAACTTTATTGAAAATACAATGAGTCGACGGCCCACTCGACAAATAACCTCTGTCAATGGACAAACTGCTGGCTCCGCGAATGGAGCACCTACTGTCTCTGCAGATACTGCACGGGCCATGTCAGTAAATGAGTTGCCTGCTATATCTGCAACTGCTGCTGACTCCGCGAACAAAACAACTGCTGCATTTGAAGACGATAAATTCGATGTCTTTCCGAAAAAAGCACCCACCACTGCTGCTGAAACCACTGCTGCTGAAACTACTGCTTCCTCTGAAACCACCGCTGCTGCTGAAACCACTGCTTCTTCTGAAATCACCGCTGCTGCTGAAACCACCGCTGAAAAAAACCAAGCAATTAACGCCAAATTCGCGGCTGCTAAATTTAGCACTATTGAAAGAACTGCTGCTGACGCATCTGCTGAAAATTTTTCTGATGTTTTAGAACATGCTACCGCTTCTACTGCTGACATACCAGTTGAGAAAAACAAATTCATTCCAGAAAACGCATACATATGTTCACTTGCAGAGCAACTGAATGCTTTGAAAATGCAACGTGAAATATTGGAACTGCAGCAACACATAAAAAAATTAGAGAAAGGTGAACCCGAGCTGCCCGTTGTCAGGCATATTATTTTTGAAGAATTGGACACTGCAGTACCAACTTTCAATGGTGACGATAATTATGATATTGTCAAGTGGTTTTCTCAATTCGAAGACTACACCAACATGTGTGGATACAATCAGAGAGAGCAGTGTTTGGGAGTGCGGCGCCGGTTGGATGGCACAGCTAAAGAATATGTGCATAATCTAGGCTTAATTGACTACCCAGAACTGAAAGCTAGTATTATAAAAATGTTTAGTCGTACTATAACACGACAAGAAGTTTACCGTCAGCTGCGTGCACGCAAACTAAAACCGCAAGAATCGTGCATAAGCTACATAGTCGCCATGCAATCTATTGCATCAAAGTCTGACATTGCCGAACAGGAGCTTGTTGATATCATCGTTGATGGGATACCTGATAGTAGTCATCATATTTCTTTCCTTTTTGGTGCTAATACATTGGATGAGCTAATACGTCGAATGGATAGATACGAACAACGGCGTATAAGATCAAATACTCCAAAATCAAGGTCTACTGCTGTCACTGCCACTGCTGAAATTCGGTGTTTCAATTGTTCGCAGTTTGGGCATTATCAAAGTGCCTGCCCGAAACCACTACGGCCACCTGGGTCATGTTTTTCCTGCCATCAAATGGGTCATCTACACAATGATTGTCCGAAGTTGAAGAAGTATAAGTCACACACTGTCGCTGCTGTAACTGAGGATGAGTCTGGATATGAGGCTGCTGATATCATTCGTGTCATGCAAAAGGTAAGGGTGGCATTTGATATTTGTAGTTGGGGTGCATGCACTGAATTCAAGAATTTTCTTTCTCTCATTGACTCCGGCAGTCCGATTAGTTTAATCCAACGTTCAAGCATACCACCATCAGTTAATTTAACAAATATTTTGCGGCCAACTAGTTACCTTGGTCTGGGTGGACGAAAAATTTATTCATATGGCGTGATATTATGCTCTGTACAATTTCGAACGGAAACTAAAATTATCTCTTTCATTGTTACACCAAATGACACAATGGCTATGCCAGTAATTCTTGGACGGGATTTTATGAAAAACTTTAATATCTATTTAATTCAAAAAATAAAAAATGTTAACGTTGAAGTAAATAAAGTTGACCAAAATAAAAATTCAAAGAATTCATGTGTTAATGCATCCGATTTAATTAGAAAAGATATTGTTTGTGGTGAATGGGTACCCTCTGCTGAAGCTAAGAAAGAAAGTGTAGTAGTTAACGTTGTGAACAAAAAGCAATTTCCAATATCGCCAATTAAGAATGGTTCGTTTTCTTTTGCTGATGAATTTATTGCAGAACTTTGTGCTATCGATATAGTAAATCCTGATTTTGAAATAAATATTTCTTCTGAGTTGAGTAAGGATCAGTCCAATAAATTACAAAAAGTTATTTTAGATTCATATTTGCAACCAAAAAATTTATCTCGAAAATTGTATGATTACAAAATGAAAATTCGTTTGACAGATGACACTCCATTTCATTGTGCACCACGAAGGTTATCTTTTTTTGACAGAGCTGAAGTTAGAAAAATAACCGATGATTTGATAGACAGGCACATTATTCGGCCAAGTAATTCACCTTATGCTTCAGCTATTGTTTTAGTAAAAAAGAAATGTGGTGGTACACGAATGTGCGTCGATTATCGTGCATTGATAAAAAAGACTATCAGAGATAATTTTCCATTGCCTCTTATAGAGGATTGTGTTGAGTATATGGCAGATAAACGATGGTTTTCTCTTCTCGACTTAAAGGATGGATTTAATCAGTGTACTATGGACACAGATTCAATTCCTTTAACATCTTTTGTCACACCTCATGGGCAGTTCGAGTATCTAAAGATGCCATTTGGATTAAAAAATGCGCCAGCCAACTTTCAGCGTTTTGTCTATAATATTTTCAGAGATTTAATTGATGAAAACAAAATTATAGTTTATATTGATGACATTTTAATTGCCTCTTTTGACTTTGAATCACACGTAGATATAGTAAAACAAGTTCTTAGTAGAATTTATGAAAAGGGACTTGAAATCAAGTTGAAGAAATGCAAATTTGGCTATCAAGAAATCGAGTATTTGGGATATTCAGTAAATTCATCTGGGATTAGGCCAAGTGATTCACATATACGTGCAATTAAATGTTATCCAATGCCGACAAATCAAAAAGAACTACAAAAGTGTATTGGTTTATTTTCCTATTTCAGGCGGTTTGTCCCATCCTTTTCTAAAATTTCAAGGCCGCTGTTAAACTTGCTAGGTAAGGAAAGTTCTTTCGACTTTTCTGAGGCTTGTGCTAATGCATTTTACAATTTGCGAGATCAACTTTCTGCTGCACCAGTGCTCGCAATATATAGCTCAAAGCGTGAAACTGAACTTCATTGTGACGCTAGCAGTCATGGTTTCGGTTCAGTACTTATGCAACGTCAAGATGATGGTCGATTTCATCCAGTAGCATATTTTTCAAAATCTACTTCTGATGCTGAATCGAAATACCACAGCTTTGAACTAGAAACTCTCTCCATTATTTCTGCACTTAGGCGGTTCCGTGTGTATTTAGAAGGACTTCCATTCAAGATTGTTACTGACTGCAATTCACTCACCATGACACTTAGCAAAAAACATGTCAATCCAAGGATTGCTCGATGGGCACTGGAGTTAGAAAATTATAATTATTCGATTCAGCATCGAAATGGTGTTTCAATGGGTCATGTAGATGCTTTGAGTAGATGCCACTTCAAGCAATCATCAAAAACGGGGGAAATTAAGCTTACCGATGTAGACAAAAGTTGTCATATTAGTGCCGCGGTAGATGACGACGATGTGGATTTTTACATTCAGGTGGCACAAAATCGTGACAAAGAGATTAGAGAGTTGCAAGACAAGTTAGAAAAGTGCAGTATAAATGGTTATGAGTTACGTGATGGATTAGTCTTCCGTAGAATTGAACCGAATAGACTGCTTCTGTGCGTGCCCAAGGAAATGGAGAATAATGTCATTCGAATGATACATGAAAAGATAGGCCATCTTGGGGTGGATAAGTGCTATGATCAAATACGTAAAAACTATTGGTTTGCAAAAATGAGAGATAAAATTAACCAATTCATTAAAAATTGTATTAAGTGTATAATGAACTCGTCGCCAGCGCGTTCAAATGAACATAATCTGTTTAGTATTCCGAAGACACCCATTCCGTTTGACACAATACATGTTGACCACTTTGGGCCATTACCTTCAATTAACTCGAAGCGTAAGCATATATTGGTTGTAATTGACGCATTCACAAAATTTGTTCGGTTGTATCCAGTAAATTCAACCAGCACAAAAGAAGTGTGTTGCGCATTAGATAAGTATTTTAGCTACTACAGCCGTCCTAGACGAGTTATTTCTGACCGAGGTACCTGCTTCACTTCGCATGAGTTTAGTGACTTTTTGTCAAAAAATAATATTAGCCATGTAAAGGTTGCAGTCGCCTCACCGCAAGCTAATGGCCAGGTTGAGCGTGTGAATCGGGTACTCCGGGGAATGTTAAGTAAACTAAGTGAGCCTATACAGCACGCTGACTGGTCATTGAAATTGTCTCAAGTAGAGTACGCGTTAAATAATACTGTTCACAGCACAACTAAGCAGACACCTAGTAAACTATTATTTGGTACTGACCAAAGGGGCAATATTATAGATGAGTTAACGGAACACTTAAATAATAAATTGAACGAAGAAGAAACACAGTCTTTGGAATCAGTTAGATCAGATGCATTAAGTGCTATTGAAAAATCTCAAGAATATAACACGCAGTATTTCCTAAAGCACAGTGTGCCAGCAAGGACTTACTCGGTGGGCGATTTTGTTGTTATTAAAAATACTGACACTACTGTTGGAAAAAACAAAAAATTTATTCCGAAATATCGTGGTCCTTATGTTATTTATAAAGTATTGCCTAACGACCGTTATGTAATTAAAGATATTGAAAATTGTCAACTGACTCAGTTACCGTATAATAGTATTGTTGAATCTAGGAAAATTCGTAAATGGTTATCACCAGAGGTTTCTCTTGACACTACAATCTTATTTTGTCATATGCCACCCTTTACTGGTTTAGGATAGTTATAATTATACAAAAAATGTTTATTTTATTGATCTGGTATTCTTGATTGGGGTCAATCAAGATTGTCAGATTGGCCGAGTTGTAATATACAATTTGTTATTGTTTTAACATTTATTAATTATGCTGGTATGAATACCCCTATTATATTGTTTATTTAAGGTTAAAAGTGTGCACACGCCATAAGTAATATTTCTAAATTGTTATTGGTAACTCTGAAAATAAAGTAATAAAAAAGAAGATATGGCAGCACTGTAAAAGGTTCGGCCATTGATTTTTGGAGAACTGATCGAAACGCAAGTGTGATTCTAACTTGAAATTATAATCTGTTTAAATTATCAGAATCCAAGTAAGGATTATAATATTTTGTTATATTTATTTTGCATTACGCACTTACGCATTAAATTTATATTTATTATTCACTCACGCACTTTTTATGTTAAAATTATGCACTTTTTCAAAATACCGTTGTTTGGCTTTATAAGCACCGAAAATTGAAAAATAAAGATCATTAATTCTACAAGCTTTAAATCAGCTGCATCTATTTATTTCAAGCCTAAGCGCATTTTTATGCCGGCTGAATAAAAATAATATTTCAAGCCTAAGTGCATTCTTATGCCGGCTAAATAAAATAATTTACTTAGAGCCAGTGGCGTTTTTAAGCGCCGGCAAAAACTCGAGGCAGGTCCTTTCACTTAACAACATAAAAATTCAAACAAAAACATTACAGTACTCACCCTTCGAACTTTGTTTACTATAAGTTCAAAACGTAGTTATCTTAAGCGAAGGTGTACTCACCCTTCGAACATAGTTTTACTCTAAGCTCAGGCGTAGTTATTGTAAGCGAAGGTGTACTTACCCTTCGAACTTTGTTTACTATAAGTTTAAAACGTAGTTATTTAAAGCGAAGGTGTACTCACCCTTCGAACATAGTTTTACTCTAAGCTCAGGCGTAGTTATCGTAAGCGAAGGTTTACTCACCCTTCGAACTTTGTTTACTATAAGTTCAAAACATAGTTATCTTAAGCGAAAGTGTACTCACCCTTCGAACATAGTTTTACTCTAAGCTCAGGCGTAGTTATCGTAAGCGAAGGTGTACTCACCCTTCGAACTTTGTTTACTATAAGTTCAAAACGTAGTTATCTTAAGCGAAGGTGTACTCACCCTTCGAACGTTGTTTACTATAAGTCAAGCGTAGTTATCGTAAGCGAAGGTGTACTCACCCTTCGAACTTTGTTTACTATAAGTTCAAAACGTAGTTATCTTAAGCGAAGGTGTACTAACCCTTCGAACATAGTTTACTCTAAGCTCAGGCGTAGTTATCTTAAGCGAATGTGTCCTCACCCTTCGATCGTTGTTTACTCTAAGACAGGCGTAGTTATCGTAAGCGAAGGTGTCCTCACCCTTCGAACGTTGTTTACTCTAAGATCAAAACGTAGTTATCTTAAGCGAAGGTACCTCCACCCTTCGTACATAGTTTTAATCTGAGTTCTATCGTAGTCACTCACAGCGAAAGGGATCATAGCAAGTAACGGCATAAATATGAATAAGCAAAATTTAATTATATCAATTTAATTTATAGAATGCTTAATAATTAATAATAATTAAGTAACGTACTCGATAAGTAATAAATAAAACAAATGAAAAAAAATAAAGACTTACTCTACAGTTCAAAACTAAAACGCTGGCTTTCTTATTTAAAACAACGGAATCATTGGTAAATAAATTAATTTGTAAGAACCCCTGGTTTACTTACTGAGCCTACCTCAGCAAAAATCAGTAACGAGCAAAAGGGTTCGTTACATCAATTTTACGCTATTTTCGTATAATTAAATTTTTATGATTTCTATTAATTCATAATAGTTTTTATTAAATAGTAATATTAAATCTTTACAATTTTCAAAAGACTCATATTTAATTGTTTCGTTTTTTAATTTTTAAATTTTTTGCAACTTTTCCTTTTTATATTCTTCATTATAAATTCGATTTTTACTTTTTCTTAAATTTTTCTTTAATTTTTCAAGAAATATTATGTTTTCTTTAATTATGTCCATAAATTTATGTCATGACATCAAGACATAAAAATTTTTAATTTTTTATTTCACATGAATCACCCTGTGATTTAATAGTGCCAATAAATCATGCATGCCAACATTTAAACATGTGTCTGCAATGATTGTATAATGGTTTATTTTTACTATTTAGTGAATAATAGTAAATAGCTGATTCAGACAGGGAAACTGTTTGGGCCACAAGGCCTTTTAATGATCAGCCGCAAGGCTTTTTACATGTTCTGACTCAAGGCAGTATTTGCTTATATTCAAGCCACAAGGCTTGGTTTGAACTAAAAGAACTTGTTGTAAAGTTGTAACTCTCAAACTTACTGCCTTTATTCAATTCCCAGCAAGGGTTTTTATAATAAAAACTATTGAGTGAAAAGTGACAACATTTTACTTTCAATCAAATTAATAATTCTTACTCAATACATTTAACTTAAACTGAATAATTATTACACATCTGTTTGTCATAACTATTCTGCTTACACATCTGTAATCGTACCCATCGTAACCCACCAACAGGTTACAAACTCAAGTGTACTACTTTTGGCAGTGATCTGCTTACACAATGTATAACATGAATCACGCCGCTGGTAGCACTTAAATTTGTTCTGTTTACGTTTGCATTGGTTTTACTGCAAGCATGCAGTGAAACCAAAACAAATTGTTTTTAGCTTTGCATGTTACGATGTGACAATTGACATAGGTCAGCTAAGCGACATGTGCATTACATCCTTCCCCTTTTGAAAATGAATAATGTTTATTTATAATTCTTGAATATGAATAAAGATTATGTTGAAATTGATTCTTTGTTTCTTTTGGTTTGACGTTAGCAGTAATTATATAATTTTTTTTTATAGTTGGTTGTTTCATATCATTTAACTTAATGCTCTTGATAATACTATATTATTATTATGAACTTCAAAGGTTTTGTTTTCTTATTTTATTGTACTATTTGGCCCTTTTCTTTCAATTATTTCATATGGTCCCTTAAATGGTCTATCAAATTTTCTTTTATTTACTACTTTTAAGTATACTAAATCTCCTATATTAAAATTATGTTTTGTTATCTTATCTTCTTTATTTGTCAAAGCTGTCTTATGTTCTATTAAATATTGATTCGCCTTATCGTGTGCATATCTTAGTTTCAGTTTTAATTCTGTCAAATAGTCATCTATATTATATAATTTTATATCGTTATTCCGAATCTCACCAGGTAACGTGCAAATTTTCCCATATACTAATTCAAATGGAGAATATGTTGTTGTTGAGTGTGGAGTTGTATTGTAACAATATGTGTAGTATAGTAGTAAAACTGACCAATTATCATTTTCTTGCATTCCTCTCAAATACTCATTCAATACCATATGATTTCGTTCAACTGTTCCAACAGTTTCATGGTGATACTGCGTAGAGGTTCTTTTTTCTATGTGTAATTCTTTACAAATATTTTGCAGTAATTCATTTGTAAATTCTGTTCCTTTGTCTGTTTTCAGTATTTTAAAACATCCATGCTTTAGAATAAATTCTTCCACAATAGATTTAGCTACTGTAAGAGCTGTTTTGTCTTCTAAAGGTATTGCTACTAAATATTTAGTTAATTCACACTGTATCGTTAGAATATAACGGTATCCATTAGAGGGTCTCATTGGTCCAACTGTGTCCATTGTTACTGTTTCAAATGATGTTGTTGGTGTATTTGTCACACACATTTTCTCTTTAGTATATTTTGTTATTTTTACTTCATTACATAGTTTACAATTATTTATGTATTTTTTAACCATTTTTGATAAATTTTTCCATATATATTTCTGTTTCAATTTCGCGATACATCTTTTGATACCTATATGTCCTCCTAATATTGAGTCATGATTTTCTTTAACTAGCTGCAGCTGGTCAGCTTTATTTGTTATTTGTTTCGGTAGCTGATACAATATGATTTTTAATTTCTCCTTTGTATTGTTTTGTATCTCATTAAATATTCTTTTCATTTTGTCGACCTTCATTATATTAAATATGATATCATCTTTTCCTAACGCTAATATTTCTATATTCCGTTCTTTTGCTTTTAATACTAACTTCCTCAGAACCAATTTTACCTCTGGTAAAGATTTTTCGTTAAGCATCGCATGAACTTTATTTTGAGCTATTATTATTTTATCTTTGTGTTCTTGTGTTTTTGATGTGAACTTCCTCTGAACCAATTTTAACTCTGGTAAAGATTTTTCGTTGTGCATCTTAAGAACGTTGTTTGCTTCATCTTTATTTATATTTTTGGCCTTTTCATTATATATAAATTTCAATTTCTTTAGACGTCTTACTTCTGAAAATGATGTAGCTTCCCATATATGAAGTTGATCAGGCTCCACTCACTGAGATCTATCATTATTATTCAGGTTATTCTTATGCGCATTTTCTACCTTTTTATCATTATTCTTATTATTTTTACCGGTATTCATTTTCTTATTTGCCGCCCTTGTTATTACTTGTATATTTGCTTCTTTAGGTATCATTTCTATTAGTTGTTTGCTATCTAATTGTATTCTAGACAGTGCATCCGCATTCGTATTCATCTTTCCTTGTTTAAAAATTATATCAAAATCATAATCCATTAAGTCCAACCGTACTCGTGTCAGTTTTGATGATGGATTTTTATGTGTAAACAGACTTACTAATGGTCTATGGTCTGTGTATACCGTGAATTTTCTTCCATATAGATATGGTCTGAAGTAGTTGATTTCCCAGTGAATTCATAATAACTCTTTTTCTGTTATTGCCTTGTTTATTTCATGCTTGTTTAATGTTTTACTCGCATAAGCAATTGGTCTATCTTGTTCTGGTTCACCTTGGGATAGTACTGCTCCTAAAGTAAATTGTGATGCATCTGTTGTCAGTATAAAAGGTTTATCAAAATCTGGATATGCTAGTACTTGTGGAGATATTAGTTTTTTTTTAGCGTGTTGAATGCTGTTTCACATGTTTCTGTCCAATTGAAAAGCTGTCCTTTTTTTAGCAATTGGTTTAGTGGTTTTGCAATTTCTGCAAAATCTGGAATAAATTTTCTATAGTAATTGCAGAATGCTACAAATCTTCTGGTATCATCAGCATTGTTTGGTTTTGGGTAATCTCGTATGGTTTTATGTTTAGCTGGATCAGTTGTTATTCCTTTTGATGTTCTGAGATGTCCTAAATATATAACTTCTGTCTTTAAAAACTTACATTTCTTGAGGTTTAATTTTAAATTATATTTCTGTAGTTTTTGCAATATTTTTTCCAAATTTGTGTTATGATATCTAGGGTTTGATCCAAAAACAATGATGTCATCTACATAAAGAAATGCTGATTCCTGTAGTCCACTTAATGCAATTGATAGCATCCGTTGGAAACTATTTGTTGTTATCTTCAACCCAAATGGTAAGCGTTTGAAATGATAGTGCCCTGAATTTGTTGAGAATGCTGTCAAATTTCTTAAATTTTTTATGAGTGGTATCTGATGAAAAGAACTTGTCATATCCAACCTAGAAAAATATTTCGCATTTCCAAGTTTATCTAGTACATCTTCTTACCTTGTTAGCGGAAATTTATCATTAATTATTTTTTTGTTTAGTGCCCTAAAATCTATTACCAGTCTCCATTTTGCTGCTCCATCTGTTGATTTTTTTGGTACTACTAAGAGTGGTTAGTTGTATGGGCTAAATGATGGTTCAATTATATCTTCTTCTAGTAATTTTTGCACTTGGTCTTCTATTTCTTGAAGCTGTGTTTGCGGAAGTCTGTAATTCTTTATATAAACAGGCGAGTTGTCAATTAAGTCGATCTGTTGCTTATAAAAATGGTTTGTTGTTAATCTATCTTCTTCATTGTGGAAAACGTTTTTGTATTTGTTGCATAAGTTGATTACTTGTTGCTTGGCTTGTTCATCTTTTCCATCTATATGTATTTCCAAATTCTCATCATTTTGGTCTGAACCAATGTAATTTAAAATTTTAAAATTATTTAGTGGCTCTATATTTATATCGCATTTATCTAAAAATATATCATTTTCTGTTGTATTCAAAATTTTCACGTGCTTGTCCCATATGCTAGTATTATTGCATTTGCTATAAATATCCCTTTTCTTATCTCCGATGCATGTATTACACTGTCTTCCTTCAGGTCTACTTTTAGATTTGTTATTAGCTCACTTCTTCTTGGTACATTAATGTTTGATATCGTAGTAGGCATTGTAATGTATATTGGAATATCTTCTCTGGTTTCTGCAGTATCTACGGATAAAACACACGTTTCGTAGTCTATTTTGCAATTATATTTCATTAAGAAATCTCTCCCAAGAATTCCATCTGTATTTATATCAATAACATTTTCTATAACATAAAATTTGTGTGAGACTTCTTTGTTATTCAGTTTTATTTTTATATCCGTCTGTTGCTGCATGGCTAAGGGTTTGCTTGCTATACCTGTGATTTGGATTTCAAACGTCCAAGTATACTTCTCACTTGGGTTGTTAATTTAAAATTGTAGACATATTTAATAAAAATAGCCTTATCTTCATCTTTTACTAAATTACGAAGCAATTCTGCTTTCACTATGCAATCCTCTAACTCTGCATAAACTCCTTTAAAAACTGGTAGGTTTTTACCTATTACATTTATGTCAAAACTTGACATTTTTGGCAAATTATTTCCCTCCTCCCACACTGATGATAAATCTAAATCAATTTTACGCTCTTTTCGTATAATTAAATTTTTTATGATTTCTATTAATTCATAATAGTTTTTATTAAATAGTAATATTAAATCTTTACAATTTTCAAAAGACTCATATTTAATTGTTTCGTTTTTCAATATTTAAATTTTTTGCAACTTTTCCTTTTTATATTCTTCATTATAAATCGATTTTTACTTTTTCTTAAATTTTTCTTTAATTTTTCAAAAAAAAATATGTTTTCTTTAATTATGTCCATAAATTTATGTCATGACATCAAAACATTAAAATTTTTAATTTTTTTATTTCACATGAATTACCCAGTGATTTCATAGTGCCAATAAATCATGCATGCCAACATTTAAACATGTGTCTGCAATGATTGATTAGGGCTGTTCACATTTCAAATCGCTCATCAAATCGTTTGTCAAATACAATAGAACAACATGAAATTTTCATGGAATTCCCACGTTGTTCTATTGGATTTGACAAACGATTTGATGAGCAGTTTGAAATGTGAACACCCCTATTGAGAATAAGAGTACAAAGAAAAAGCAAAACTGACGTTTCAGTTTAATGAATAAAAACATAATGGCGGTAGATTTCGCGTAGTGGAAAAAAGTTTATTTTTTTACAAGTGTCGGTCGCGACTTGAATAATATAAAAAAAAGGTAATTTTAGTAAAATATTATATGAGCATATTATAATCCGTGCGTGTAATTTTCGTTTAGCATATATTCGCTAAATATATGCATTTAATTGAATTTCAAGTGTAGTGTTGCGAGCAACAAAGCAACAAAAAATATATGTAAAATAAATGTTGTTGTTGTTGTTGGCGAAAATTTTGTTTGATAAAATTTTGCCAAGTGCTTGTGTGTGCGTGAAAAGAAGTGCAACAAGTTGTTATTAAAAAGAAAAAAATGCAAGTTTCGTGTTTGCTGTTTTGTGTACAAAATTCAATAATTAAGTAAAAAAATATGGATTTACTTCATTGTGTGTTGTATTTTATTTGTTCATATTAAAAAATTTCCAAAATATAAATTTCAATTAAAAAGAAAGTTTAAAAAATAAAAAAATTGTTATTTCCTATGGCTGTCCATTTGGGCTTCTTAAGCATCAATTTCTCTCCAAATTGTGCTCGCTATGTGCCACGGTGGTGGATGGTCGGCGTTGATAATGTGTCGCCTAGCAGCAACAGCCTTTCGCAGCTGCAACAAGTGACCACCTCGTTTGTGTTTCGGCTTCTGCGTCGCCAGTACTCTCGTAAGCTTTTCGTCCTTCTGTCGTTCCTGGCGCCGCAAGTATTGTTGAATGGTTATAGCTTTTGGCTGCTGTCGTGTGCAGCTGGATGGGACGTACACCGGTGCATCGCTGTTTGAGCCTTCCGGCACGTACTCCGGCACTGGTCGTTCTGCCGTCGGAATATTATTTTTGCCGTGAGTTGGCAGGATCGCCATGTAATGTGTTTTGTTATTTTAAATTAAAGAACCTGCCTCGAATTTTTGCCGGCGCTTAAAAACGCCACTGGCTCTAAATATTTAATATTTTTTAAGTGTCAGCCGACATTAAAATGCACTCAGGCTTTGAATAATTAGGTCAGCTGATTGAAGCTTGTTAAATTAATGATCTTTATTTCGAAAAGTCAGTGTTTATAAAGCTAAATAACGATATTCTTAAGTTTCTAAATCATACACAAAAATTTGCATAATATTAATACCTGGTGTTCAATAATATAATAACTTAAAAGTGCGTGAGTGAAAAGTAAATATTAACTTAATGTGTAAGTGCGTAATGCAAATAAATATAACTAATATAATAACAATAAAAGAGCGCAAGTGAAAGAAACAGAATATTCACTTAGTGCGAAAGTGCGTAATGTAAAATAAATATATAACCACGGGTCATTGTGCGTGGTGAATAACAATATACATAGTTCCATATTACAGTGCAATCAATAAGTTTCAGTACAGCTGGGTTGCTCAATTCGGTGCGCACTACACCCCCATTCTTAAGAAAAAAAATTATTTTAGAAAAGAAAAAAAAAATAATTTTTAAAATTATACAATTCAAAGTTTCTTATTGTAGTTTTTTCCTAAATGACCTTGTTTTTTATTATGCTGACTTTAAATGATTTAAATACAAATTCTAAATGTTTGATAGTTTGTTGTTTCTTTGGAAAGATTCGTTAAAACAATTAATTGTTCTAACTTTGACCTTAAGCTCAATAAATGATTTTAAACTACCAAACAACTAGAATTTGTATTTGAAATCAAGTATGATTTAAATTATCAAACATTTAGAATTTGTTTTTGAATCATATAAAGCCAACATAATAAATAACAAGGTCATTTAGGAAAAAACTTTAATCAAATGGTAGAGCTAGACCAAAACAGAAACAGCTGAAAAAAAATCAGCAAAAATCTAAAAACAACTTCAGTAAACATGCTTTGTTAGTGGAAGACTTCCAGCGGGCTTTTTGACTCCATAAATAATAACATAAGCATAGAGACTAAAGTAAAGCAGAAATACAACAACAAATGTGAAATGATGAAATTAAAAAAGTGAGAAATTTACACTTCAAATCTCATCGCCTCTGTGGTGCAGTGCGTTAGTGCGCGCTTGCACGGGGTATCACAAAGATTTCTGATGAAGCCTTTAGAACGGCCGAAATATCAATAAAAGCAGCTAGTGATTTTTTCCTTTTCATATTGAAAAAACTTTGTTGTTGTTGGTGTTTCTTTGGAAAGATTCATTAGAACAATTAATTGTTCTAACTTTGACCTTAAGCTCAATAAACGACTTTAAACTATCAAACAACTAGAATTTGTATTTAAAATAAAGTATGATTTAAACTATCAAACATTTAGAATTTGTATTTAAATCATATAAAGTCAACGTTTCTTATTATAATCTAATAAATTATTCAATTTGAAAATTGCAATTTAAATATATTCGTTTTATACATTTCAATTATTTTTATTAATTATAATACATTATATTTTATATTGTATTCCAAAAAATTGTTACAAAATAGATAAATGATATTTGTTACTAAAAATTATACAAATACAATTTGTTTATAAAATTTATACAATGCAATTGTTTTATTTAATTAATTTTTACTTTATTAGAAAATTTTGAGTTAAATCCATTTTTTTAGTAAATTATTATGGTATTCTTTGATTTTACCATCTACGTTAACCTTAGAATTTACTTCATATGTCTCAATTATTATATATGGACCATGATATGGTGGTTGGTTTTTCTTTCTATTCATTCCTCTTATCATTACTTTGTCACCGATTTTTATATTTAATGGTGCTGAAATGGCATCATTTTTCACTCTTTTAATCTTTGCTATATTTATCAATTCTTTTGTTTTTTCCAATGAGTATTTCAATCTTACTCTTAATTCCTGCGCATAATTTTCTGTGTTGTAACATTTTGAATTTTACTTTATCATTTGGTAGGTTTGCTAATTTGCCAAATATAAGTTAAAAAGGAGTGTAATTAGTGTCAACATGAGGTGTTGTATTGTAAGCAAATGTGAAGTATGGGATCCAATGGTCCCATTCATCAGCTTTGCAAAATTCAGTTAAAATTCGTTCAATGCTCTGTGGTCTTTCTATAGAACCTAAGGTCTCATGATGATAAGGCGTGCTGAATATTTGTTCAATGTTAAGTTGTTTGCAAATCTCCGACATCAACTCATTGGTAAATTCAGTACCCCTAATGACCATAGGTCAAAATTACATTTTCTATCAATGATTTAGCTACAGTCTTTGCGTCTTTGGTTTCCATTGGACAAGCAATGACATACTTTGTAAACTCACATTGCATGGTTAATATGTAGCGGTAGTTATTGGATAATCGCAAAGGCCCTACAGTATCTATCGATATTATTTCGAAACTAGTTCTTGGTGTCTGTCAAAGTTAATTCCTCTTTTGTATGTCTGTTTTGTTTGTTTATTCTACATTGTTCACAATTTAATACATGTTTCTTTATCATTTTATTCATGTTTTTCCAAATGTATTTTTGTTTCATTTTTAAATTAGTTTTTCTAATACCCATGTGTCCTCCATGAGTTGAATTATGATATTCTTCAATTAATTTATTTTGTACATCTTTATAAATTATTCTTGTTGGCTCATTGTATATTAAAATTTTTTAATTTTTATTATCTTTTCTTTGTAAATTATTAAATATCTCTTTAAATTTATCCATTCTTATGGTTTTGAATATTTTATCATTTTTACTTAACGCAAGCTCGTTTATATTTAACCTATGCATTTTTGACGACAGTTTCTCCAAAGTCAGCTGTGTAATCGATGGATTATCGCTGCATCTTACAATAACTTCTCTATATTTACATTTATTCGGGAACCCTTTTAATTTCTATCAGTTACGAACCTTAATTTTATAATTTTGTTAATATCCGATTTGGATGTGCACAAAGTTGATCAGACTTCTTGTTAGTAATGTCACTTGTTTTGTCTGAATTTGTGTTTTGAGTAGGTAATGTAAATTCTTTTTCATTTATTGAAAATATTACCGTGCATGTTTTAATATTTATTTTAGACATGTACTTTCTCAACATGTCACGCCCTATTATGCCATCTGTTAAAATATTAAAATAAATTGTGTAATTTCCTCGTTTTCAATTGAAAAATTTAAATGTGATGTGCCTATGCATTCTATATTTTCTTTAGTTATACCAGTTATTTTTGAAATATTTCTTGTGGCTATGTTATCTATGCTTCTTTTCTTGTAGATAGAAATATCTGCTCCCGTGTATACTAGGAATTTTAAATTCTGATTTATATTCCTGCAATTCAATACTATGAAATTTGATAAATTTTTATTAAGTTGTATGATTAGTTTTGGCCTCTTTGGCCTGCGCATTGTTGCTGTTTCCAAAATTGCTATTTCTATTGAAATTATTATTTCTGTTGTTATTGTTTACGAAATTATTATGATTACTTCTGCTATTTCCGCGGTAAATTTATTATTATTTTCAAAACTGTTGCTTCTGTGATTATTATTTCTGTAATTGCCATTTGAATTGTTGTTGTGAAAGTTATTATTATTTCTGTAATTTATATTTGAAAAATTTGAGATCCATTTTGAAATGCATTATTTCTATAATTTTTATTATTTCTATTTGGAAAATGTTGGTTTCAGACCCCTCTTTTCCACTGGGCACTCTGGGCACGTGCCCAGGGCCCCGCGATAGATAGGGGCCCCCTAGTTCCTGTCAGATTACTAAAGGATAACGATAAACATTGCTAACAAAATTGGCAAAGCTTTTTTAAAAATAATCATTGGCAAAATTATATTTCAATTGCGTCTCAAGTCTTCTTCTAATGATGAAGCTGTCAAAATTTACTATTGTCAAAAAAGATATCGTTTCACACAGCAAAAATTAAAATTTATCTCACCATAACAAACTTTTTTTCACCATAGTACTTTGATACCGATTCACACAGGCCCTTCATAAGCAATAGAAAAGACAAAGTTGAGTTTTATACTCTTTGCTTGAAATTTTGTTTTTCTTTACTACTCTTCCCCTCATCCTAGAGAAGCACACAATTTTTGTTTGCTTCACTTGTTCAGAGTGCAACACCTTTATATATTTTATAGTCTTTGCTACAAACCAACCAACTTCAATAGCTTCGACCTCTTTTGATTTCAACCTCCAGACCAGCAACAAGTGTTAGCTGAATAAAATAATAAATATATTATAACTCCTGCATCGCGGAAAAGTAAAACAACGTAAACAAACCGACTCGTCGATCGGGAATTCCCCTGTTTTTTTCTGTGGTGTTGTGACGCTTGTTTTGTTTGTAGTTGTTATCGAATGTATTCTGAGGTATTCTTTAATAATACATCGTTTGCTTGTTTTGTGTTAGCCACTATTTTCGGTTTACAATTTAATACCTACTGAATTATAATATAAAATGTCAAAACGGTCATATCCTAGTGGATCTGAAAAAAGGAAAAAATCTGTACATCAGAAGGAAGTAATTGAAAAGTTACCAAAATTAACAGCATATTTTACTACTACTACTGGAGAAACTTCTGCAAGTAGCAACCAAGCTAAAAATCTTTCACATGATGAATCGTGTCGTTCACAAATCGCGGGAATTTCTGAATCCTCATGTTCTACAACAATTTCCACCAACTTTGGAAGAGAGGTTGAATCAGAAAGCGACAGTCCCTATGATGAAAGAGCAACAAATTCAGTGACTTCACAAATAGCGACAACTGTGTCAGTTGAACAACAACAGTTTTCCAACCCGAATGAAATATCACACGACCCCACCGATTATTTTCATGAAAATTGTACAGAAAAAAATCGCGAAATACTGATTCGTAAGGGACCTACATATTTTCAAAATAAAGATTCTGACTTTTCCGATACATCCAGAACCTACAAAGATGGTAATAAATCAGTAACTAGGTATTTCAACAAATCACTATTTATTCGCAAATTGAAGAACAATGAAAACGTCGAAAGAAAATGGTTGGTGTACTCGCCATCTAAAAAGTCTGTATTTTGTTTTTCATGTTCCTTGTTTAACCCTTCTGATGTAAATCTATGCTCTCCGAGTGGATGTAATGATTGGAAGCACATTAATCAAATAATTTTAGCACATGAAAATAGCCCAGCACATAGGCAATCTATGATGACTTATCTGGCACGAAGTAAAGCCGTTGGTAGAGTAGATATGGAGTTATTATCTCAACATCAAAAAGCAGTGGCTTACAGGAGAAATGTACTTCAACGAATTGTAGCTGTTGTAAAATTTTTGGCTTCAAGAGGGCTTCCGTTTCGCGGTGACAATGAAATCCTAGGATCTCCTAATAATGGAAATTATTTGGGATGTGTGGAATTGTTGAGTGAATTTGATTCATTTCTGGCAGATCATTTAAAAAAATTTGGGAATCCAGGAAAAGGCAACATATCTTATTTATCAGCGAATGTTTGTAATGAGTTTATTGACATAATGGGAAAACAGGTGCTAAAAAAAATTATTAATGAGGTTAAAACAGCAAAATATTTTTCTATTAGCGTTGACAGTACGCCCGATCTGTCTCATGTTGACCAGCTAACTTTTATAATTCGATACGTGAATGACAGTGTTCCTGTTGAAAGGTTTCTAAAATTTATACCTATTATAGAGCATAAGTCTGAGTATTTAGCGGAAACCATCTTGAACTTTTTAGAAAACCATGATATTCCCATAAAATATTGTAGAGGACAAAGCTACGACAATGCTTCAAATATGTCAGGGAAGTATACTGGTCTACAAGCAAGAATCAAGGAGAAATGTGAATTTGCCACCTTTGTACCATGTGCAGGAAATTCACTTAACTTAGTAGGTGTACATGCTGCTGGATGTGTATCGGAAGCAACAAGGTTTTTTGAAATGATTCAGAAAGTGTACAACTTTTTTTCGGGCTCTACTCATCGATGGAATATATTGACAAAACATTTAGGTTCAAAAAAAGTTGTTAAAAGTCTTTCACAAACCAGATGGTCAGCCCGAGCAGATGCAGTAAGCGCCTTGCATGAAGGTCATAAACAAATTATAGAAGCTTTGATGTCCATCGCAAAAGATACAGAACAGGCACGAGAAACTAGAGACGAAGCCTTTGGTCTGTCCAAAAAAATGGAAAAACTAGAATATATTATGCTTTCGGAAATTTGGAACTGTATATTGGAAAGAATAGACAAAATAAGTAATTATCTTCAGAAAGAAACAATGACACTGGACGTTGCAACTAATATGTTTATTTCACTTGATGATTTTATTATTAATCTCAGAGATAAATTTGATTACTTCGAATCGTTAGCCAAACAAAGAAACCCGGAATCTGACTACAAGGACCTAGCTCAAAGAACAAAACGCAGAAGCTGTCGCCAGAGTTTTTTTGATGGCTCTGCGCCGTCAGTTCAACTGAATGGAAGAGAGAAATTCAAAGTAGAAACCTTTCTTCCCATAATTGATTCCCTGAGCGTTCATCTTAAACAGCGATTAAGTTCGTATAAGAACATCTGTAAACGTTTTGATTTATTTTTTTGCTTTAAATCTCTGAATTCTGAAGAGTTGAGACTAAGTTGCAAAGAATTTGCTGAACTTTATTATGAAGATGTTAATGAGAAAGAGTTAGAAATGGAATGTTTGCATTTAACAGAATACTTGGAAATTGTGGACAGTGAAAATGAGGGAACTAATTCTATATTAAAAATATATCAACTTTTGAAAGAAAACAACATTGAAGACACATTTCCGAATGTAGAAATCGCAATGAGAATCTTTTTAAGCATGATGGTTACTAACTGCAGTGGGGAACGTTCCTTCTCCAAACTAAAAAGAATTAAAAATGAATTGAGAAGTACAATGCTTCAAGAGAGATTAACCAGTTTGTCGCTGATGTCCATAGAATGTGATGTGCTAAAAAGCATAGAATTTGAAGAAGTGATTAACGATTTTGCCAGTCTCAAATCTAGAAGGGTTCCTCTTCAAACGACATAAATTAGGCGGCAACCCTGATGCCAGTCTCTCAAACGACAACCTCTGATGTCCACGAGAAAAGATGATTGAGTCGTAAAAAGTTGTAAAAGAAGTAAGTCGTTTAAAGTTGCTCTGCTCTCGCGTATTCTGAAAATGTATTGAAACAAGTGAAAATGTATTGACGTTTGTTAAACACAACCAATTAGTAAGTCAGGCTGCTTTCTGCTCATGCAAGAAAATTGGCAATAAACCGTCCCACGCATCATTTATTCTCACAGTAGCTGCTGAAGAGTTTGCAACCGTTCTGAGCTCTAATCTGTGGGCTGATAATATCTTTGTTTCTGAGTTTAAGCCTAAACACAGGTCTAGAAGGACGAATAATATCACCAGTCAGACCCAAAAAAACTAAATAGACTTTCCCTTTACTAGCAAAATGTAAGGGGATTGCGTTCAAAGACGCGCGACATTTTTTTGTCAACTCAGAATTTTTCTGAAGACATTATCGCGTTAACTGAAACTTGGTTGAACGGAGGAATTACTGACTTAGAACTGTTTGACAATAGTTTTCAAGTATATAGGAAGGACAGACACGCTGACAATAATTCTGCAGTTGGTGGTGGTGTCCTATTAGCTGTAAGGAACTCCTGTGTTAGTTCCTTTATTGATATTCCCTGCTCTGCTAATATCGAACTTATATGCGTTAAGGTAGTACATTGCAATTCTAATGTATATGTTATTAATGCATACGTTCCTCCAAAGAGCAGTGTAGAGGTCTATGCAAGCCTTGCGGATTGCATAGAATTTATATTAAATTTACTTGACGTTAATGACGACATTTTATTGTTGGGCGATTTTAATTTGCCTGACTTAAAATGGCATTCTTCTGACGATGAAACACATTTTTGTGCATCTAATTCGAAGACACGCCAAGAACATATATTTGTTGACAATATATGTTCTGATTTATAACAAGTTAGTTGTATTTATAATAGTCTGGAAAGGCTGCTTGACCTAGTCTTAACTACAGACAGTAACAATGTCATTGTTCAGAAGGCACTTCATGCTTTGACTACTATTGATAATTACCATCCACCTTTGAGTATTTGCTATAAATCCGATAGGAAGAATATGGTAAATTCAAGCTCTGATGACACAGTTTATGAATTCAATTTCAAAAAAGCTGACTTTTTGGGGTTGAATCATTTACTTTATAGTAAATTAAATATAATTACAGAATACATAAATAATAATAATCTTAACAGTTCAATAAATTATTTCTATACGGAGCTCTTTGCCATGTTTTCTCAGTCTGTACCATATAGTCTCAAATTTGCGAAAAATTCTGCGTACCCTTGGTACACAAAGGATTTAAAGACTCTTCGCAACAATAGGAATAGGGCATGGAAGAAATATGTTTGTAGTTTTGACTCAAATGACCTAGAAACATACAAACGTTTGTTTCTGGAATTTGAGAATTGCTCAGCTGCATTATATAATGAGTATTTGGATAATATGAAGCTGAGTATTTTGTCTGATCCAAGAAAATTTTGGGGATTTATTAATGTTAAGAAGAAAACTGATGGATTTCCTTCTTCTTTCAAATTTCAGGATGGATTTACTGACGATTCCACCATTATTTGTGGCTTATTTGCCAATCTTTTTAAAGAATCATTCTGTTCAGATTCTTTTAATCCTGATTTAGCGTATTTTGATTATATGAACAACGCATCCAGAGTTTTTTTGGGGCATATATCTTTTACCTCAGAGGATATTTTTAAGTATATTGAATCAATCGATGAGGATTTTAGCGCTGGACCAGATGGAATTCCTGCCGCAGTGTTAAAACAATGCGGCTCCGTTTTGTGTCAGCCTCTCTCGTTACTTTTTAATAAATCAATTAATGAAAGTAATTTTCCTCTTTTTTGGAGAAAATCTTCTATCAGTCCTATTTACAAAAAAGGTTGCAGGAACGACGTCACTAATTATAGGCCTATCGCTAAATTGTCTTCGATTCCTAAACTTTTTGAGCGAATAGTGTACGATCGAGTGAAAATTCACTGTGGGAAAGTCATGACAACTCGTCAGCATGGTTTTGTTACTGGCAGATCCACTCTGTCTAATCTCCTTGATTTCACTACATTCTGCTTAAAATCTATTGATTCTGGTAGCCAGGTCGATTGTATTTACACTGATTTTAGCAAAGCTTTTGATAAATTACCACATAATCTAATTTTATTTAAACTTAAATTAATGGGATTTCCACAATATTTTGTAAACTGGATAAAATCGTATTTGATGCAGCGATCTTAACACAAAGGAACAATTTTATTTTGCTTTAAGTCGTGTAACTACCGTCAAAGACCTTGGTATATGCATGGATTCTAAATTGTCGTTTAACATGCATATTGATACAATTTGTAAAAAAGCGTCTTCTATGCTTGGTTTTATAAAACGGTGGGCCAAAGAGTTTGATAGCTTAATAACAACTACAACTCTGTATTATTCAATCGTGCGTCCTTACTTGGAGTACGCAAGTCAAGTATGGTCCCCACATTACAATGTGCATATTGATCGTATAGAAAGAATTCAAAAACGTTTTGTTCGGTTTGCTCTAAGAGGCTTGAGTGGAACTGACACATTTAACCTTCCTCCATATGAGGATCGTTTAAAATTATTAAAGATACAATCTTTAAGTGAGAGAAGAAAATCTGCTGATATCGTCTACTTACACCAACTCATAACTGGTGTATTCGACTCTCCAGAGCTTCTTTCTTTTATAAATTTTAACACTAACCGTAGAAGCAGCAGAAACTCTAACAACTTGATTTATTAACCATTTAGTAGAACAAATTATATGTTAACTGCTCCATTAAATCGCATGAGTACCTTTGTTAACAACTGTAACGTGTTTGATGTTAACTTGTCGAAAGGTCAACTCAAAAGTAGATTGAAAACTAATGTATGATTAGATCTATGTAAACGCATGGTTAGTTGTTATGTCTTGTGTTGTCCCTGAGCCCAACCCATGGGTAAATTTTTCTCCCTTTTGGTTTTTTATTGGACCACTTTTATCGATATCTTTGAGTTATTTCAATGATATTGGATTGGTTCTTAAAATGATCTATTGCGGAGAAAGTGTGAAAAAGCTGTAGTAGCTGAACTCTATTGTTATTGCATTCTGTTTTGTATGTGTAAAATATTGCTTCTATCTGTTGAAAAATTTTGTTCAATAGTCAAGCATCTTTCAGTCGCTTCATTAAAAGACTTCGGCGGGTTTGCCTGTAGAATAGTCTGATATTATGTCCTAACACCTTTCGTAAAAATATTAAGTGCCATACTTTCGTTGACCTTATATATTGAATTTTTTGCCTCCTGACTGGGCTTTTCTAAGCTTTGTAACTCTAAATTGCTCTCCTAGTTCTGTTATTTTTTCTCTAAATTCTGAAATTGATAGGTTGTTCTGTGCTATTGAACTAAATTCATTTAGCATTTGCTGTAGTGTTTTTGGATTGGGGTAAGATTTTACCAATAAAGATTTTAACTCAAGCAATGTCTAAGGTTTATTCAAACGTCCAAGTATACTTCTCACTTCGGTTGTTAATTTAAAATTGTAGATAAATAAATCACTATGCTTTCACTATGAAATCCTCTAACTCTGCATAAACTCCTTTAAAAACTGGTAGGTTTTTACCTATTACATTTATGTCAAAACTTGACATTTTTGGCAAATTATTTCCCTCCTCCCACACTGATGATAAATCTAAATCAATTTTACGCTCTTTTCGTATAGTTAAATTTTTTATGATTTCTATTAATTCATAATAGTTTTTATTAAATAGTAATATTAAATCTTTACAATTTTCAAAAGACTCGTATTTAATTGTTTCGTTTTTCAATATTTTAATTTTTTGCAACTTTTCCTTTTTATATTCATTATAAATTCGGTTTTTACTTTTTCTTAAATTTTTCTTTAATTTTTCTAGAAATATTATGTTTTCTTTAATTATGTCCATAAATTTATGTCATGACATCAAAACATTAAAATTTTAAATTTTTTATTTCACATGAATCACCCTGTGATTTCATAGTGCCAATAAATCACGCTTGCCAACATTTAAACAAGTATCTGCAATGATTGATTGCGAATAAGAGTACAAAGAAAAAGCAAAACTGACGTTTCAGTTTAATGAATAAAAAACATAATGGCGGTAGATTTCGCGTAGTGGAAAAAAGTTTATTTTTTTACAAGTGTCGGTCGCGACTTGAATAATATAAAAAAGGTAATTTTAGTAAAATATTATATGAGCATATTATAATCCGTGCGTGTAATTTTCGTTTAGCATATATTCGCTAAATATATGCATTTAATTGAATTTCAAGTGTAGTGTTTCGAGCAACAAAGCAACAAAAAAATATATGTAAAATAAATGTTGTTGTTGTTGTTGGCGAAAATTTTGTTTGATAAAATTTTGCCAAGAGCTTGTGTGTGCGTGAAAAGAAGTGCAACAAGTTGTTATTAAAAAGAAAAAAATGCAAGTTTCGTGTTTGCTGTTTTGTGTACAAAATTCAATAATTAAGTAAAAAAATATGGATTTACTTCATTGCGTGTTGTATTTTATTTGTTCATATTAAAAAATTTCCAAAATATAAATTTCAATTAAAAAGAAAGTTTAAAAAGTAAAAAAATTGTTATTTCCTATGGCTGTCCATTTGGGCTTCTTAAGCATCAATTTCTCTCCAAATTGTGCTCGCTGTGTGCCACGGTGGTGGATGGTCGGCGTTGATAATGCGTCGCCTAGCAGCAATAGCCTTTCGCAGCTTCAACAAGTGACCACCTCGTTTGTGTTTCGGCTTCTGCGTCGCCGGTACTCTCGTAAGCTTTTCGTCCTTCTGTCGTTCCTGGCGCCGCAAGTATTGTTGAATGGATATAGCTTTTGGCTGCTGGAGTGTGCAGCTGGATGGGACGTACATCGGTGCGTCGCTGTTTGAGCCTTCCGGCACGTACTCTGGCACTGGTAGTTCTGCCGTCGGAATATTCTTTTTGCCGTGAGTTGGCAGGATCGCCATGTAATGTGTTTTGTTATTTTTAATTAAAAATAAAGGACCTGCCTCGAATTTTTGCCGGCGCTTAAAAACGCCACTAGCTCTAAATATTTAATATTTTTTTAATAGTGTCAACCGGCATAAAAATGCACTCAGGCTTTGAATAATTAGGTCAGCTGATTGAAGCTTGTTAAATTAATGATCTTTATTTCGAAAAATCAGTGTTTATAAAGCGAAATAACGGTATTCTTAAGGTTCTAAATCATATACAAAAATGTGCATAATATTAATACATAGTGTTCAATAATATAAAAACTTAAAAGTGCGCGAGTGAAAAGTAAATATTAACTTAATGTGTAAGTGCGTAATGCAAATAAATATAACTAATATAATAACAATAAAAGTGCGCGAGTGAAAGAAACCGAATATTAACTTAGTGCGAAAGTGCGTAATGTAAAATAAATATATAACCAAGGGTCATTGTGAGTGGTGAATAACAATATACATAGTTCAATATTACAGTGCAATCAATAAGCTTGAGTACAGCTGGTCGCTCAATTCGGTGCGCACTACACTAGCTCATAAACTAAAATATCTCGCCGGGGCCTCCAAAAAATGTTAAATTTAAACTTGTTGAATCTCTCAACTTGAATTTCTAGTACTTGGACTAGAAATTCGCGATGAAAAATTAAAACACATCTTTACTTCTGCTTAATTCAGTCGACAGTCGAATCGATCGGACGTGTTTTAATTAGCTCCGCAAGTTCTTTAACCAACTCCCCTGCCCTACCTCAACAACGCGTTGCTATATTGCTGTGATAATAAGTGTGCCGCGTAAAAGTGCGATCATTGCACTTTGTCGAAAATAACTGAACATTTAAAAAGTGCGAATATTGCAATTTAGCATTAAAAAACAATAAACAGTGCACATACAAATAAATTAAACTGTGTCAATAGTTCGTTGTACTAAAATACAATTATAAAAATGTCGTGTGGAAATAATAATTGCACAATTGATGACAAAAGCGAACCAATAGTTGCCTGCAATGGGATCTGCAACAAATTTTTTCATGGTGGTTGCATTGGCTTGCCTAAGAGGAGCCTTCTCTACTTAAAGGAATACTCTACCAACTTCCTGTTTTTCTGCGATGAATGCAGGCAAATATCTGTCTCACATTTAATGCTAGCGATTAAATGTTTAAGTGAGTCCTTCGCCACATCACAATCGGAAAACAAAAAACTTTTTATTAAAACTTCTAAGCAACTGAGCAATATTGCTCAAATAACAGAAGATGCCAATAAGGCTTTGGAGAGTTCAATGAAGACCACCCAATTGGGTATAACGACTATCTCCAAAAACATAAAAAGTTTGATCGAAGTGGTTGGTGACAATAAATACTCTGACATCGAGACCGCTCTGGATGAATTAAAAAAAGATACTTCGATTATTAAGCCGCTAACTTCCTCGCTTGCTAATGACTGTAAGCAAATTAGCGAGAACATCAAATATCTGCGAAGCGACATCGATGGATTGATGCAAAGCTCGAATTCCTCGACTCCATATGTGCAACAACAGGACCCGCTACTCCCAATTATATTTGAACAAATAACTGAAGACAGCAACGAAGTCACGGCAACTCGCGTAGAACTTGAAGGTGTTAACGATTTGCTGAAACACGCTTCATGTAATATTGAATGCGTTTCTGAAAAAATTCAGCAGCAATCACAATCATCTTTTCACCAGCAATCAATTCTAGAAGAAATACTGGAAACATCTGACACAACAAATCCTTGCCGTTCTTTTACATCTCTCTTGCATTCACCAGCCCTGTCTTCTCCTTCATCGCCTACATCTCCCTGTAAAACAATCAGGAACCAAACTGATCTAAGCCCAGTTGCTGCACCTCGTAAATTGGTTCACCACTTTGGAACAACATGGACACTAGCTGATTGGGAAAATAGAATAAAAAAAGCTAGCCAGTGGGAATGCTATTGATAAAACAGCACTATTCATTAAGGGTCTGCCTTTAAGAACAAGTGTATCCTGGGTCTGCAAGCTATTCAAGAATAAGTACGGCATTGTGATTCCAAATGATGACTGCGAGAAAACTTACATAAACCGCAAAAAAAAGCAGAAATTTCAAAATTAACATTCCAACAAAATTCGCCTGGCTATTTTCTCACACATCCAGTCTAGATGGCGGCAAGGCTGAAGTTTCAATATGGAGTGATAAACCTAGGACGCTGCTTAAACCCTCTAACACTAAGTCTAACTCTAGTTCTATTTCTTATAATACTAATTTAAATTCTAGATTTAACTCTAAGTCTAATTCTCATATACATACTGCTAGAAATAAGGCTAATAATTCTAACTCTAACTTGTATTCGTCTGATCCAAACTACACACCCTCGGATAGAAATTTACCCAATTCACATTCTAAATCTGATCCCAATTGGAAACTTAAAACTAATATCTTTCCAATCTTCACTCCGCAGCTCATTCAAAGCATAAAAACAAAATCTTCTAACTCGAATCAAGCGAATCCCACACTTCAGCACTCTCACCCAAAACGGGTCTCATTTAATCTTAATCCTAATTCACACCAGGTCACACCAGCAAACAAAAATGAGTGTAATATGCTCCAGACACTATATCCTAACTTTGTACATTTACATACTTTAAACCCATCTCCTTCTGTTTCAATCACAAGTGGAGCCCCTAATCAACCTGGTAGTTCCACTTCTTTCATCGACCCTCTTCAACCACCAAAGGTGAAACTAACTTCGAACTCTTGTGTTGACACCGAGAGCAGATATGCCCTATCTCGTCTTAGAGAGAACAGTGTCTACAACAATGTGCGCCTCTACCTGGCTTACATGTATAAAGTACCTGTCTCTACTTGTATAGAAGGCAAAACCAAGACAAACCTCAAAGTCTTGATTCAGCAAGAAGGCTTACCTACCGATGTCAATGAATTACGCCATTTGTTCACCAGTTTCCACGTGCAACTTGGCTTGACAAGTCAACAAGTCAAAGAAGACCTTGACACATATGGTGCTCATGTAAGGTCAAAACATATCTCTTATCTTCAAAAGACCCGTAAAGAGCAACAACAATATTATTCCTAACCAGCGTAGTGAACATAATCAAAATCCTAATCGCAGCCCAATTAGTGATTCCCCGTCAACGACTGCTCTTCGCATATTTTACCACAATTGTGGCGGTATGCGAGGAAAACTTAATAAACTCTTTGTTGACGCGAAATCTTGCCTCTTCCAAGTACTAGTTTTCACCGAAACATGGTTAAACGATACTTTCCAAAACGAAGAGATTCTTGACAGCAATTGGACAGTTTATCGAAATGATCGGGACTTTGGCCACACAGGTCTCTCCCGTGGAGGTGGTGTTATGATTGCAACTCATAACTCTTTAGAAAGCGAGCTTGTTGCAAAAACCTCTCACACACTCTTTGAACACCGTATCATCAAAGTTCGCTCAGGGACCAATATTTTTATTTACATTGTTGTCTTCTACATTCCCCCCTGTTCTATCGAAACAACATACAACGATTTATGTGAAACAGTCCAATCGTTAACCGCAACCTTAAATGAGAAAGATAAAGTTATAATTTTTGGAGACTTCAATCGTCCAAATATCTCATTTATCGTCGATGAAAATGACAATTGTCTTCTTCCGGTTAACCTTTCAAGCTCGATAGACTTTAATTTACTTAGTACCTTTTATAGCAATGACCTACAACAAGTTAATCCAACCCCAAATCGGAACGGCAACTGGTTGGATTTAGTCTTTGCTAATTCGTATGATGAAATAAAGATTACTGCAATTACTCAGGCTGAACACTTATTTTCTGAAACACTCCACCACACTGCTTTAACTGTAGAATTTCCTAGTAACAACATGTCTTTTACCACCTCATTTAATAACACAATTGTGTTCGACTTTCTTAATGCCGATTATGACAGTATAAAAATTGATTTGAATGCTTATAACTGGAACGATCTATTAAATTTGGAAATAGATAGTGCTATGTCACTTTTCTACCAACGCCTTTTCACAAGTATTGAAAAATTTGTGCCTAAGATAAAGAAAAAAAAATAAACTTTCAGAACCATGGCTTGACCAAAGTCTCAGACATATAAGAAACCAAAGAAAAAAGCTATACAAATTCATTAAGAAAAGCGTAAATGTAAGCGATGAAATCAAAATGAGATACGAAGAGCTCTACAATGGGTTCTCTATAAAATCAAATGATGCTTATAGAACTTATACCAACCTTATTGGAGAAAAAATTCTTAGAGATCCTAAAAAATTTTTCGATTTCGTTAATGTCAAACGTAAATCAGCTGGATACCCCTCATCTATGTTTAAAGGCAATACAATTTCTTCCAACCTCCAAGAGATCTGTAATCTTTTTGCAAATCACTTTAGAGAAGTTTTCTGTGCTCCCACAACCCAGACTCTCTATTCCTCCCCCTCTCCTAATGCGACAGACATTATAAACAATATCAGTCTGACGCTGGATGAAATTGTTAATGCTATCATGGAACTTGATTCAAACAAAGGACCTGGACCAGACCTCATACCACCAAGTTTGTTAGTTCAATGTATAAACAATCTTGCCATTCCCTTATTTATACTTTTCAACAAATCCTTATCCTTAGGTGTTTTTCCATCCTACTGGAAAATCTCCCATTTGACACCTATATATAAAAGTGGCGATAAAAGGTCTGTTGAAAATTACAGAGGCATTGCCATCTTGTCAGCTATACCAAAATTATTTGAAAAGATAATATGTGATAAGCTGACGAGTCTCATTAATCCCCGCTTAAACGAGCAGCAACATGGAAAAAGGACGCCAAGTAGATGCAGTTTACACAGACTTCAGTAAAGCATTTGACCGTGTCAACCATAATATCTTAATTTTGAAATTAGAAAAATTTGGCATTTCCGGTTTATTACTCAATTGGATCAAATCCTATCTCTGCGAACGATCCCAGTTTGTTAAATTTCAAGGCATTTTTTCAAATGATATACGGGTCACCTCTGGTGTACCACAAGGTAGTCATCTTGGCCCAATACTTTTCAACATTTTCATTTCAGATTTATCTATTACTCTTTGTGACATTCCCCATCTTATGTACGGAGATGACCTTAAAATATATAAGATCATTAAATCAGAAGTTGATGTAACTTTCCTACAATCGAAACTGCTGTCCCTTGAGCAATGGTGTAATCAAAACAAACTTCACTTAAATGTTAAGAAATGTTGCGTGATAAGTTTTTCCCGTAAGAACTTGATACCAGAATGCGGTTACCACCTTAATAATATTGTTCTGAGCAGAACCAACCATATTGTAGACCTTGGAGTTGTCCTAGATAATAAGCTGAGATTTAATCTACATTTTGATAGTCTTATCGAGGGCAAATAAACAGCTGGGATTTATAAAAAGACGTGCTAAAGAATTCCAAAATGTGTGGGTAACCAAAACGTTATACTGTACCTTAGTGCGACCACTTCTTGAATATGCTTGCATCATTTGGAATCCAGCCTTTGAATCTCATAGCGACAAAATTGAATCCATTCAAAAACAATTCCTGCTTTTTGCGTTAAGAGATATCTTTGACCCCCGTGACTATAACAACTTGCCACCGTATGAACAAAGACTCAGGCTCCTCTCTCTGATGCCTCTATCATCAAGAAGAACTTTACTGAGTTCATGTTTCACATTTGATGTTATTAACGGAGCTATTGATAGCAAATATATCTCCAGCAAAATTACACTAAATGACCCAATTAGACGTACTAGGCATACGCGGCTCCTAAATGAATATATTCACCACACTATTTACGCAAATAATGAACCCATTAGTCGGTGCTGTAAAATTTTTAATAATATTAGCGAGCACTATTCACCATCCATACCAAAATCCACATTTAAGCGAACCCTCTCAAAGTCTCTCTTTGACTCGGAATAATTTGTCCTTTTCAAGCACTGCTCCCTACAGAGTTATGCTTCTTGGTCTAGTCCCCCTCCGTCATCCCCTAAAAGTAGGACTTAAGATATATTAGCGTAGTTTAAGTATTCTTTTGAAATTAATTTAAATTTAAATATGTAAGTAAAAAAAAAAAAAAGAAAGTAAAAAATGTAAATAGAATTAGTAAATTGCCTTGCTTGGTGAAATAAATAAATAAATAAATAATTAATTTAACACCTTTTATTTTGATGTACTGCTAAAATTTATAGCACTTAACATAGTAAAAATATTTTATATACAGATACAATATACATATACAATATATAAACAAAATTCAATTAATGCATGAACGCTGACATCTCATATTTTGTAAGCAACAGACAGAAATTCGCCAAGCACAAGTTTCGAATTTCTGTTTGCCTTATGTGTACACAGTGCAGTGAACCTTTGTCCTTATTTTTACTGAATGTAAAAAAAAATGAATGAATTAAATTTCACAACAAAAGTGCACAAAAGTGCAGTGAACGTTTGTTCTTATTTTTTACCAAATGCTAACAAAATAGCAAATTAAATTTTGAGAAGTCAGCGTTCAAGCATACAAATTAAAAAAAATTACGTGCAGCAACAATGTGAGTATATGTATATATTAGGGCGGGTCGATTTTTAGGGAGTGAAAAAATTCACCAATTTCCCTATGATTTCCGTATTCTATGGGTTATTCCATGAAAATTTGCCGAAGGAACCATACCTCTATCGTTAAAATCGAGTCCCCTACTTTTTGTAGTAAAAGACAAAATGTGAAAAAAAAACATTATTTTTCAAATAAATAAACAAACATAACACAGGGTGTGCACCCTGTGAAAAAATATTCCAAAAATGTAAAGCGCAAATCAGTCCAGTCGTAACGTAAGGTTCGTAAGCTTCGTAAGTCAAAAAAATTGAGCCAAAAAAATGGCCATGAAAGTAATATTCTTGGACAAAATCATGAAAAAAATGGAAAAATGCTCCAAAATTTGGACAAAAATGCCCGTAACTTTTGAACCGTTGGACCAATGTTGGAGATTTTTTTTGTAAATTGATCAAAATGAGCTCACCTTTCCAACGCGTCAACTGGCGACTACACCCGATCGATAGTTTTTGAGTTATGGATGTGAACGTGTAGGTAATATTTCATACGAACGTCAATTTGGGAAAAAATCTACCAACAAAAAGTAGGGGACTCGATTTTAACGATAGAGGTATGGTTCCTTTGGCAAATTTTCATGGAATAACCCATAGAATACGGAAATCATAGGGAAATTGTCGAAAAATAAATCGACCCGCCCTAGTATATACGTATATTTTATAAGTTATATACACCTAAATTATATTGCGACGACAAATGTAGCTGTCAGAAATGGATGTTTCCGCAATTTTATAAAATTCTGGAAATAATTGTTATTTTGCCCTGCAGTACAGCTTCTAGTGAACATTGTTTTTGCACATTAAAGTGTTTGAAAAATTGGCTTCGAAATGCTACTGGAACGGAACGCCTTATTGCTTTAGCACTATTAAATATTCATAAGGATATTTTTGTTCGTTTGATTTGATCAAACAATTTTATTCGTTTCAGCAACTAAGTATAAATATGTTTATATTTTTAAAATATATCTGTTTTCGTCGCTTTACTTAAATAAATATTTGTCGTCCTGCTCAAAACCGAGCTATTGAATCAATTTTTAATGTTAAGAATTAAAATAAATGAAATTTCATGAACTCTTTTCACTTCGACTGTTGAAATCAGTTAAGAGATTTGGAAAGATCTTAGGCCTTTAGAAATCCCAATGGAAATGAAAACAAACAAATATTTTTTGCTTCAGTAATCCCCGCTTATGAAATACCTGTATACGTCTACGGCGTCATACGAAACTAATAATAGTCAACAGATTCCATTCAATCATCGATGCTGTAATTCAGCCTTAGGTTAAAAACAATAGGAATAGTAGAAACATAAGTTTTACAAGAATTTTATTTATATTATAAAATATCCACGCCAGCCCCTCAAAAATAACAGATATGAAAATATTTTGTAAGAATAAAATAACTTTTATTTATCAATTACAGAAATGATACTTATCTTTTCGTTTATTAATTTTTTCCATTGATTTTAATTTATTTATACAATTCAAGAACTGAAATTTTTTAAATAATTTTATGAACATATACTACAAATTTAGTCAAATTGTATATGAGTTAAACGTTTTATAGTAACCCCTAAATGCTTAGTGTATCTTTTTTAATACAGCCAAGAAATTTATTAGGAATTTTTTATAAATCGTAAAAATTAAAAAATTGGTTACAACTCTTAAAATGTTTGCATTCATTTGTTAATTTAGAATATATTGACAAAGTTAGATTTTTTTAAATTTGTGCGAATTTTAGTTGTTGAAGTGTGTTAAGTGCTAAAATGTGCATTGCAGTTTTTAATATGCTTCATTCAGAAGTTTCAATTATATGCTTGAATTATTTTCATATACTTATTAATAATCATTGAATATGTCGAAATGCCGAGTGTATCTTTTTGGATACAACCATGTTTTTCTTTAATAACCTGTAAAGAGAAAGTTTTACAAAAAAAAAAAAATAAATAAAAACAGCTAGGCATTTAAGGGTTAAAACACAAAGTAAAAATATATTTTGAAAGCATTTTCATTGAATCAATTAATTTAACATAGGTAAGTATTTTATTAATAAAAAATTATGTACTTTTTAAAACTTAGAACCGAGCCTCTTCCTTTGTTTAAGACAACAGTCGAAAGTTGATCTATTTTTAGCGAATTATCTTCATGACGACATAGTAACGTCAAGCTCTCCTAAAACTCTCTTCCTTACAAGCACTTGAATTAAGTAAAATATATTTTCGTCAGTCAGATCAGATGTCTGAAGTATATTCTGAATGAAATTTAGATGATACGTTTCTAATTTTGATGTAAAAATTTCTGATATTTGGGCTAATAGAATATTTCGGCATAGTGTGTTAACCTTCGATTTTTCACATATAAAATCAATGATAGATTTTAAATTCAATCGTTCGCAGATAGCTGAAGAAAGATTCTCTTGGATAGCATGTTCCAAGAAGTCTTTTGAATGGTTTTCCGACAAATTCTCCAAAACTCGCAATTTAATTTTTGGACTGGTTTTCATAACATTTGTAAGAATCTTCAAAACTATATTTACAGATTTTAGTTTTAAAGAATAATCTTTTGTGATAAATGTTTCTAAAATGTCTTCTAAAGTAAACTGTTCTGTTACATAGTTCATAATATCTTTTTTGTTCATAACTGACACATCACACGCTGCTTTTATAGATGTTTCCAACAAACTTTTTTCTTTTGTATGTTGTTTTTCTTTCAAAGAACAACCGTGTTGAGCGGTGAAGCTTTTAGAATTTAAAATAACTTCTTGTGACGAGTTAATCTCATGACCGGAAAAATTTCCAATGTCATCTTTGTTTTCAATTTTTTTATTTTTTATAAGTAACCGTTTCACAGATGAGCTTTTTACTCCTCCGCTCTTGCCCAGTGTAGTGCATCTAGAAAAAAAAAAAGAAATAATTAGTAAAAGAAGGAACTGTAAGTAATAAAGTTGCTACATATATTTCAGGAATAAAAATAAAAACTAAATTTTTTTCATTGGAAATAGCTCTATTGTTTTTCGAAATATTGTCCTTTGATTTTTTTTTTTTTTAAAAGATCAAAGAACCAAAGCACGCGCCTATTAATACATGTTTGCATGCGTTCGAGCCATTCATCATAACATCATCACATTCCGCTTGAGACATCCCCCCAAAACATAGTTTTTGGAAGTTGGTTAAAACAAGCGCGCTAAGAGCTTCCTTGGCTTAGTCAATCTATCGTAGACGTAGTCTTCCTCTTCGTCGTTGACCGTCGGTTCTTGCTTTTTTTGCTGGAGTTTCTTGTTGGATAGTCGTCGCCAACTCGAACAGGACCAACAATATTTCGAAGAACTTTTCTCTCGAAAACCCCAAGAGCAGCTGCGTCTGTCTGCAACACCACCGATTCCTCAGCGCCATAAATAAACACAGGTTTACCGAGCGTCTTGTAGTGTGTGACTTTTATCGATCGAGATTGGGCTCGTGGCTTCAATTGCTTATGAATCCCAAAGTATCACATATTATACAGTGCCACACGGAAAATCCAACAACTTTTTGAAAAATTTCTTTGTATTTTGTAAGGAATTAAAAATATTTATTTCATGTGAAATAAATTTTAAAACGAAAAAAAGACACAGTTTCGATAGTGACGTAAGTATAGACGTAGAATTTTTTATACAGTAATAGAGAAAAACAACGAGTTTTTTATTTATATCTTTCAAAACTATTTTAAAACATTTCATCTTCTAAATGAAAATTATTTAAAAACAAATTTGTTTTGTATGGGTGTGTGTCAATTGGAAACTTTTTACTCGGATGATCAAATGTTGACAGTTGGTAGAGCAATTTGTGGCATTTGTGAGGTGAATATAACTGTCAAAACTTGTGCTAACCCCAGGGGCTACTACAAATTTTGACAATCGAAAGCGAATTTTTGACACACGCAAAAATAAAGAAAAAAACAACACGTCAATTTCCGCGACATATTTAAGTGCTTGTACTAGCAACTTATTTCGTAAACTTGTAATAATGTAAACTTAAAAAATAACAAAATAATAAAAATAAAAAACAAACGTGCTTGAGTTTGTGTGTGGGCCAACGATCTCCCGGTGCATCAGCAAGTGCAGCAAAGTTAAATTGACTTTGTTTGCTGGTAGACGTCCTCCAAGTGCCACCACCAGCAGCACAAGCAAGTGCAGTGCAAAATTTGTTGCTGCCAACATCCTCCAAGTGCCACCAGCAGCAGCACAAGCAAGTGCAGCGCAAATTACGTACAATTTGGTACGTTTGGTACCGTATCGTGGGGACCAAACAACTGAAGCGCATTCTAAGATAGGCCGCACTAGGGAAGTGAATAAGGTTTTCGTTATGAATGGATCATTAAGGGGGTCCTCTGGTAATCTATGCCAAATTTTAGCCTTTTTTCAAAATATTGTGGAAAGAGAACGAGTAAAGATATTTTAGTTCCGTTTTTTGATTTGGGTAGCTTAATTTATTGAAAAAAATACAAAATTTTGAAAAAGTGAATTTATGGACCGTTCAGAAAGTTCTCGGCCTGGTAACGAGGTTCTCCGGAAAAAAGGTGGGTCCAAATTGCGCACGATTCCAAGAGTAAACATCGTCTGAAAAAAAAAAAATATTCAGTTACTTAGAATGAATGTCCCTATAGCCCCTACCTCGGAAACAAAAATTTAAATTTTTTTAGGGGGGGAGCCGCCACTTTGAAAATGAAAAATCGAATTTCGACCTTTTTTTTTGTAGTCTAGTGTAGAAAAAAAATAGTAAACATTATTTTTTCGGCAAGTTTGAGGTAGGGGCTATAGCGGCGTAAATTCTGCGTCGTTTCATGCCTCATATATCAAAATCGGTCAAAAACTGTTTCGAGTTATCGTGCGCAAAGTTTTGAAAAACATGGTTTCGAAAAAAACGCGTTTAAAGTTTTGACTTCAATTTTGAGGCACACAAATGACATTAACACATATTTTTTTAATACAATACTTACGAATATTAATCGGCAATTCCAGCCCCATAAAGTGTGCCTTCCTCCATCTCATAAAACGAGTTTTCCATGGCTTTTTGGGCTCTGCGGGCTGTGCGACCCTCTTTCGATGATGCGTACGTTTTTAGCTCTGAGCGTTGAAGTCGTTTTCCGTCGCGAGATTCAGCATACATCTCGGCTTGTGGGCCGATGACAATACCCATTGTTGACATTATTTTTAAAATACTTGTGAAGCCTTCGTTGAAAATGCAGGTTGCCAGAAAATTTGCCAGAAAAAAATAAACTGAATCTCGTTCGTTTGCTTCTTTCATGTGAACACCTGGGCTCAAAATCATTTCAACCCCTAAATCAAAACATGCATGTATACATACTGCATGTATACATACTGTGTGTGTATATTTTGTAATATCAATACATATTTTGGAAGAATTCCACAGAATTTTCGACTAATGACTGCAGGCAAATAAACAACTTTGCTGATGCGTTATTTTGACGAAAACATACCTACACAAAAATGCCTGTATCTCCTAAACTATTTCGAATTTTGAAAAATCCTTTTGGGAAAATGTTTTTGAGTATCTGAGCAATAGAAATATGAAAAAAAAAATCGGAAAAAATTTTTCGGATTACCAGAGGACCCCCTTAAACTCTTTTGCCCAACGTTTAATAAATCCTTAAGTACTATTTGCTCTATTTATTATTTTATTTACATGAATATTAAAGCGTAGTTTAGGATCCATTGTAACTCTAAGATCATTGAAAATATCTAAGGACTCCAATGGATAACCACAAATTATGAAGGTACATTTAATTGGTGGTTTGCGCGAGAAAGACATATACTTGCATTTCTTCATGTTGAGCTTAATACGGTTCGTTTTGCACCAGTTATGAAGATGATTAATGTCGGCTTGCAAAAATACAGCGTCATTATCATTTTTAAAAGAAAGGAAGAGTTTGACGTCGTCAGCAAACATTAAGATGCTGGAATGCATAATGACAGATGGCAAATCGTTTATAAAAAGTAGAAACAGAAGAGGCCCAAGATGACTTCCTTGAGGTACTCCTAAAGTAACAGGAAACTCGTGTGATTTCTTCAGCTAAAAAGAACAGATTGTGTTCTATTGCTTAAGTAAGATTCAATCCACTTTACCAACGGTATAGGAAATCCAACAAGATGTAATTTTAAGATCAATAGTTTGTGATTTACAACGTCAAAAGCTTTGCTAAAATCCGTGCAAATAACATCAGTCTGCATGCCTTTTCCAAAGTTTCCTATAGTTTTTGATGTAAATTCAAGAAGGTTAGTAACATTGGATTTTCCAGAAAGAAATCCATGTTGAAAAGGAGACATTAAAGATTCAACGCTATGCGATAGTCGTGATGTAACAATTGCCTCTAAAAGTTTAGACAAAGCGCTTAATTTTGACATGCGACGGTTTTAATGGCCAGCCTATTTGACTTGGTGTATTTATTGGCTCAAGTAACTTTATTTATGAAATGGTCCGCTCTTGGCACCTATCAATTAAATACCTATTTCCGGATTTATGCAGCGGAATAATAAATGAATGCTTCCAGGCTGCAGGAAAATAGTAGGATTTTAATGATGAAGTAAATAGTGAAGAGATTGGAGTTACTAATTCTTCACAGCAGTATTTTAATATACATGAAGGTATGTTATCAGGACCAATTTTATATAATGATTTAATATTTTTTACAACTGATAAGACTGAGTTTGTGTCAATTATTGGAAAATAAATATCCCCAGATTGAATATTGAAAGGATAACTTAAATAATCATAGAACGATGATGAATCAGTCGTCTTGAAAAAGTCAGCAAAAGGATTGCAAATACTATTATCATTATCAGACTCAACAGAATTATACTTCATAAGAGAAGGATAGAAATCAATCTTAAGTTTTGTGTTAACAAAGTTCCAGAAGGATTTAGCATCAGATTTGATGTTTAATTTTACTTTTGTTAAGTAGATATTATAGGATTGTTTGCATAACTGTTGGTAGCTGTATTTAATCGAGATATAGCATCCAAAATCGCATATGTTATGTATTTTTTGATATTTTTTATAGTATTTAGATTTCAAGTTTCTCATTTTTCTTAATTCATTTGTGTACCATACCAGACCCGATGTCAAAGAGGCTTTCCTTTGCGGAACAGCCTTAAGAAAACAATCATTGAGCGTTCTATTAAACGCATATACCGCATCATCAAGACTCTGAGAAGATAAACTTTTTGTATTAATATTTAGAATAGAATTCCAGTTTATATTAGACAAGTTATTCTTCAAAATCACGTAGTTTGTTTTTTTTAAAGTTAAACTCAATAGGCGGTTGAGAATCATAGTACAGCACAGATGGTTTTGGAAAATTTAAAATAATTTCTAATATGTTGACTTTATATGATTTAAATACAAATTCTAAATGTTTGATAGTTTAAATCATACTTGATTTTAAATACAAATTCTAGTTGTTTGATAGTTTAAAATCGTTTATTGATTTTAAACAATTAATTGTTCTAACAAATTTTTCCAAAGAAACAACAACAACAAAGTTTTTTCAATATGAAAAGGAAAAAATCACTAGCTTTGATTTTATTGTACAATTTCTGCTCTGCTAAAAGCGTCATCAGAAATCTTTGTGATTACCCGTGCAAGCGCGCGCTAACGCACTGCACCATCGGGGCGATGAGATTTGAAGCGTCAATTTCTCATTTTTTCCTCAATTTCATAATGTCACATTTGTTGTTGTATTTCTGTTTTACTTTAGTTTATATGCTTATGTTATTATATGTAGTCCAACAGCCTGCTGGAAGTCTGCACTAACAAAGCATGTTTACTGAAGTTGTTTTTAGAATTTTTGCTGATTTTGTTTTCAGCTGTTTCCGTTTGGTCGAGCTCTACCATTTGATTAAATTTTTTTCTAAATGACCTCTATATTTATTATGTTGACTTTATATGATTTAAATACAAATTCTAAATGTTTGATAGTTTAAATCATACTTGATTTTAAATACAAATTCTAGTTGTTTGATAGTTTAAAATCGTTTATTGAGCTTAAGGTCAAAGTTAGAACAATTAATTGTGCTAACAAATTTTTCCAAAGAAACAACAACAAAGTTTTTTCAATATGAAAAGGAAAAAATCACTAGCTTTGATTTTATTGTACAATTTCTGCTCTGCTAAAAGCGTCATCAGAAATCTTTGTGATTACCCGTGCAAGCGCGCGCTAACGCACTGCACCATCGGGGCGATGAGATTTGAAGCGTCAATTTCTCATTTTTTCCTCAATTTCATAATGTCACATTTGTTGTGATTTTTTCCTTTTCATATTGAAAAAACTTTGTTGTTGTTGTTGTTTCTTTGGAAAAATTTGTTAGAACATTTAATTGTTCTAACTTTGACCTTAAGCTCAATAAACGATTTTAAACTATCAAACAACTAGAATTTGTGTTTAAAATCAAGTATGATTTAAACTATCAAACATTTAGAATTTGTATTTAAATCATATAAAGTCAACATAATAAATATAGAGGTCATTTAGAAAAATCTTTAATAATTTCTAATGTTAGATGATGAGAATCTTCGGGTTTAACCAGAGGATCTGATTTAGACACAGAAGCGATATTGCTGTCATCAAAAAACACCAGATCAAGCAAACGATTATTTTTGTTAAAGTTGCAGTTAAGTTGGAACAGGCCTTGGATTGAGAGCTCGTTTAAAAAATAATTATCAGATGAACATTCAGACGAAGGTTAAAATATTTCAGGAATTTCAGAACAGCAGTTCCAAGAAACGTTTGGCAGGTTAAAATCTCCAGTTATTAAAGGCCGCTTTACATTATCCCACTGTGTGTTAACACATGTCAAAATTTTCATGTGTGATAGAAAGTGCGATGGTGTAAACAACGGAAAGCAATGTGTGTTCTGATTTTTTTGGCATGTCGTACCACATTTTATTTTTTGGTTTGTTTCTAATTTCATCACACATTCTATCCCACCAGAGATGCATTTTACCATAAACTTACTTGAAATTTATTATTTAAGTGAGAAAATTTTAAGCTCGTAATGTATTTTCAAATGGAATAACAGAAGGAAGCCGTTTTACAGCTTATTGAACTTTGTAGGGGCTTTAAATTCATTAAAAACTGATTCATTACTCAAAAATTCACGTTTTAGTATAGTGTAAAGTATAAAAATGCGGTGCGACTCTGTGAGATAGTCTAAAAGCGAAAAATTAATTTCTTCATACAAAAATTAAAAATGACAGCATGATGAAATTCAATAATACTTTCTATCTCACATGTGGTAACACACAGTAGGACAATGTAAAGCGGCCTTTAAATATGATCATTAGATTGTAGTTTTGAGAAAATTTTACTAATAGAAGCCAAATGTTTGCTATAAACTTCTAAGGTAGAAAGGGGAGGAATATATGAGTAAGTAATAAAAAGGCTCAAGGAACCAAACTTAACATGAACACAACAGAATTCAATGTCCAAGGATTCTGGAATTAATAACTCTTCAGAGAAATGTGTCGCTTTGACTGCAATCAACACACCCCCGCCTTTAAAGCAAATACCAGGAATGGAGTTTCTGTCTTTGCGGTATATGCTAAATTTGTTGCACAGAATTTCAGTATTTAGAGTGTTAGGTTTCAGCCAAGTCTCACTAAAAGCAATTATATTAAAGTGAAGGTTGTGACTCAAAATTAATATATTATTTAGTTTTGTGTTAATGCCACGAACCTTTTGGTAAAGGATAAGGAACTGAAAGCTACAATCTAGTTTTTTGATTCTTGTTAAAAACCGGAAAAGTAGCCAAGGAAGTTGTAGGCCGAGGTCTAGAAATAAATTCATGCGCCATCGTATTGTCAGGCCAAAACTTTTGATCCAATACCTTGTGAAAAAAATCAGCAGGCAAAGATATTTAAAAAGAGAACGTAATCCGCTCGTATGAAAAATTGAATTTGTAAACAGAGATATTTTTATTTACAACATTCAGCTTAGAGTTTATATAGAATAACACGTCTTCACCGGATGTATTAGCTGCAAAACGAGAAACAAATATAGATTTTGCAGGCTCAATAATCACAAGTTCTTTATGAACAGGGGCTTTGATACTGCTGTTCGATATTTGTTTCGGTATCGCTCCTGTAGAAACCGAAGTAATTTGAGAAGGTGCAGGGACCACATTTGAGGCAATACAAGTCTCAGCGTAAGTTTTTTTTTGTGCCAGAAACGCGAGGAGAATCAGCATTTTCCTCTATGATTGGTATTGTTTCAACAGAAGGAGAAATCTGATCAGCTGACGCAGCGACCTTAGTTGGTGCGATATTATCAGTCATTTGATCAGTATTGACAGCTCCAGTTGATTGATCTTCAAGCTGTATGTTCACATTAGGGAAAACAATTACAGTAGAAGGTAGAACAGTATTATTATTGGGCGATGGCATGGCTATATCAGTAGTTTTAGCTGAACTACGAAGATTTTTTTTTGAACGTTTACGTTTTGGAGAATTGTAAGCTTCATCCATAATTTTAAACTTTTTAAACAAATCTTCGTATTCACTGTCTATCTTGTGCTACCTTTAGATCCTTAGCCACCTCCAAAAAACCTTTCCGAGATTGTCTAATAAGTTTAAAGATCTCAACGTTTGTAAACCTGCAATCTTCACACGACTAATGAAGTCCCTTACTTTCGTTGAGTGCATCGAAGATCCTCGCAGTCAACGCTGCACACTTGATATGAAAAAATGAATCATACAACCAGCAAGTAACCAGCTGGTCTGATTCACCTTTTACAGCGCAGTTTCGGAAATTGCAGATCATTTTCAGTTTAATAGAAAGTTTTGAAAAATAGATGAAAGTAAAAGGAGAAAAATGAACTTAAATGCTTTTAATGAAACACAGTTTATTTTGTTTAAAGACACTGTACTGTAGAAACTTTGCAGCCCTGATTTTGTAGAACCAACGAATTGAAAAGTTTTGTAAGCACTAGAGTTTTTTCAGTAGCGTTAAAACAGATGTAGAAAGAAAATACGATAATTTGCTCTATAGAAACCTGTTTGCGCTAAAAACGAAACAGAAAGAAGGAAAGAAGCACATTATAAACAAATTTACATATATATATATATATTTATATTGAAAATTAAATTAAATATCAAGTATTTTAAAAGGATGAAATCCACGTTATCACGCTTCCAGATGTATGTGCAAGTTGAGCAAAGCTGTTTATTTCTATTTATATTTATTAATTTAGAACTTTTGCCTAAAGATAACTTTAAAAGTTAGAGCTCGCAAATACACATCTTAACGGTAAGAAGAGAACGATATCAATGCAATTATGGTACTTACAAAAATATGTGAACATTCGTTCTCAATTTAAATGCATACTTATTAAATAGTGTCAAGGGTAGCTAAACAAGCGTACAAACATGTTCAGTGTGGGAAAATTGTGTCATATTTCCATCTGTACTGAAAACAACAAACAAAAATATTGTTTAAATTATTCTACCTCTGTTTTAATTGCATAACGACAAAAATGCATTTTTATTTTGACTGCAAGAGATAGGCAAAACGGCACATCTGTTGCCTTTGCTTTTAAGCTGGGCGCATGGTAATTGAACACTGTTTAATTGGGCACGCGTCATAAATGAAACGGTTTTGTTTATTTATTAATTACTGCATGTTCTGCAGTTTCAACATTGACTTTAACATTGAACTTGAATTAAAAAATTCAATGTTATTGTATGGTACACACGGTAGTGCCTTTAAGTATAACAACGGTTTTTAAAGCCGTTAAAGAACAAAAACCACACAGCTCTGTCTTTTTTCACTCTCGCCTTCTGCTCTCCCACAGCAACGCTTCTCAATAGAGCATATGTGTGAGTGAATGTGTGGCTTGGTTTCTTGTTGCTGTTCTTTATATGAAGAAAAAGTTTTTTAAATTCTAAGTTTTCCTTATCTAAATGACAAAACATTTCAATAAAAATTATATAAGCCGTTGCTATGAACCGAAGCTTTCAAATGATATAAGTTTAATTAGAATTGGTTGTCATAGAGTCGGTAAAAAGGGGGCTAAAGTTTTATGTTTGCGTTTCATTTTGTGAATTTTTGAAAAGGAAGTGTCCAAACAACGTGCCATTCGAGCCACGGATGCTACACGTTTCTTTTTAAAACGCCAATATGTAACTATCGAAACCGTCCTATACAATGATTTTTTATTTAATTGTGGGTGGCCCCCTTTTGCCATGGCTTTTTTTTATTAACCGAGATAGTAACCTTTGTAACATTGTTGTATATTTGGTGGCCCAAGGTGTTTCCATTCCTGAGATGTTAAGAAACACAGCATGAACAATTGTGTATACATAGAAGGACGGTATAAGTAGGCATTTATATATATGTATAGTGTCCACTACTGGGTCTCACTGCACATATACACCAAGTTTCATTACAAAACATGCAAAGCTCGGTAATTATGCTTTCTGAAAAGTGGGCGTAGTTCGACAGCGCCCATTTTTAGCTGAGTTGCCGAGAGTAACCATACAAACTTAATTACTACATTTATTTTTCCATTACAGCAAAAATCGTCTGAGATATAGCATTTCAATTAATTTGTGGGCGGTTATAGGGGGTGTGGTAACTTTCGTTTTTTTTATTATTTGAGATATAAACCTTGATAACAGATGTTGTAATTTTGATGGCCTAAGGTGTTACCGTTCCTGAGATCTTAAAAGACACTGCACAAACGATTTTGTGTGTAAAGAAGGGGAGGTTAAAGTAGGCGTGGCAATATTTATGTATAAAGTGACCACCACTTGGTCTCATAGTACATATACACCAAGTTTCAATATAAAAACATGCACAACTCGGGACTTATCTTTCGTACCTGAAACACACAAAAAGCTTTTAGTACTAAAAATGAAAAAGAAAAAATAAATCAAAAATGAAAGTGCTGACTTTGAAAGTTAACAACTCGGTCATGTAACAAAGGATTGCATTTAATTTTATTTTTTGAAATTTTGATTAATTTTTCGTCCAATCGTGTTTCAATCTTTTTCATTTTCGTTTCCCTTCTAATTTTTATAATTTTCCAAAAACAACCTTAACGAATTTCTTGATTTCGCAAAAAACTTTGGTAAAAATATTTGATGCTGAAAAAATATTCAAAATCAAAAACGTATTTTTTTTTAATGTTATTTCATATGGTATGCATAAATGTAGGGTTTATTTAAAGTTTCTATCGTAAAAATTTAAAAACTTTTTTACGATCGAAAAATCAAGCCTATCATAAAAATTTAAGATTTTTTGTTTATGTTTATTCATTTTGTATTTTTGTAATTTTGTTTGCAAATAATGGTGTAGTAAAAGAATCAGGAAAATATCTGATTTCGTTTCTGAGTTATACTCTCAAATACCTTTTTAAACACTGCCACAGCAACAACATCGCAATCTACCGGGTCAAACTTTAGATTTAAATCATCTACAGACCCAGCCGCACACACACATTAAATTTTATCAAAATCGGTCCAGCTGTTTAGGAGGAGTTCAGTGGCAAAGACATGTACAGAAGAATTTTATTTATAAAGATATTCTCCGGCAGACGTTGTCCTGCCACCGCCTTACTGCCATATACGAATTTTTATGGTAATCGGAGAAAACAATTTTATATTTTCACCATTTTTAGTATATTTGCCGGACGTAACTACGTAAACTAAATTACCAAATTTTGGTCTAATACAACCAAAATATAACATTTTTGTTGATTTGTATGCGGTAAAAGAGGGTGTGGCAAAATATTTTACCCATAAACGTTGTTGTTATTCCTCTTAATAATTTTATAATTAAATAGTTAAGTTACTCTTTGTGCAGCATGCAAAAGAAACTGTATTCTTATATGCTAACGTATTCTGCCTAATAAATTGAAATTGAAATAAACCATCTAGAACTAAAAACAAATCGAGTGCCACAATTTGAGCTTAATTTAGTTCATACCTATCGAACTTTGCTCCATGCTTTCCCATTAAAAAGGGGCGTAAACATAGTGCTACCACGCCCATTTTTAGTACAGTCGCTAAAAATAATCATACGAACTATTTAACCAAATTTTAATCTTAAACGACCAAAATCGTCTGAAATATAGCATTTTCATTGAATTTTGGGCGGTAAAAGGGGGCGTGGAAACTAGTTATAAGCGCAATTGCCGACAGTAAGTCTACAAACTTAATTACCAAATTTTAACCTTATACGACCAAACCCGTGTGTGAACTCATTTTTAGTACAGTTTCAGACAATAAAATAAAGAATAAATTACCAAGTTTTAGTCTTACACGATCAAAACTGTCTCAAATATATTGTTTTTATTGATTTGAGGGCGGTGAAAGGGAGTGTGGCAAAAATTTTGTCTTTACAAACGTTTTCCTTATAACAACAAACACAAAGAAAAATCAAATAGATAACGTAAGAAATATGTTACTGCAACATGCAAATATATAGTATGTAGATATTTATATATTTGTGTGTATTTTATGTTATTAGTATAAAATTTACATACATTAGTAGAAAATGTACGTACGTACATGATTGTAAATAAAAACAAAAAACTATTGCGAAAAAATTCGTTTTACTGTTTTTTTTTTTTAAATTTACTGCGATTTACAAATTTTCAAGTCCGTACCCCATGCACGATCTTTCTCCTGGTTTACACTCCTCAAGCCTTGACGGTCAGTTTTACCTTTGTTGATGAAAGACGCGGATATCAACGAGAGAGAGGTGAAAGTTTAAAAGGGAATGACCAAAAATTGACGTCAAGTGTCGAGTGTGAACCAGGACTAATTTAAAAAAATAAAATGCAGATAATCATGTTACGGCTAAATATTAATGAAATTTCTAATCTTTCAAATTTCAGATCTTGTATATTTTGTTGTTGGTTTTTCTCTCACTTTTTATTTTTATTTTATTTTTTATTTATTTATTGTTCATGTGTAATTCAAAAAGCCATCAAGGCCAATAAACAAATTACAAGTATATAAGTATGTAGAGCGAGAAAAAGAAAAAACTTAAAACTAAGGAATGGATATGCATTTGTCATAAATATTTCTAACACCAACACTAAAAACACAGATACGATGACAAACACTAGACTTACAGAAAAACTACTACGAAAACACATTTTACAAACCTTGATTACGAACCGAAAAACACGATAGCGAAAAAGAAAGAAATAAGAAGAACACAGTCGAAAAGCGTAGCTCAAGTGAACGGACGGTAATTTGAAAAACAAAAATTAAACTTAATAAATTATATTACAAATAATCATTTATTTCAAAATACACACCTGACAATATTCAGAAGTGGCATAGATCCTTACGCGCTAAATAAAAAGGATGAATTTCGCGAGTTTAAAAGTTCAAGAACTTAAAAATCAACTACGTCAGCTTGGTTTGACTTGCTCGGGAAACAAGGCTAAGCTGGTTGAAAGGCTCGAGGAGCATTTCCAAAACGAGCGCTTCACAAGTGCACAGTGCGGAAGTATGCAGCAACGTATAGATTTGCTAGAAAAAACAATCGCGGATATGCAAATTGTGCAACGGGAACGTAAAAATAACGGGACGCCGCCGTTAAGTCAGTCCTCACTTCTTCGAGAAAGTTCTTGTGGTCAACGTGACACAAGCGAAATCGAACATTATTCACATGATGTGGTACAGTCGACGTGTTCTAGAGTAAGCGTTGCAAATTCAAATAATCCGCTAACGACTGTACAAAACGTTTCTTCGTCTTCGACTGTCTTCGCATTACCAACGAACGAGATGCGACGAAGCCAACCAATTCTAGGTGGCAACACAAACTCAGTTTTTGTTTGCCAAAACGGTGTGCCTGTACCGGTACAGCACATGCCAACACAAACAAATTTTTCAACAGTGACAAGTGTTCCAAATTTTGCACCACGTTATACAACAGCTTACGAGCAGCAGCCGCAAAATGTACACTGGAACGGGATGCCTGCGACGATACCACCGACGACGTTTGGAAGGTGGAATGCATATCCAACGAACGTACCAGTACAGCATATGGAACACCAGGTAATGTCGCCGCAACATGTTGTTCCAGGCGTATTTGGCAACGTACATGACGTTGTTTCTATTTTGCCATCGTTTAACCCGGCAGAGCGGAACATAACCTCAACGCAGTTCATTTCACGTATTGAACAACTACGAAGTGCATATCGATGGGATGATCGCGTTTTGCTTTTCGCTGTGCGAGTAAAGTTGCAAGGTTCAGCAAAATTATGGATAGACGCATGCCAGGTTAGTTTTACAAATTGGCAGCAATTTGTGCTAATGTTCCTGTATGAATTTCCATCAAACATTAATGCAGCAGAAATACATATGCAATTAGTGCATATGCGGCGAAGTGGCAACGAGACACCAGAGGGTTTTTACTAACGCGTATTGGCAGTCGGTCGCCAAGGTGGTCTCGATGACCAGTCAATTATTAAATATATAATCCATGGCCTAAACGACGACAACTTGAAAAAGTGTGTTTCAGCCAGGATTTTCAACACATGCAACGAATTGTTACAGGCCATCGCGAATTATTGCTCTTATAATATCATAAAAAGCGTTTCGTTTTCGAAATCAAATTTTAAAACTTCGTTTTCACAAAACAATAATGTGCCGGTTAAAAAAGAAAACAATGAATACGTTCCAATGAAGGAAACCAAAAAAAGTGTCGTATGTTACAACTGCCATGAACCGGGACACATATCAAAAGATTGTGCAAAGCCGCAACGACGTGAAAGGTGCGAAAAGTGTTCTAAAACCGGTCATATCGCCGCGAATTGTTTTGTAAAAGCCAAAGACACGGAATTCATAAATAAAATTTCAGACAAAAATGAAAATTTTACTATAAAACATATTAAATTAAATAATAAGGAAGCAATCGCTATTGTTGACTCGGGAAGTGCACGTTCGCTCGTGAGAAAGTCCTTTGCGAATGGATTAGGTCAGCAAAATAAATGTTTTGTGCGGTTAAGTGGATTCGGTGGTGGGTTTTATGAGTGCGAGTGGCAGGTAAAACCAAGAATTGAAATTGATGGATTGATTTGTGAGACGGAACTATTAATTGTAGACGATGAGCATCTTAGCCACAAAGTGTTGTTGGGTAGAGATGTTTTGTGCGCGGACGGAAATCAATTGGTGATACAAGGTGATCAGTGTTGGCTTATAAAAAACAAAGAAACATATAATTCAAAAAGTGATTTAACAAACGGAGAGTTCGCTAATTTAGACAAATTATTAGAAAAATTTACAAATCGTTTTTCAAAAGATTCTTCCGACCTAGGTCAGTGCAAAATTACGAAAATGTACATAAAATTGAACTCGGACGAACCTATATACATGAAGCCATATAGAATACCTTTTGCTAGGCGCGAAATAGTTAAAAATATTATTTCTGATTTGCTTCTTAATAATATTATTCGCCCTTCAATCTCAGCGTATGCGTCGCCGGTTGTTTTAGTCGAGAAAAATAACAAAGAATTTAGGCTGTGCGTTGATTACAGACAATTAAATCGTATTACTATAAAACAACAATTTCTAATGCCAGTAATAGACGAACTTTTTGTGCAGCTGGCTGGTTACAGTTATTTTACAACTTTAGACTTCAAGATGGGCTATCATCAAATCGAGTTGGAAGAAGAATCGAAGCAATTTACAGCTTTCACCACAACGGAGGGGCACTATGAATACAATCGCATGCCTTTTGGACTCGTAAATGCGCCAAGGTATGATGTCAAAAGGTATGATGTCAAAATTAATTTCTATGTTAGAGCCAAATACCGCTATTGCTTATTTGGACGATGTGGTTATACCAAGTAAAACGGTTGACGAGGGCCTTCAAAAACTTAACCTTTTCTTAGACGTATTGGAGAAATGTAATTTAACGTTGCGCCTAGATAAGTGCCAATTTCTAGCGCGCGAAATTGACTTTCTTGGACACAAAGTTAGTGCACGTGGAATTGTTCCAGGCGAACGAAAAACAACAGCGATCAAAAATTTTGAAAAACCCAAAACGTTCACGGAAGTTCGCCGATTCCTAGGACTGACCGGATTTTTCCGGAAATTTGTGAAGAATTACTCATTGCTATCAAGACCGCTTACGAGACTCACGACGAAAGCGGCATCACAAAATTTTGTTTGGGGCGAAGCTGAACAAAATGCGTTTAATTCTCTTATAACGAGCTTGAGCAGTGAACCTGTCTTAGCTATATATCATTTTAACGGCTTACATGAGGTCCACACCGACGCCAGTACAGTTGGGCTTGCAGCAGTACTTCTACAATCAACAGATAACGGCAAGCTATGGAACGCGGTAATGTTCTTTAGTCGACATTGCACAGAGGTTGAATCTAGATACCACAGCTACGAACTAGAGGTTTTAGCGGTTGTAGAAGCATTGCAGCGATTTAGAACGTACCTGTTGGGAAAACAATTCAAGGTGGTGACCGATTGTTCAGCGATTACTAGTTTAAAAAGCGAAAACACCAATTATTCCACGTATCGCTCGCTGGTGGATGCGCTTGATGGAGTACAATTTTTAAACCATTCATCGGGCTGGTACTCGTATGGGCCACGTCGACGCTCTTAGCAGAGCTCCTGTAGACGAAGTTGGACCGCCTTGTGTCATGCAGATAGTTGAGGCCAGCGACGATTGGTTGCTAACGATGCAATTACAGGACGATAAATTACGTGGTTTAGCTGAAACTCTTCGAGGCACACAGAAGCCCGAGCAAGAGAAACAAATTAAAACGGAATATTGTTTGCGAAATAACCGAATTTACCGACGAGACAACGAAAAGTGTTTGTTTGTTGTTCCAAAAGAGGTACGTTGGCGAATAGCTCGTTTCTGCCATGATGACGTTGGACATTTTGGTATCGAAAAGACCATACAGCGCATAAAAGAACATTTCTGGTTCCCACGCATGCGGCAATATGTCAAGGATTATATTTCTGCTTGTTTGGACTGCTGCTACAACAAGAAAAAAGGAGGAAAACCAGAAGGGAGTCTTAACATCGAAGTGATGGAACCATTGCCATTCAGGCTTATTCATGTTGACCATTTAGGACCGTTTATAAGAAGTAAACGAGGAAATACTCACATTATTGCCGTAAGTGATGCATTCAGCAAGTACTTGGTGGTTAAGCCTGTGCGCAACACGAAAACGCAGCCAGTGCTTCAGATGCTTAATGAACTGACCATGTATTTTGGATTACCTAAGCGTTTTGTCTCCGATAGATGTACGTCTTTCACTTCTAAGCAGTTTTCGAACTATTTCGAGGCTAATGATATAACGCACATCAAAACTGCCGTTCGAACACCGCGCGCAAATGGCCAAGTTGAGCGCGCTAATCAAACTATTTTAAATTTTCTGCGGACATCAAACTCGGATGCCAAGGACTGGGATGACCAGCTACGAAAACTTCAATGGAGTATCAATACACAGAAAAATTCTACAACTGGTTATAGTCCAAATGAATTGATTTTCGATTTTAAGCTCGTGGATATCATCCAAAACAAAATGGTTGCCGCAATGGTTGACGAACCGGACGAAGTTACCATTCAGGCAAAAAGGTATCTAGCATTAGAAAATATACAGCACAAACGAGAGGAGTGGAAGAAGCGGGTTGACTCTAAGCACCGAATTCCAATAAAGTATGCTGAAAACGATTTGGTTGTTATCGAAAACGAACTACAAGCAACTGGAGAATCCCGGAAACTTGAACCAAGATTCCGTGGGCCGTATGCCGTGAAGAAAGTACTTGGAAACGACCGATATCTTTTTGAAGATGTTCCAGGGATGCAGGTTACTCAGCGGAAGTTCAGCTCTGTTTACGCTGCCGATAAAATCAAGCCATGGTGTTCAGCACCACCGGAATTGGATGATGACGACGGAAATTTCTATGGTTTTGAAGATGAAGAATCAGTTCAAGATGACATCGGGGCGATGTCAGAGTCAGGATCGGCCGAGCTGTCATAAATATTTCTAACACCAACACTAAAAACACAGATACGATGACGAACACTAGACTTACAGAAAAACTACTACGAAAATATATTTTACAACACTTGATTACGAACCGAGAAACACGATAGCGAAAAAGAAAGAAATAAGAAGAACACAATCGAAAAGCGTAGCTCAAGTGAACGGACGGTAATTTGAAAAACAAAAATTAAACTTAATAAATTATATTACAAATAATCATTTATTTCAAAATAAACACCTGACACATTATAGTACTTAAGATGAAGTATTTTATTTGATTACAATTATTAAAAAATTATATATTTAATAAAAAATACATATATGATAAATAAACAAATTGAAAATGCTCTGAAAAAATAAAAATGTACAAAAAAGTTATTAAGTGAAAAATAAAATGATTGATGAAATGATTGATCCATGCCACACTAACCTTCATATAATGAAAATAATTAAGCAAGAAAAAGTAGATAGTTAAATAGTTAAGTACACTCATAGCACCACGTGATAACATAACACGGCTTGTACTAGTAGAAATCACACAGATAGGCCAATAATTTAATTTTGAACGCAGCATGAGACCCAGCAAAGGACTTCAAACTTGGAGGTAAGCAATTCCAGCATCTAGCGACTCGGATATGGAACGATCGCTCATACAATGCTGAAGAGATTCTAGGGAATAAGATTTGAGGATTTCTAATAGACCGGGAAAAAGAGAAGTAATTAATTAAGAAAGAGGGGCACTGATTTTTGATAATTTTAAAAAAAGAGGACAATAATTTCCATTTTTAAAAATTTAAAAGAAGAACCCAGAAACTCAGTTGCAAAAGGAGAGATGTGATCTCGAGATGCTCGATTGTAAGCACAGATTCAGACTAAACAACCGCCTTAAAGTAAAGTTAATTTTTGAACTCAGTCTGTTAATATGAGCGTCGAATGATAAGCGATTATCTAATCTAACACCTAGACAATTGAATTCATTGACAAAACTTATGTTGTTGTTGTGGATATTGATGTTTAGGCTGATGTTCGAACTATTTCTTTTAGTGAATATCATGTCTTTAGTTTTGTTGGGATTAATATTGAAAGAGTTACTTTCCATTCATTTACACACATTACGTATATTATAGTTGATGACAGCTTCAAAGACACCCAGAAATTGCATCTCACCATTGAAAAGGAGTTGAATGTCGTCGGCAAATATGAACGTGGTGCAGGCATTAACATCTAAGCGGTTAACAAAATCATTTATACAGAACATAAAAAGAATGGGACAAAGAACTGAACCTTGGGGCACGCCACCATATACTGTACATACGTCCGAGCATGAGCCATTGTGAGAGTCAAATTGTTTACGATCCTTGAGGTAGGAGTAGACGAGCTCACACTCTGGTTAAGAGAAATTGCACTTAGAGCTCAATTTGGTAATCAAGGTGTGATGATAGATGCAGTCAAACGCCTTTGACAAATTAAGCGATAAAAGAACTGAAGGCTTACCCTGGTTCAGAAAGCTTCTGATAGCGTCTGTGTGGCCCACTTTTTTCGAATTTTTTTTCGTTTCTAAGTACAAAATTTTCGAAAGCAAATCTGTGACTAGTTATGTTTGTGTTTAAATAATACGCAATTAAGGGTGGAGAGGATTTTTTATATTTATGACGAAATGTAATATTGAAAGTGTGCCCTGCAAACCAAAGTTTCCGAATTTGTCTGAATTCCGATAAGTTCGTAACTATTTCGAGAATCCTTAACGAATTCGTAACTATTTCGCAACAGTAATTTCGGAACATTTCCGAATAATTCGAAAGAGTTCCGAGATCTAATTTTCAAATTTAAATTGCACTGCTTTTACCAGCAAGTAAAAAACACCAACAACAAGCACGCGCTGTATTTACCAACAATGACAAGAAAAAAACAAAAACACACACGCGCTGTATTGTTGCGGTGCAGCTGCACCTGTGAACGATTCCGCGAATAACAACAATCATGAAAATCTTGAAGTTGTTGTAAAAGAGTGGAAAGAGTTAGGCGCTGACGACCGCTGTTTTAAATAATTTGCCATTTGTAAAATAATTTAGTTTGAAACAACAGATCTAAAATGTAAGTGGAGAAAAATGTGTTTAGTGAAGTGAATTACAATTAATATGTTGTGCATTTAAATCAAATTCATAAAAAAAATTAAACAATTAAACGTTGTGATAAATAACAAATAAAAGATTGAAAAGTAATAAAGTGGAAAAAGAAAAAATGTCCCGGCAAGACTTTAGGAAGAGCGTTAAGCGAGAAGCTGGGAAGCTTTTAAATTGAATACTTTCCCCAGATTCCATGGAAAATAGAGAAAGCGACAATAAAGAGCACGTTCCACCAGGAATTACCACAATAAACAGCGTAGGTGAAGAAAATTTGCCAATAGTTTTTAAAGAATCATCGGAAAACATAGCTCCGCAACCATGCCCAAATGATGAAACAATGCCTGTGCCAAGAATATTAACGCATGCAAGCAATGCAGCAAATGGTAACATTGATGAAAGTCTTGACATATTCCTAGCAAGCTGCCCAATCAGGCATAATGTTTCCACAGATGATGAAACTATACCTGTGCCAAGAATATCAACTCATGCAAGCAATGCAGCAAATGGTAATATTGATGAAAGACTTGAGATATTCCTAGCAAGCTGGTCAATCAGGCATAATGTTTCCTCAGCAGCTATGAATGAGCTTCTTAAAAAAATTAAAATCAATTGACAGTAATTTGCCAGGTGATGTCAGACGATTAAGAAGAACACCCAGAAGTACCAATATTTTTCAAATGGGCATTGGTTCGTATACTCATTATGGTCTAGAAAACTGCTTAACAGATTTTGTATTTAAAAATGAAAACAATCATAAATTATTTGAGATGAAAAGCTTAGAGCTAAACTTTGGAATTGATGGTCTTCCTTTATATAAAAGCTCGAAAATTAATCTTTGGCCTATTTTGGTAAACATAGCTGAGTTTCCTGAAGTGTTCCTTGTTGGCTGTTACATAAACCTTAGCGTTGAAAACAAACAAATTGAAAAAACAAAACCAGAAAGTTCGAATGTTTTTTGGAACACTTTATTAAAGAGTTGAAGAATCTAATAAATATCGGTTTTGTCATGTTTCCTCACCATTCAATTCTTTGAGGTTGGTGCTGCCTGTGGCTAGGTAGCCCTTGCATTGCACCACTGTCGTCCCTCTGGCAGCGCTGGTACGCTGGCATATAGCGCGGCTAAGGCTCGCCGGATGGGGTGGTGTTCTTGCCAGTCCGGTCCGACAGCAGGAAACTACACAAGAATACATATCGTACCAGCTGAAAAGAAAATTACCGTCTGGTAAAAAAAAAAACCCGGAAAAACCATAACCATAACTAACAAAAAAAATCTCATAAAACGATAAAAAAAAAAACCCGATTATATGGTGCGAACGTGCTGAAAATAAAGAACGAATAGAAACCGGTTGCTTGCTGTAGCCACGTTGGCACGTCTCGTGGGTCGGTCTCAGGTGTTCTCTGACCGACCTAGGCTAACCCTCCCCTTCTGGCCCCAAAAGACCAGCCATGGTGACCCTTTGGCCTATATTTAGGTCACCCCAATAACTCTTTTACTTACGCCGTCTCTCGTACATTGCCTACGCCACCGGCCCGCTGTAATTTAGCACCGCATAATCATATAGCCCCTTTTGTTTTATAGTAAATTATTGTTTATTAAATAACTTATATGAGTTGGTTTAGCCTAGAACTTAACAGTAAGGTTGATTACAGTTTGTTGGTGTAAAGATATAATATGTCATTAACAATAATGTTTATATCAACTCAAAAAAAAGTTAATGTAATGGAAAATTTTAACATGTTTTGAAAAAAATGTACTATAAAAATGTTGGTAGATACTTAGAATATTAAGTTATATAAATGTTCGGTTTAGCTTGTTTTTTTTTTTCAAAAAAAAAAATCTTCCTTGTTACTTAATCACCAGAATACAACATCTAACAGTACGTACTAATTAATTACGCTAGACATAATGAATGTTGATTAATAGTATCTATAAGACAAAATTGTTCTTTTTTTTTTTTTTCACGTTGATGCATAAAACCATTTTTATTAAGTATGCTAAAATTTCCTAAGACGAAAAGTTTCATAACTTTCCTATGTATTCCTTCAAAAAAACTATGATGAGTTGTTTCAAAAAAATAACTTCATTAAATTGTGTCAGTCACAGCTTGATATGAAACACGTAGTTGGCAAAATCGTAGACTATTTATCTTATTAAATGAATCAATTATTTAAAAACTTTAAGATAACAAAAAAATAAAGAATCCCGACAGAGGATAGCCAAGGATCGAAGTCGCGTTTTAAAGATGTAACTAAAACTTTGTTCCTTTTTTTTTTTCTATTTTTGAAACAAAGATAGCACCTCTTTAACTTATCTCTATAACTATTGCAACAAGTCTCCCAACAATATTTCTTAGTGTGCAAGACCCGTTTTACACACTGCAATAATTGCTTTCGCCGCACGCCTTTTGATGGCTATTCGGGTTGAAAGGTTACTTTCGTTTCAAGCTGGTTTTAGTTTATAGTCGTTTTATTTCAATTTAGTTTTAGTTTATATTAAAGGTTGTCTCGATTCAGTTTAAGTGAGTTTTAGGCTTAAAGCTGTTTTGTTTTCTTTTGTTATATTCGATTTACTTTCGTTTAATTTTTATTTTTTTTTTCTTTTTTTTTTTTTGTTACCCGCCTATTAGTTTAGTTTTATTTTATATTAGTTTCATTTCTTTCATTATATTCGTCTATTAACTTTATTTAGTTTTCAGTTGGATTTATTTTATTATATTCTTGGCTCAAACTTATCTTTATTTTAGCTTAACAAAAAAATCTGTTCGTATGTGGAACATAACTTTTACTATTATTATTGTTCTTTGTCTTTTTCCTTTTGATCTATGTAGCAATAATTTTAGAGAGTAAGTGTATGTATGTTTGAGAACGACAAAAACAATCATAAATCTCAATTAATCGATTAAGTGAAATGTGTACTACCATAAAATGGCTTCAAACATAGCGCAAGGTGTTAATAGGAGTTTATTTTAATGGTTGTTTATACTTTATATTTCAAGCTTTAGTTAGTTCTGTATTTTAGTATTTAAGTTATTTTGTATTCTAGTAGAAAATTAAAAAAAATGGTTTTTAGTATTTAAGTTGTTTTGTATTTTAATAGAAATCTAAAATAGTATTTTAGTATTTAATTCATTTTGTCTTTTAATAGAAATCTAAAAAAATCGTGTTCTAGTATTTAAGTTGTTTTGTATTTTAAATAGAAATCTAAAAAATTGTATTTTGGTATTTAAGTTGTTTTGTATTTTAATAGAAATCTAAAATAGCATTTTAGTATTTAATTCATTTTGTCTTTTAATAGAAATCTAAAAAAAATTGTATTTTAGTATTTAAGTTGTATGGTATTTTAATAGAAATCTAAAATAGTATTTTAGTATTTAATTCATTTTGTCTTTTAATAGAAATCTAAAAAAACTCGTATTCTAGTATTTAAGTTGTTTTGTAATTTAAATAGAAATCTAAAATAGTATTTTAGTATTTCATTCATTTTGTCTTTTAATAGAAATCTAAAAAATTGTATTTTAGTATTTAAGTTGTATTGTATTTTAATAGAAATCTAAAATAGTATTTTAGTATTTAAGTTGTTTTGTATTTTAATAGAAATCTAAAATAGTATTTTAGTATTTACTTCATTTTGTCTTTTAATAGAAATCTAAAAAAACTCGTATTCTAGTATTTAAGTTGTTTTGTAATTTAAATAGAAATCTAAAATAGTATTTTAGTATTTAATTCATTTTGTCTTTTAATAGAAATCTAAAATAGTATTTTAGTATTTAATTCATTTTGTCTTTTAATAGAAATCTAAAAAATTGTATTTTAGTATTTAAGTTGTTTTGTAATTTAAATAGAAATCTAAAAAAAATTGTATTCTAGTATTCAAGTTGTTTTGTATTTTAATAGAAATCTAAAAAATTGTATTTAAATGTATTGACGATACGCTAGAATAGGTTTTTCTGTCGCTTATGCAACATGTTCAATGTTGTTAAACGCTGCCGAAATATCTTTAAAATTCTTTTGTGTTTAAATATTTTACTATGATGTGACAAATTCTTACGATCTATAAAATATAGTATGTAATTGAACAATAACATATTATCATATCATCATAAAAGGGAGTGAGTGTGAAAGCAGCCAGGTACCTACTTGAAAACTACTAAAATTTATCGCACTTGTGTTTAATGGTAAATATTGACAATTCAAAATGTTGAGTTTACAAGATCATTGACAGAAAGCATTAATTGGAAGTAGATTTGGTAATATATTTTAAAGCTAATTTGAGGATTTACTTGCGAGATATATTATTACATTTTTCGGGAGCTTTTTTTTTTGTTTTGCTTAACATAACTAGGTTTGCTATTTATTAAAAGGGTGCTACAATAGAACATACTTAAAAGATAACTTATTAAACTGAGCCCTCTAATAGCTTTTAATTGAAAGGTTGCAATTCGTCTTATTTAATTATTATTCAATTTGGTAGTAGCGACAAATGAGCCTTTTTTCCTTATTTCATGTTATTTGAAACTTAATGGTGTTACGTTTCATGTTGCCTGTTACACCTACACGTTAAAACAAATATGCGCAACCCTTTCGCAAAAATTAAAGCACGAATGACGTAAAAGTATTTTAAAGTATTGAGGTTTATGCTATTGGCTAACATGTTACACAGCTTGGTCTATATAATTTTAAACTCTATGTTCTTTCACTTCTTACGAACGCGCTCCTTCTTAAAAGCATAAATAGAAAATGATTTGCCTTTCTAAAGGGTAACATTTCAGCAAATATTTACACAGCTGCTTGGTATACGTCTTTGAAAAGGGGGGTGGGAGTTGATTTTATCAACGTTTAGTTCTCTTAATCTTATGTATAGTCCTTCAGCTATTATTATATTTGAATTTTCGAAACGTTTACTTGGGAGTATTTGGTTATTTTTATATTTTTTTTTTTTTTTTTTTTTATAAACGCTTACCACCCCCAGGGACTATCTTCAACCTGGGGAGATTTTTAAGGCTGCCGGGCCTAGATGAAGACGGGATAGTAGAGATTGTGCTATTGCTGGATCTGACGGAGGCGAAGTGGTAGATGCCGTTCCTGCTGGTTGTTGGCTGCTACTGTGGGTGGTGATGTGCTGGTAGCTTGCTGGTTGTGCCGATGTTGCTCCCGCTGCTGGGGGTAATGCCTATGGTGTTGTAGGTACGGATGAAGACGATGCGGTCTGTCGGAGGTAACAAGGTTAGCGTGGCCTTTAAAATACACTATGTCATGTGGACACCGCTTACCTGTGTTCACTGCTAACCACTGGAAGTGCTGCTGCTGGTGATGATGACGGTGGTTACTGCTACTGCGTGGTGGTACTACCGTGGCTGGTGCTGCTACTCCTGCAACGTACTGAGCAGACACTTGCTGCATATGATTATTTGCTACTGACAACGAGGTGATAACCGCCGATTCGCTTGAAAACGATGCAAGTGATTGCTGCTGTTGTTGCGTGCATTCCTAGTTTCATTCCTGGATGCATTATTTCCCATTAAAATTACTTTGACTGTGCATTTACCTTGATTTGTTTCTCTGTTTTTTTTCTTGTATTCTTTCCTTGTTTCTGCTTCTTTTCTCCCCGTGTTAGAACACTCTCCAAGACCGCAGTTTTTATTTTAGTTGCCCTTTCTTTGTTTAAATAGTATTATTTCTGTTGCTCTATTCTGTAGCTTATCAAATTCCTTTACTCGTTCGTTGGTTTTTTTATTCTTTTTGATTCACTAATTTTGCACTTGCAACGCAAACCAATGGTGTATATATTATATTTTAATTTCGTTGCGGACTCTAATATACCGTTTTGTACATAGATTTTCAGATTAGATTTAACAGGTTAAAAATACTCCTGCAAACGTTATCACAAAACGAAACAACGCGACGATTCAGCAGATTTTATTTTCCTTAGCTTCCAATCACAGCAGTTTTTATAAATAAAATTTTTTTTTACTATATTTTCTTTAAAATCAATTCACTTCTTTCAAACATTGCAGAAAAATTATTTTCTAAAACATCTATCTATATATTTATATATTATTTATTTGCAGAAGAAAAAAATACCTCACAAGACATTCTACCAATGTTCAACAATTGATCTCGATTTCGCATAATCACGAACCTCAGCTACAGCAACGTCTACCCTCAGTTGCATTTTTCGGCTCTATACGTACTTTAGGTACTTTGGCGGTGTTGCCACAGATACTTGAAAAGGGTGCGTTCGCATGCATCTTGAGGGCATTTAGATGGGCCAACTAGCGATGTTTTTTCAACTTCGCTCCTTTTTCGGTGGAATCGACCATAACCGATGGGAGTAGGTAATGGTTGGGTTGGACTTGCGGATGACACGTCGACAAATGGCCGTTAACCGACGCTTGTTTCGGCATTCCGATTGGTTACCGATTCAAGCGCGTGTCGGATCACGCCATCTTCCCGAACGGTTTATGCCCGCTAATACTAATGGTACCATTTTTGTTGGTATTTTTCCCTTTAAAGCCCCTGTATGGCCATTTTGTTTGAACGAACATACTCGAACATCATCGAGGTGCCACATTTAAAATAAAAAAAAAGTTGTGTGCACTGACACACTAGAGGGCGCTGGTGGAAATACCATGGGTATTCATAAAATGTGTTATTCCTATGTGCAGGTGCCCATGACAAACCCAGGGACTCTCGACCAGCTTCTCAGCTTAAGAGATACATGGGAAAAGATGGCATCATTGGCTCTCTCCCTACCTCCGAACTTGATTATTGTTTTAAGTCTTTCGCGTGAAAAATTCCTATCGTTTTGCCACTTAAATCTTCCAACTCATACAGACTGTTCCCTACTGCCCTCACTATTCGACACTTTAGAAAACGCTTTGACAGTTTCGCGCTGATTTGCTTGGAGAAATCACTAAGCTGAAAGTTCCTTCGGTAGACTTCCTGTCCGGGTTGAAATTTAATTTTTCGACTTTTCAAGTCGTACCTCTTAACATTCTGTTCGTGACTCTTATGTAGCTGTTCGCGGATTTTGTTGCGAATCAGGTCTTGCCGAACCGGCTTCGGTATCACCAACGTTTCAGGATCGCTTAGCAGACCCAGTCTCTTTGCTACCTTGTAGGCGCTAGCATGTGTGATCATGTTATGACCGAAGAGAGCAAAATAAGGTGTCATTCCTATGGAGGAGTGCACCGAAGAACGCAAGGCACATTCAATGTCTGACAAATGCTGGTCCCAGTTGGTTTGATCTTGGTCGAGGTATGACCGAATCGCCGCGAGAATGGACTGGTTGACCCTCTCCGAAGCGTTGGCTTGAGGAGCGTAATTAGCAGTGCGTACATGTCTTATTCCAAAATTATCGATCATTTCGGCAAATTCTTTACTTAAAAATTGCACGCCATTGTCGGACATGAGTATTTCTGGGGTACCGAATTTATGAAAAACTTCTGAAATTAGGAACTGGATTACATTTCGCGCGGTCGCTTTCGTCATTGCTTTCAACAGGGTAAATTTTGTGAAATAGTCTAAGACTATGAAGATATAAGTATTTTTCTTTTTAGAACGCACGTATGGACCGAGAAAATCCACGTAAATTTTTTGAAACGGCCGTATTATTTGCGACTCTTGCCCCATAGGTGGTCTTAGAACCATTTGAGCTGGTTTGCATTCCTTACAGACTTGACAATCATTAATGAAATTGAGGACCTGTTGGTTCATATTTGGCCAGTAGAAATATTCTTTGATACGTTTTAAAGTTTTGGTGAAACCACCATGAGCGACTTGAGGAGGTTGGTGTGCGTTAGCAATAATTGAATGCGTCAAAGACGCTGGAACCCAGAGATTCCATGCGAAATCTTCACCATCGGGTGTACCATCATAAGGAACCGTACGCTTATAAGCAAAACCATCTATAACCTTGAGGTCAGGCAACTGAGAGTGATTTTCGGTGATGGTTTTTAACAAATCCTTATATTCTTCGTTTACAAATTCAGGTGACTCGAGGTCAATTAAAGCCTTTACCTCATAACTTACTTCGTCCATGTCGTAGCGTGATAACGTGTCGGGAACGATGTTCTGAGCCCCTTTACGGTGATCTATCTCGAAGCTAAAGCTTTGCAGATACAAACTCCACCTCGCCAATCGACTGGTTAAGTCTTTATGCGACATTAGCCATTTTAGGCTGGAGTGATCCGTTATCACTGTAAAAGGCATTAGCTCGATGTAGGCTCTAAACTTCGTTATCCCCATTACCACAGCTAGACATTCGCGCTCGGTTACCGAATAATTTTTCTGTGCAGGCGTGAGCTTCTTTGAATAGTAGGCGATAGGATGTTCGCCACCCTCATCATCTTTTTGAAACAAAACGCCGCCAATTCCGATGTTAGAAGCATCTGTTTGCACATAAAAATGTTTCGAAAAATCTGGATGTACCAGGACTGGACTAGACATAAGAGCTGTTTTTAATTTATCGAAGGCGCTCTTAGCCTCATCACCGAACTCAAAAGTTTTCGCTTTTTTCAGCGTATCAAAAATGGGTGCTGCTATAGTAGCGTAATCGCGAATAAAGCGACGGTACCATCCCGTGGCTCCCATGAAACTTCGAACTTGTTTTGGAGTTTTTGGGTATGTATATCGGTCAATGGCATGGACCTTGTCTGGGTCTGGTCTTAATTTACCTTCGCCTACGATATAACCTAGGTACCTTAGCTCACTACAACAAAACTTCGATTTGGCCACGTTAATGGTTAGGTTGGCCGAACTTAACAACTGCGCTACCTGCTCTAACTTTTTGAGGTGACTATCGAAATCTGAAGACACAACAAGGAGATCGTCCAAATAAATGAAAACGCTTTCACGAAGATTGGCTGGCACGACTTTGTCCATCAACCGGCACAACCGTTGGGCTGCATTACATAGCCCAAAAGGCATGACGGTAAATTGACAAAGCGGACGACCTGGCACTGTAAACGCGGTTTTCTCCCTACTACTGACGGCAAGCGGAATTTGCCAAAAGGCGTCTTTAAGATCCACACTTGAGATAAAGTGTGTGTCACCGAGACGACTGAGCAACCCCTCTATGTGTGGAAGTGGGTAGGCGTCCTTCACTGTGAGTGCATTGAGCTTGCGAGCGTCCAGGCATAGTCGACATTTTTCGCCTTTTCGTACGAAGGCCACTCGATTGTTCCATGGACTTTCGCTCGGCTCAATGACTCCCAGTGAAAGCATCCTATCCAGCTCCGCAAACATGAGCCCTTGAACCGCCGGTGAGACTGGGTAGTGCTTATCTTTCACAGGCACTGCGTCGCCGGTATCAATGTAGTGCTCTTCTAAAGACGTCTTGCCGAGACCTTTCTTCGTGAAGCAGGGAAATTTTTCTAAAACTGCGTTAAGCCTGTGTTGTTGCTGGGCTGTCAAAACTTTCATTTTCGGCGTTGCATGGCTTTGGACTTCTTCCTCCAAAGCAATGTTGTTGGTCGTTATGCTATCAACTTTAAGCTGCATGAGATTGAATTTTTTTATAAAGTCTACACCTAGAAACAATTCTCGTTTTAGAGAAGGTGTTAAATAAAAAACAATCTCCTGCTCTTGGTTGTCGAATTTAATTTTAGCTTTAACGCGACCTATGATTGAATGCCTTCGCCCATCGGCAGTTTTGACGAAAGATTTAAACTTAAAAATTGGCAACTTGCACTTTTCCACAAAACTTAAGCAGTTATTCCCTAAACACGACACTGTTGCTCCACTGTCTAATAATCCCTCAATTCGCTGTCCATTGATTTCGATGTTCGTATAAAATCTACTGTCTTCGCCCTCATAAAGTTCTGATGCTGAAATTTCTTTATAATTATTTTTCCTCAAACGATATCTAATTCTTGTCTTTTCGATTTTTGTTGGCTGCTCTGCAAATATTCTTTTTCGAACTTCCTCATAGTTTTTGAGTCTCACATGAAATGGCTTAATTTCTTTTAACTTTACCTCAACGGTATTTACGGCTTGATCGCAACTACTTTGATTACTCTTATTCTTAGATGTTAAAACAACAATTTTATTCTCTACTTCGGTCTGTGTGGCTGACTTTAGTCATTCTGTACCTTCTTGAGTCTGAGTTTGAGCTGACCTAGACTCCACCTGAACATTTCTACTTGGCCTAACGGTTCCCTGGCATTTCGGACACTTTGGGGTAACTACGCCCTCCGTTCCGCATCTGTAACAAAAAATCCGCCTTACGGCTGCAGTACATTCGACAAAATTGTGCCCTGGCTGTTTGCAGTTCCAACATGGAAATACTCGAGAGGAATTTATGGCGTCTAAATCGAAAGCTTGAGTCGAAAAGTCCCGCTCTACATTTAACTCATGCACTTGCGCATTGCGAGGTACATATTGACGCGGAGGCGGTTGATACGCCTGTCGTTGGTAGTTTATATGAGTTTCAGCCTTTTTACAGGCTTTGCAAAACTCAGTCAAACCCTCTATGCGCATGGCAAATAGTAGCTGTGACATCTCTTTCCTCAGGTTGCTCCTCATTATTTCGACTAAATCCTGTTCCGCCAGTGGATTACGTTGTTGGTTCCTCAGTGTCAAAACAGATTGATAAAAGTCGTCGAACGCTTCATCCCGTTGTTGTCTTCGATCCATAATTTGTCTTTGGATTTCGAAGTCGCTTTCGTGTCGCTTGAACTGAGTTACAAGCGCTTCTCGAAGTGCGTACCAACTAGGTATTCGGTTTAACCGTCGAAATCCCCAGAACCATTGAGCTGCGTTTCCAGTTAGCAAACTATGAAAATTTCTAATTACTTCAGGCCAAGGGTACCGGTAGTCATTGCATAAGGTTTCTACCCGAAACACGAATTCGTCTACGCTTATCGATTTATTTGTACCATCGAACTTAAATCCCCATTTGTCCATTTCTACACGCCGCGGTTGTTCGGTTTGCTGGTAAGGCGCAAAAGGCGTTTGTACCGGCCCTGTATATGCAAATGCACTCGGCTGACGTATCGAGGGTCCAGCTCGTTGCTCTTGGTGTCGATTTCTGGTCTCTACTTGATACGTCTGCGACTGAGAAAAAACTTGCGGCTGCGGTACAATCGACGGTTGCGGCCTATGCGGTGGTGGTTGTGAAAAATCTGGGAAAGTTTGCGAGGTGCTCCTGATATCCTGAGATCCAATTTGTTGTTGCTGCTCTATATTTCGATCTGGCCATGCCTGTGAATTGATAGACGGGGGTGGTGGAGGTGGTGGTTGTAAAGTCACTAACTTCGTAACCGCTGGTCGGCTCTCTGAATACTGAGGCGTCATGGACCCTAAGCTTTCGGCTATTAATTGTGGGACTAATACCCGCAAACGCTCCTCCATTCCCGACATCAGATCCACTTGGGCTAAGCCCACTGCTGACTTGACGTAATCCCTTATATTGATGCTCGAGTTGACCACACCTTGGGACGCTGGTGCTCTTCCTGACGACCTGTCTCTTACGCTTCCCATCTGCGCATGTTGCTGGAATTGCTTTCGCACGTTTAGAGCGGTTAGGCTGCTAAACTCTGGAGACGTGATGCTACTATTCGAGAAGTTAAGCTCTTCCGAGGTACGTCTAGGTGCTGGTGGTAGTGCACTCTGCATCGCCATAGGTGTTGTAATCGTCGTCGTAACTGTGGTAAAAATCGGTATGTTGGTACTCATCGGGCCTGTTTTTGGAATTGCCCCTGTACTAGTTGATGTGGGCGGCACTAGGCTTCCACTGCCGGTTGCACTCGGGTTGGTTTCACTATTATCCATTCTGCTTTGCTGCCTAGTGTGAACCATGCCCCAAGGAATCGTTATTAAAAGAATCAAAAATATCAAGAAAATTGCAAATGCTTCAAACACCTAGGTTGTTTAAATCGACAAACGAGAATTCGCTGAATCAAACGTTAGGACCTGAGAACCAATTTATTCAGAAACGAGAAACTTTAATTATTATGTTAGAACCGATGGTTTCACTGCGCCACAGTTTACTTAACTGTTGTTCGCCAAATGCCAAAACGAAAGGAAAACGATTACAAAAAAAATAAGATCAAAATAAATGTCCTTTAAGGATGGTGGTCGCAAAACTTAGCAAAAAAAAATTTTAAATAATAATATTAATAGTAGTGTTAGAAATGATAATAATATACATATTAATGATATGTAAAGGAAAATAATATAATATTCAAAAAGTTGATAAGATGTAAGTATATTAATTAATGGTAAGCATAATAATAAATGAGCTCCTTAGAGGTCAAGGAAATTGTATCGTAGTATGTAGTACTATAGAAAGGTAGGAAAGTGATATAAAAGAAAAAAATTTTTGTAACTATTTTAGAGTTACAATTTTAACGGTCAAAAATTTCGCAACTTATCCAAAAAAATTTAAAAGTTTAAGTTTATTTTTATTTGAATATGTATATATCGATATATAAGGACTGTATATATATATATATATACATATACATATGGACATATATATATATATATAGATACATATCGTTATATATATATAGGAAAATTGGCTTATTAAGGCGCGTAGCTGAAAGTAAACTTAAATATATTTTTTCTACCCGAAGATCAAAATATATATATAGATATATTTTTTTCTAAGGTATTTGGTTTCTATAGATCATATATATAAAGAGGAAATAGTTTGGATAACCAGACGAACTTGGCTTCAAAACAAGGTATACGTAAAATAAGAAAGGAGACTAACTTCGGTGAAGTTAATAGTCTAAACAAAAAAAGAAAATTATAATTCCGAAATCAAATAATCAAAACTAAAATAGCTGATAATAATAAATCAAACAAAAAAAAATAAAAAATATATAGGCATTAAGTGTGGATGGTGGCGTAAAACAAACAAGAGTGGCGTAAAAATTAACTTTGACGAGACCAGCGAAAGCAACCTTCTTCCTTGTGCAAGAATTGCACCCTCCAAATCGAGGTTCTTAACCGAAACTACCCACAATATTTTCCTATGCTGAGGTCGCTCAGGCATATTCACTTCACCTAATGGTGTTGTGGTAGTTCATCCCGAGTTGGAGTATTTATTCAAAACGAAAAAATTTTTTTTTATTTATATTTATCCCTACTCAAGAGTGCTTGGCAACTCTATACCCCCCTTAATTCAGCAGCGCCTAACTCCAAATCGAGGTATTTTTTTTTAATTTAGCTAGCCTGTCACATTGATGACCCCACTGACCTGAGGTCCGACTCTGCAACACGACTCGACAAGCAAATGCGATTCGAAAACAAAATCACATCATGTAGAGACATAGCGCGATCCTGCTCTCGAAACGCACCCGCACCCCGAATCGCACTACAGAGCAAGGCCCCTGGCTGCTCTTCCCGATAAGGAGCGATTTTCAAAAAAACAAAACAATTTAATTTTAATTTAACCTTCCTCTGAGCCCGCACGCAGTGAAGCATATGAGCCGCACTGTGCACAAAAACCAAAACTGCAAATTAAACGCTTGCGAAGAAACGAGATGCACTCGATGTTCGCGGTTGCACTCATAAGCAAAACGCCTTGCTCACAGTCCAGCCCATATGCTTCACTGCGTGCGCTGCCTAAGAGTGCCGCTACCCCCCCCCCTTTTGTGCACTAGGTACACCCTCCGAGTCGAGGTATTTTTTTTGCTCTCAGCTAGCCTGTCCCATTTATGACCCCTCTGGTCAGGCTGCTCTTCTCGGTCAGGAGTTTTTTCAAAACGAGATTTTTTTTCAATTGGTTTACATGCCGACAAACCCCGGCATGTTCGGGTTTTTCACCTTATGGTGTAATAAACAGCCGCCCAATCTGGGAACAGACGCTGGCCAACACGCCGCCCAATCTGGGAACAGACGCGTGTTGGGCTCGCTGGGGTACGCGGGTGCGCTACTCCCGTCATCCTACATATTCCACGCAGGATGCCCCTGCGGGTGTGAATATCAAAAATAGAAAAAAAGTTATAAAAACAAAAAAAAAATTTTACTATCGTTCATCAGTCTACAGCCAACCGTCGCAACTGCTGTCGCGGTTCAATGACCTTTACGCTGCAGGACTTACGGAAAACTGAAAACTTGATGCAACCTAACAAAAGAACCCTCAACTTACTTCTAAACTATTAGCCCTAGCAGTAAAAAATCCTACTATTAAGAACTACGTCGCAACTGCAGTCGAGGCGCGGTGGCCTAAACGCTGCAGGACTTACGTGGTCTTATGTATTCGGACCTGCTTGGGGTCTAACCAAAATCTATACCTAAAAACTTACACTACGGCCCGAAACGAGATACTTCATTGCTTTCTTGATTGTCTCCTTTTGCCTAAGACCACGTCGCAACTGCAGTCAAGGTTCAAAGACCCAAACGCTGCAGGACTTACGTGGCCAGACGCCAGGAGACCAAACCAAAAAACAAAAAGACCTAAACTTTGTCGGGCCCCACGTTGGGCGCCAATTCTGTCATGTTTCCTCACCATTCAATTCTTTGAGGTTGGTGCTGCCTGTGGCTAGGTAGCCCTTGCATTGCACCACTGTCGTCCCTCTGGCAGCGCTGGTACGCTGGCATATAGCGCGGCTAAGGCTCGCCGGATGGGGTGGTGTTCTTGCCAGTCCGGTCCGACAGCAGGAAACTACACAAGAATACATATCGTACCAGCTGAAAAGAAAATTACCGTCTGGTAAAAAAAAAAACCCGGAAAAACCATAACCATAACTAACAAAAAAAATCTCATAAAACGATAAAAAAAAAACCCGATTATATGGTGCGAACGTGCTGAAAATAAAGAACGAATAGAAACCGGTTGCTTGCTGTAGCCACGTTGGCACGTCTCGTGGGTCGGTCTCAGGTGTTCTCTGACCGACCTAGGCTAACCCTCCCCTTCTGGCCCCAAAAGACCAGCCATGGTGACCCTTTGGCCTATATTTAGGTCACCCCAATAACTCTTTTACTTACGCCGTCTCTCGTACATTGCCTACGCCACCGGCCCGCTGTAATTTAGCACCGCATAATCATATAGCCCCTTTTGTTTTATAGTAAATTATTGTTTATTAAATAACTTATATGAGTTGGTTTAGCCTAGAACTTAACAGTAAGGTTGATTACAGTTTGTTGGTGTAAAGATATAATATGTCATTAACAATAATGTTTATATCAACTCAAAAAAAAGTTAATGTAATGGAAAATTTTAACATGTTTTGAAAAAAATGTACTATAAAAATGTTGGTAGATACTTAGAATATTAAGTTATATAAATGTTCGGTTTAGCTTGTTTTTTTTTTTCAAAAAAAAAAATCTTCCTTGTTACTTAATCACCAGAATACAACATCTAACAGTACGTACTAATTAATTACGCTAGACATAATGAATGTTGATTAATAGTATCTATAAGACAAAATTGTTCTTTTTTTTTTTTTTCACGTTGATGCATAAAACCATTTTTATTAAGTATGCTAAAATTTCCTAAGACGAAAAGTTTCATAACTTTCCTATGTATTCCTTCAAAAAAACTATGATGAGTTGTTTCAAAAAAATAACTTCATTAAATTGTGTCAGTCACAGCTTGATATGAAACACGTAGTTGGCAAAATCGTAGACTATTTATCTTATTAAATGAATCAATTATTTAAAAACTTTAAGATAACAAAAAAATAAAGAATCCCGACAGAGGATAGCCAAGGATCGAAGTCGCGTTTTAAAGATGTAACTAAAACTTTGTTCCTTTTTTTTTTTCTATTTTTGAAACAAAGATAGCACCTCTTTAACTTATCTCTATAACTATTGCAACAAGTCTCCCAACAATATTTCTTAGTGTGCAAGACCCGTTTTACACACTGCAATAATTGCTTTCGCCGCACGCCTTTTGATGGCTATTCGGGTTGAAAGGTTACTTTCGTTTCAAGCTGGTTTTAGTTTATAGTCGTTTTATTTCAATTTAGTTTTAGTTTATATTAAAGGTTGTCTCGATTCAGTTTAAGTGAGTTTTAGGCTTAAAGCTGTTTTGTTTTCTTTTGTTATATTCGATTTACTTTCGTTTAATTTTTATTTTTTTTTTCTTTTTTTTTTTTGTTACCCGCCTATTAGTTTAGTTTTATTTTATATTAGTTTCATTTCTTTCATTATATTCGTCTATTAACTTTATTTAGTTTTCAGTTGGATTTATTTTATTATATTCTTGGCTCAAACTTATCTTTATTTTAGCTTAACAAAAAAATCTGTTCGTATGTGGAACATAACTTTTACTATTATTATTGTTCTTTGTCTTTTTCCTTTTGATCTATGTAGCAATAATTTTAGAGAGTAAGTGTATGTATGTTTGAGAACGACAAAAACAATCATAAATCTCAATTAATCGATTAAGTGAAATGTGTACTACCATAAAATGGCTTCAAACATAGCGCAAGGTGTTAATAGGAGTTTATTTTAATGGTTGTTTATACTTTATATTTCAAGCTTTAGTTAGTTCTGTATTTTAGTATTTAAGTTATTTTGTATTCTAGTAGAAAATTAAAAAAAATGGTTTTTAGTATTTAAGTTGTTTTGTATTTTAATAGAAATCTAAAATAGTATTTTAGTATTTAATTCATTTTGTCTTTTAATAGAAATCTAAAAAAATCGTGTTCTAGTATTTAAGTTGTTTTGTATTTTAAATAGAAATCTAAAAAATTGTATTTTGGTATTTAAGTTGTTTTGTATTTTAATAGAAATCTAAAATAGCATTTTAGTATTTAATTCATTTTGTCTTTTAATAGAAATCTAAAAAAAATTGTATTTTAGTATTTAAGTTGTATGGTATTTTAATAGAAATCTAAAATAGTATTTTAGTATTTAATTCATTTTGTCTTTTAATAGAAATCTAAAAAAACTCGTATTCTAGTATTTAAGTTGTTTTGTAATTTAAATAGAAATCTAAAATAGTATTTTAGTATTTCATTCATTTTGTCTTTTAATAGAAATCTAAAAAATTGTATTTTAGTATTTAAGTTGTATTGTATTTTAATAGAAATCTAAAATAGTATTTTAGTATTTAAGTTGTTTTGTATTTTAATAGAAATCTAAAATAGTATTTTAGTATTTACTTCATTTTGTCTTTTAATAGAAATCTAAAAAAACTCGTATTCTAGTATTTAAGTTGTTTTGTAATTTAAATAGAAATCTAAAATAGTATTTTAGTATTTAATTCATTTTGTCTTTTAATAGAAATCTAAAATAGTATTTTAGTATTTAATTCATTTTGTCTTTTAATAGAAATCTAAAAAATTGTATTTTAGTATTTAAGTTGTTTTGTAATTTAAATAGAAATCTAAAAAAAATTGTATTCTAGTATTCAAGTTGTTTTGTATTTTAATAGAAATCTAAAAAATTGTATTTAAATGTATTGACGATACGCTAGAATAGGTTTTTCTGTCGCTTATGCAACATGTTCAATGTTGTTAAACGCTGCCGAAATATCTTTAAAATTCTTTTGTGTTTAAATATTTTACTATGATGTGACAAATTCTTACGATCTATAAAATATAGTATGTAATTGAACAATAACATATTATCATATCATCATAAAAGGGAGTGAGTGTGAAAGCAGCCAGGTACCTACTTGAAAACTACTAAAATTTATCGCACTTGTGTTTAATGGTAAATATTGACAATTCAAAATGTTGAGTTTACAAGATCATTGACAGAAAGCATTAATTGGAAGTAGATTTGGTAATATATTTTAAAGCTAATTTGAGGATTTACTTGCGAGATATATTATTACATTTTTCGGGAGCTTTTTTTTTTGTTTTGCTTAACATAACTAGGTTTGCTATTTATTAAAAGGGTGCTACAATAGAACATACTTAAAAGATAACTTATTAAACTGAGCCCTCTAATAGCTTTTAATTGAAAGGTTGCAATTCGTCTTATTTAATTATTATTCAATTTGGTAGTAGCGACAAATGAGCCTTTTTTCCTTATTTCATGTTATTTGAAACTTAATGGTGTTACGTTTCATGTTGCCTGTTACACCTACACGTTAAAACAAATATGCGCAACCCTTTCGCAAAAATTAAAGCACGAATGACGTAAAAGTATTTTAAAGTATTGAGGTTTATGCTATTGGCTAACATGTTACACAGCTTGGTCTATATAATTTTAAACTCTATGTTCTTTCACTTCTTACGAACGCGCTCCTTCTTAAAAGCATAAATAGAAAATGATTTGCCTTTCTAAAGGGTAACATTTCAGCAAATATTTACACAGCTGCTTGGTATACGTCTTTGAAAAGGGGGGTGGGAGTTGATTTTATCAACGTTTAGTTCTCTTAATCTTATGTATAGTCCTTCAGCTATTATTATATTTGAATTTTCGAAACGTTTACTTGGGAGTATTTGGTTATTTTTATATTTTTTTTTTTTTTTTTTTTTTATAAACGCTTACCACCCCCAGGGACTATCTTCAACCTGGGGAGATTTTTAAGGCTGCCGGGCCTAGATGAAGACGGGATAGTAGAGATTGTGCTATTGCTGGATCTGACGGAGGCGAAGTGGTAGATGCCGTTCCTGCTGGTTGTTGGCTGCTACTGTGGGTGGTGATGTGCTGGTAGCTTGCTGGTTGTGCCGATGTTGCTCCCGCTGCTGGGGGTAATGCCTATGGTGTTGTAGGTACGGATGAAGACGATGCGGTCTGTCGGAGGTAACAAGGTTAGCGTGGCCTTTAAAATACACTATGTCATGTGGACACCGCTTACCTGTGTTCACTGCTAACCACTGGAAGTGCTGCTGCTGGTGATGATGACGGTGGTTACTGCTACTGCGTGGTGGTACTACCGTGGCTAGTGCTGCTACTCCTGCAACGTACTGAGCAGACACTTGCTGCATATGATTATTTGCTACTGACAACGAGGTGATAACCGCCGATTCGCTTGAAAACGATGCAAGTGATTGCTGCTGTTGTTGCGTGCATTCCTAGTTTCATTCCTGGATGCATTATTTCCCATTAAAATTACTTTGACTGTGCATTTACCTTGATTTGTTTCTCTGTTTTTTTTCTTGTATTCTTTCCTTGTTTCTGCTTCTTTTCTCCCCGTGTTAGAACACTCTCCAAGACCGCAGTTTTTATTTTAGTTGCCCTTTCTTTGTTTAAATAGTATTATTTCTGTTGCTCTATTCTGTAGCTTATCAAATTCCTTTACTCGTTCGTTGGTTTTTTTATTCTTTTTGATTCACTAATTTTGCACTTGCAACGCAAACCAATGGTGTATATATTATATTTTAATTTCGTTGCGGACTCTAATATACCGTTTTGTACATAGATTTTCAGATTAGATTTAACAGGTTAAAAATACTCCTGCAAACGTTATCACAAAACGAAACAACGCGACGATTCAGCAGATTTTATTTTCCTTAGCTTCCAATCACAGCAGTTTTTATAAATAAAATTTTTTTTTACTATATTTTCTTTAAAATCAATTCACTTCTTTCAAACATTGCAGAAAAATTATTTTCTAAAACATCTATCTATATATTTATATATTATTTATTTGCAGAAGAAAAAAATACCTCACAAGACATTCTACCAATGTTCAACAATTGATCTCGATATCGCATAATCACGAACCTCAGCTACAGCAACGTCTACCCTCAGTTGCATTTTTCGGCTCTATACGTACTTTAGGTACTTTGGCGGTGTTGCCACAGATACTTGAAAAGGGTGCGTTCGCATGCATCTTGAGGGCATTTAGATGGGCCAACTAGCGATGTTTTTTCAACTTCGCTCCTTTTTCGGTGGAATCGACCATAACCGATGGGAGTAGGTAATGGTTGGGTTGGACTTGCGGATGACACGTCGACAAATGGCCGTTAACCGACGCTTGTTTCGGCATTCCGATTGGTTACCGATTCAAGCGCGTGTCGGATCACGCCATCTTCCCGAACGGTTTATGCCCGCTAATACTAATGGTACCATTTTTGTTGGTATTTTTCCCTTTAAAGCCCCTGTATGGCCATTTTGTTTGAACGAACATACTCGAACATCATCGAGGTGCCACATTTAAAATAAAAAAAAAGTTGTGTGCACTGACACACTAGAGGGCGCTGGTGGAAATACCATGGGTATTCATAAAATGTGTTATTCCTATGTGCAGGTGCCCATGACAGTTTCTTATATAAAAATAAATTATTTTCAATAAAAGTCGGCCACTTTGTATGTGACGCACCTGCACGTGCATTTATTCTTCATATAAAATCGCATACTGGTTACTACTGCTGCACCAAATGTGTTCAAAAAGGGCAAAGGTACAAATATAGAATAACTTTTCCGCCAACTGTTGAGCAGGCCAGAACAGGCGAAACATTAAAAAATCGAACACATCCGGAGCATCACATCCAACTCGATGCACTTCTGCTAGAAAGTGCAAACATAAATTGCGTCAATCAATTTCCGCTAGACTTTATGCATGCTGTGTGTCTAGGAATAACTCGTCAACTCCTTAAACTTTGGACGAAAAAAAGGGTAAGGTTTATTCGCTTACGAGCTTCCAAATTGACATGATCTCAAAGGAAAACAGTTTGCTTAAGAAGAAATTTTCCTCGGAATTTAATCGAACACCAAGATCACTCGACGAATTAGACAGGTGGAAGGCTACTGAGTATCGGTCGTTTCTTCTTTACAGCGGAGTTTTCGTGCTTAAAAATAAATTAAATGATTGCTATTATCAACATTTTTGCAAACTACACTATGCGATACGAATTCTATGCGATCCAAAGTTATGTTTTCAATATAATAATATAGCTAAAGAATATTTGCAGGAATTTGTAAATTGTGTTCCAGAACTGTATGGCTTGGAAAACTTTACATACAATTGTCACAGCCTGATTCACATCAATGAAGACGTGATGAGATATGGATCGCTCAATAACTTTAGTGCATTTAAGTATGAAACTTATCTTTATAAACTTAAAAGAAAAGTAAAAAAAGGAACGTTCATTTTGTCGCAAATTTCAAACAGAATTATAGAGGAGTGCATGACACTCCAGCAAACTCCTAGAAATGATGAAACATATCCCAGTTTAAAAAAGCCATTATCAGACAATAGCTTTACTGAACTTATTTGGGAAAATATCAAGTAATCTATTAGATCGCCAAACAACTATTGCTCTTGTGATAATAAAATATATATCATAACAAACATTATTAAAAGAGATGATGATATATACATTGTTGGAAAAAAAATTCAGGAACTACAAAATTTTTACGAATTTAATGAACTCGCCAACATACTAAATGTTTTCGTGACTAATGCCTTAAATATTTCATCTACTGAAACGTATATTTTACTTCAAACAATTAAATCCAAATATTTAAATTTTAATATAGAATTGTCATCCGAGACACACATTTTTATTCCAGTTCTTTAAATTTATAATGAATGCACACCGAAATTTTGGAAGCGATTTTCAAAGTAATTTTTTTTAACCAAAACAGTTTTTTTTTTAGAAAACTCAGAATATCTTATTCGCGAGCTGACAAACACAGAAACAAATATAAATTGACTTGCCAACAATAAAAAAAAAGGTAAATCGATTAGTACCCTAAATGGTAAGTATTCAAATTAATTTGTACAAGAAAACTTTTTTAAAGTTACTTTTTTAATACAGAAATAAGTGCAAGGCTGGAAACGGTTATAAAACAAAATGAAAAAGCAATAGAAGATAACCGGAAAATAATGAACCACTTTTCGGAGGAAATCATAGCGCTGCGACGACAGGTCGAATCATTTATCAAAACATCAGCATTCAATGGCAACAGTTCACTACCTGAATTTCCCTTTTCATCAAAAGATGATATTCTTAAATTTGAAGAAAATTTAAAAGCAAACAAAGAAATGCAGAAGGAATTGGTATGACGATTTAATATTTTTATTGACGATTTAAAAACAATATTTCTTTCAAAACTGTTGTTTCAGATTGAAAAATATTGCCGTCAAAACAATGATGACATTAAAAAATTCATAAATTGTAATCTTAAAATTATATTTGGAGATGACCTCTTTTCATCTAAATTTTCATGGACGAATGTTAATAAGAACATATCTGTAAAAGATTTTTATCTTATTCTAGCTTTAAAAGGTACTTAGTTTTTCACCTGCGGTCACGCACATCTTAGCACTTTATTTCTACAGTATTTTTAAAATGTATAATACAAACCATAACTTCATTTTCAGATGCCTGCGTTGTATCAATTGCAAGCGCTAAAATCTCGAAAATAGATTCAACTATAAAAAAATATTTCAACAATGCTAAAGACCGGTTCAAAAAAAAGGACAGAAAAATGCTGATTCAAAATGAACAGTCAAACTAAAACATGACGGTATTCTTAAGTTTATTTTTAAAAATATTTAATTTATTTAATATAGCTACTTATGAATTCCACGATTGTAACCATAGGTCTGTTCCCGTTCTTTTGTAGCAGAAAAAGATAGTTTTAAAAAGTTTCAAAACTTTATATAGACCAACTGGCAAAATTAGACCAGGAGCGCGTAAGCAAGTTCGGGAACAGATCTCATGTTTGTGGCAACCTTCTGGCTGCCTTACATAAAATATTAATAAGAACTCAGATCTTTACCAATGTAAGCCAACTTGCTTCAATCAGATCCTTCATAATTATATTGCTGTGCCTTTTTTCATTTATTTTTACTTATTATTATTATTTTATAGTGCTCTATCGAAACCTTTGTGTCCATAGATGTTTTATGTGAATATGCTTGCGGCGAAAAATTGTTTATTAAACAAACAGCTGATAGCAGCAAACCAGGGATGTCGCATAATTTTCATATTTAAGATACTGTTTACATTACACAGGGGTTACACGAGACAGTACTGTTAAGACAGTGAAAAAAACGTATTAGTTGTCAAACTTTGTGTCTGTGAATAAGAGTCCAGACAGTTGGTAAAACAGTTGGCAAGACATCTTATGAAAAAATTTTTGTTAAAACTACGAGCACGCCAAAGTATTGCGAATTTCCAATTAATTATATTAAATTTTATCATCTTCTGTCATTTGATATGCTAAATCATTCTACTGTCCTAGATACTGTCCCGCCAACTGTCTACGAAAAAGTTAAGACAGTAGAGCAGACAGTAGCAGACAGCTGCAAAAGTGAGAGTGAGTAACTAAAAATTTGTGAATGTGTTGCGACTGTCTTAACAGTACCGTCTCGTGTAACCCACGTGTTAGCCTCAAATGAGATTGCCTCATATCGATAACTACCGTGGAATATTATTTAATCTGTTTAATTTATCTGTTGTACTGAATTAATATCTACAGATTTTAAGTTGTTTTATTGTAAATGAGCATAAATAAAAAAAGCAGATATTTAATGTGTCTTTATTTGTGAAAATAAATAGAAATATAAATAGATTTTTCTTTTAAAAATTTAAAGTTTTTTCTCTTTAAAGCAGATGATACTAGAGATGGTTCTAATTTTAATATTTACAGATGCAAATACAAACGACATATATATGTTACGAATTTGTTACGAACTCGATATGTAACTCCTTTACGAATTTGTTACGAATTCGTTACGAATACGATACGATACTCAAATTCTTTACGAATCTGTTACGAATTTGTTACGAATTCGATATGTAAATTCTTTACGAATTTGTTACGAATTCGTTACGAATACGATACTCAAATTCTTTACGAATCTGTTAGGAATTTGTTACGAATTCGATATGTAATTTCTTTACGAATTTGTTACGAATACGATACTCAAATTCTTTACGAATTAGTTACGAATTCGTTACGAATTCGATACTCAAATACTTTACGAATTTGTTATGAATTCGTTACGAATACGATACTCAAATTCTTTACGAATTTGTTACGAATTCGTTACTAAGATTCCTTCCGAATTTGTAACGACAATTCGTTACGAATTCGTGTCAACCCCTCCATACGATTTTCGTTACGAAATCGCTACGAATTCGGATTCCGAACTCGGAATGATTTCGAAAAATTCGTAACGAATTCGTTACGAATTCGGAAGCTTTGGTTTGCTGGGTGGTTTCAATATTTATGACGAAATGCGATATATAGAGGAGTGGGAGCTATCGGTCGTGCGTGCATTACGTCAAAAAATTATCTTGTTTCAATAATTTATTTAATATTTACTACAAAATTTTTAAAAGCCAATTATGTAGGTGTTTTCTATATAATATGCAACACATTAAAGTATGGAGGGGAGTAGAATAGCTATGAGAGTTCTATCTAAAAAACGCGTGTATTTGCTTATGGGCCTCCAAATCTACTAATTTTGCCCGACTTCGCAGTCGGCGTCGCGGCCGATCGGTCAAGTTGGCCGATAGTAGGGTGGCTATAGCGTATTGTTGTTATAAATTGGAGGTAAGCATGCAAGATGGGCGAATGGACGGACGGAGGGATGGGTAGATGGACTATGATTGGTCAAGCTGGCTGAAGTAGGATGGCTGAAGCGTTAAGAGATAAGCATAGATGGACGGACGGACGGATAGCTAGATGGACTATGATTGGTCAAGCTGGCTGAAGTAGGATGGCTGGTGTTGTTGTTGTTATAAATCAAAATTTCAAGTTTAAGGTGATAAGCCAAAAAAGCTTCATAGCAAGCATAATGTTTATGTATTTAAGTCGCTACAAAAATTTCAAGTTTAAGGTGATAAGCGTTCAGCTTCATAGTAAGCAAAATAAGCGGACCCAAAACCGCAAGCTTAAGATAAGGGAGCAGTGTAGATGTTAAGCTTTTTAATAAATCAGATATGAGTTGGTTGACTAATGTAAGGACAAAGTATGAAAGCAGCGGCGGCTGCGGCGGCGGCTGGAGTTAATGATAAATTAAGGTAGCGATTGAAAGCGTCATCGTAACCATGACCATACTCAACTATGCTGATATAAAGAAAACAAAACGAGTTGATTTATATATGAATCTTTATTGTTATTTTATTGATTTATTATATATAAATTGTGAAAAATAATTGATTTTGTACTTAAATTATTCTTTTTATTTCATTTGTATTCAATTTAACGATCATGGATTACCAAACAGTAAGCTGACGTTTTATCTGGAATCGGTTTGTTTGCTTCGGTGTAAAATTCAATTCGTACATCAATAGGTCCCGTTTTAACTGCTTCATTTTGATGTGTTACATCAAAAACAATAAGCGGCGCAATTGCCTTATATTCAGCAACATTAAGCAATGGCTGAGGTTCCCGCATATAATAATAACTTTGCTGTAATTGTGCATGCATATCATATGGAAGAGCATACTGTCCCATTTCAAAGCGCGTATTTAAATCATCATAGGGATATGAATCAGAGTTTAAATTAACTTTTAAATTAGTTATATTACAATGATCGAATGTATTTCCTTCCTTTTTACTCCTCTGATTTTGTAGGCCAATGATAAGAAATCTAGGTCTTTCATTTTGCTGACTCAGTTTTACATTCCATAAAACCTTTGTACTTTTACTTTCTGAAATCCTAAGAATTACAATGACTTCGAAAAGTCACTAAAATAGGGTTTTCATTGTTAATTATCTTGTACATTTCCAATTTCGGAAAGTCCGATAGTTGTATGTGAGGCATTTTCCATGTTTATTTATTTATTTATCAAACAGAAATTTATTCTCTTAATGACTACTTAAAAATTGAAAATACAGTATCAAATTGTTATAATAAATTTGATACAGGTTAAGTTAAGTTACTGGAATTATTACATGCACTATTAAAATATAAAAGCAGAAAATTCTTAAAGACACTCCTACTTAAACCTAGATTAAAGTCTATATCCCGACATACTGAATTTGCCAGTCTTAAGCAACGAGTGATTGGTTCGTTCATATTGTAGTTTACTCTATGAAATGGCTCATGAAATAATCTTTGAGATCTCAGATAACGTGAAGGTACGTGAAAGCATAGTTGAAAAAACAAAGTGGAACATTTTATTTTAAAGCATATTAAATCCCGTACGAACATAATGGCAAAATATTTCCGGCAATTTTCCAAGGATAGAATACCAGGATGAAACCTTCTCACATAATATTCTGGAATTTCGATATTCCAATTTAAGCGACTGATTGCAATTCTCGTAAAGCGTCGCTGAATTCTTTCGATTCTATTAGAAGCGCATCTATAGAAAGGGTCCCAGATTATGCAGCATTATTCTAAGATAGATCTTACAAATGCAAAATATAACGATTTTAGAGAAAATGGATCACAAAGGTCTTTAGTGTTTCTGTTTATGAAACCTAACATAGCATTAGCTTTTGCTACAATATAGTCTATACGCTTTGAGAACCTTAGTTTATTATCAAGTATAACTCCAAGATATTTCTTTTCAGTTATTCTAGACAATGTCATAATTCCGAGTTTATATGTGTAAACAACGGGCGATAAAATTCGATTGAAAGTCAAACTTTGGCATTTAGATATATTCAGCGGCAGTAAATTGTCGCTGCACCAAACATATAATTGGAGCAAATCTCTTTCAAGATTCAAACAATCGTTAGTGTTTTTTATAATAGAAAAAATCTTTGTCATCAGCATACATTAAAATTAAACACTGAGAAAATTTTATTTTTTAGGAATGTAATTTACGAATAAAAGAAACCGATATAGCATCTGTCAGTATATTGTTAAAACGAACAAATTGTGTCCGTCCTGTAAGGTATGGCTCGAACCATTTTAAAAAGTTAGAGTGAAAGCCAATTAATTCGAGTTTTTCTATTAGTAACTAATGATGAACTCTATCAAAGGCTTTTAAAAAATCTGTAAATATAACATCACATTGATGTCCTTCTTCAAAAAAATTCAAAATATATTTAGAAAATATTGCCAAATTTGTAGTTTGAATTTGAATTTGAATTTATTGAGTATACATTAGTACAATAAGAACTGTGTTCTTTTACAGTACAACAGATAGATATCAAACAATTTTGGTTGGATATAACAACAAATTAATAGTTCTTAAAAAATATATTTAATTAAAACAGTTTAAAAATAAATCAAGAGTGTAATGACAAAAAGTGAATAATAATAATTTAAAATCTTAATAACTAACAATGTTTCAAATAGTAAAAAAATACAGAAATAAAGGAAAAAAATAAGAAAATAGTAATAGAAGAAATTAATGAGAAGAAGTGAGTAAATACAGATTGTCTAAAGATTCCCCTCCCTGTTATCTTTCTCAAAGAAATAGGTAACGCATACCACAATCTTACGGCATTAATGAAAAAAATTGGCAGTAGTTAAAGAACAATGTCTAGGAACTATAAGAACACAACCTCTTCTGGATATGCTGAACTGTAATTATTCATAAAGATAGTGTGGCGTTTTTTCATGTATTATTTTATGTAGGTAAATACAGTTTCTAGCATTAAGGTAACTTGTCAAATCGCAACCAAGTATAGCAGTTCTGAAGCTTGAAAGGTGGTCAAATTTTCTTAATCCATACACAAAACGCGTGGCATAGTTTTATGCAAAATTTAGTTTTAGCAAAGAGGAAGAATATAGTTTACTGTACACTATATCTGAGTATGTAATTACTGGTAAGGCAAGTTGCTTCACTAGCATACGCCTTAGATCAAGAGGACAAACACTAGCAGACATTCTTAAATTACGTAGGATATAATAAACTTTCTGGACAACACTGTTTACGTAATCAACACAGGAAAGGCAAGGCAATTTATACAGTAACCAAGATTCACAATTTTTGATACTACACTCAACTTTCTTGTTTCAATATATAAGTTAGGGATTACATTAAGGTGAGTTTTGTTAATTAAGCATTAAGTTGCAGTCCATTGCTGCTAGTCCACTGTCAATACTGCTGAGATCCTCATTAAGTCTGCAGCACAGATCATCAAATAAAACAGTGCTTCTCGAAAGATAGATTTGTATATCATCAGCATACGCATGTACAGAAGCATGTTTGCATACAGCAAATATGTAGTTAATAAATATAGAGAAGAGAAGTGGACCGAGTATTGAACCCTGTGGAACTCCATTTAGTACCGGTCTATTTTGGGAAAATGATTGAGCAACTTTAACTCTTTGCAGTCTATTCGACAAATAACTAGATATAAAGCTGACCGCACTATTACTAAATCCAAAGAGTTAATCCGCACTATTACTAAATTTATGTCTGAAACTTTAGTTTAGTTATGTCTGAAACTTTAGTTTCAGACATAAATATTTATGGTTCACTTTGTCAAAAGCTTTAGAGAAGTCAAGCAAACAGCACGAATATCGTCTAAAACTTTGACGACAGCCGAAGCACATCCATGGCCTGCCCGAAAACTAGGCTGATAAGGCGACAGAAGCGCAGATTCATTTAAGTACTTATTTATTTGTGGACTCATTAATTTCTCACATACTTAAGATAATGGGGGCAATATGCTTATTGGCCTAAAATCATTTAAACCACAAGGATTTTACTTTTTAGCTACCGGTAACACAATTGCAATTTTCCACACATCAGGGAATGATGAAGATACAAAACAGTGATTAATAACATGTGTTAATGCACTGATTATGTGTGGTAGAATTAGTTTAATGAACTTGATTGGGATTCCATCTTCGCCAATTGCGTTTGAACTTATCTGCATTACACATTTTCCAACATCAAGTTCACATACAGGTGAATATTCAAATAAATTACTTGTAGACAAGCTTGATAGAAAAGATAAATTATTATTATTATTATTACTACTAAAAGTAGGATCAGTACAATCCAGAAAAAATTTTTTTAGTGTATCAGGATCAACTTGACATTCAGAAGAAATCTTATTGCTAACCCCAAGATTATTTATATTTTTTTCATAATGTTTTGGTAGGAAAGGAAAGATATAGCTTCGAAGCAAAATAGCGAGACATAGACTGTCTGGTGAAGAGAATAGCATCATTTCTGGCTGGCCTATATATTTCCCAGTTTGCAGATGTAGGGTTTCTTTTCCATTGTTTATGCAATTTGTTTCTCTTCTTTATTCCATTTAGTACATTATGGGCGAACCAAGGACAAGATGTATTTTTTACTCTGATTGTTCTTAGTGGAACATATTTTTCAAACAGATATTTGACAGGGCTTAAGGGAGAGCCAAGCTTATCATTTACAGTGGAAAGATGCCAACAGTCATTAAAAGAAAACAAAGACAAGTCATGATACAGTGATGAAAAATGTATGTTTTTAAATTCGCGATACGATTAAGTAGTTGGAATCCCATTACGACAAAAATTTACATTTAGCGAACAAAAAATCAAATTATGATCAGATATGAAATTTATTTGATCAAATATTGAAACTAAGGAGAGATCAGAAACAATGAAATAGTCCAGAAGACTGGGAGTGGTGTTATTAGAAAACCGAGTGGGCTCAGTATCATTTACAACAGAAAGACCCAAAGAGGATATCTTGTCATACATACACTGTTGAACAGAGTCGCTTGTCAAAAGATTGATGTTAAAATCGCCACATAAGATATAGTTTGACAAAACAGTAAACAAAGGGTCGACCTGATGACATTTATGTGGATTATACACACAAGACAAACCAATCTTATTGCTTTTATCAGATATACATATATTAATATACCCAATTCCCGGTCCACACGATTTACTAAGAACTTTGGCATTGAGGTAATTTTTACAGTAAACGGCAACTCCTCCACCCTTTTTATTAAATCGATCATTCCTAAATAAATTATAACCATTTATATCACAGATTTTATCACTTATATTCGAAGACAACCACGTTTCAGTTACACAAAAAAAAAACTAAAGACTCCCCAAAGATATATTTAATATAATCCAATTTACCAATATTCAGACTTCGGGCATTAAAGTGTACTTTATTAAGGCCACCATTTTGTTTGCACAATACCTGAATTAAGGTTTTCTGATTTTCAGTAGTGCCAGTGGAAAATAGGCTAGAGTCTAACATAAGAATATTTCAATCGAGGGAGATTTTTAGGCAATGAAGAAGTAAGGAAAAGGAAAATAGTGAGATATATAAACCGAGAAATTAGGCCAGAGTGGTAAAATAAAATAAATATATTCATAATTATAAACAATAATAATAGAGAGAAAAGATAAATAGAAAGAGAAAAACAGAGAGAAATTAAGACTGCAAGATCAAAGAAAATAGATAAACTTTTAAAAATAAACATAAGCAGAAACAGATTAACGGGCAGGTGATTTTTCCATTCTAATGAACACTGAGCCCCGAAACGTAAACGCATTATAAATGCGCTTCTGTCGCTTACAAGTAATGGCAGCTTGTAATATTTTACGACATTCAGCGTCCAAACTTTCGTGTATAAACACATTATTGTCCGAGTCAAATCCTGCATTTCTCAGATTAACCGCAGATTTGGTACTTCTCCGCTAGGCACTAAAGGCTTTAAGAACAAGATTGCGATCGTAAGGAGAGAAATATTTTGGGATGATAAGAGAGTTTGGATACCGAGGGTATAGCTTGATGAAACTCTATAAAGAGGCAGATTTTGTTGAAAATACTTTTCAAATTTTCATCAGTCGAACACGGTACTCCAAACAAGACAGCATCCGATGAAGCATCTGAGACAGTGTTTTTGCTGTTATTTAGCATATCTAATCTTCTCCAGCTCGCCACAGCGGTAGGTAAGAGCACCAAGTTGTGTATTAATAGCGTTGATTTTAACATCAAATGCATTTATATCAGTTTTTAATGCACTGACTTCCATTTCAATTTTAGAGGTGAGTTTGTTTTCAATACTCACAATATCTGCAGCGAGTTGGTTGAACGATCTATCAAAGTGTTCTTGCAGACAATCCTCTAGTTGACGAAATTCAGTTTTCATATTATTAAATATTCGCTCTTCCATTTCCTGAAACTGAACACGAAGACATCGAGATAATGCATCACTCTCCTGCTTAGGCGTTCCATCACTTTTGTTGTTAGTGCGATATGAGTGCAGCAGAAATTGTTGACAAGTCAAGTCAGCCTAGTGGGTGCCATCATTATAGGTCACCGGGCGAAAGCACAGCAGTTACAAAGAAATGAGAACAGCGAAAAATCAGCGTGTGATGGAGAAGAATCAAGCAAAAACACAGCAGAGCAGAAATAAGCCGAAAAATGTTGAGTGACAAGCTTCCTTGTTGTTTTTAGCTTCGGGTTGTTATTAATCTTTATTTTGTTTTCTAGCGGTTAAAATGTTTTTTCTTGAGCGAGTTTGTTTTTATTTTATTAAAAAGCAATTCGTTTATTGAGTGGACACAAGTCCAGTTCAATTCAAAGAATTATTAAATTAAATAATTATTATTGCACAATGTTCACCAAGTTTTACTTAAAGAGTTTCTTTACAGACATCAATAAAACATTAAAATGTTTCTGTTAGCTTTTTTATTGTGTGGTTATGTTTTTCTTTTAGCATGAAAGCATAATTAAACACGAGTTTACAAATAATTTCAGGAGCGCACGATAAAACGACCGAACTCGACAACGATTGTTTACGAATTGTTTGCGAATAGTTGTTGACCCTCCCGTGATAAAACCTTGTTGATATGGTGATATAACCTCTTTTATTAAAAAAGTGAGTCTGTTATATACTAATTTTTCAAAAAGTTTAGGGATCGTGGATATTTTACATATTGGACGATAATTAGAGACCTCGTTTTTAGAACCAGATTTATGGATCAGTGTAATGTAAGTAATTTTCCAATCCGTTAGAAATTTGCCTTTTCTTAATGATTGATTAAAAATTGTCGTTAATGGTTAATGGTTATATCCAGTATTGTCAATTTTAATTGATTATATTAAAACTTATATTAAAATAGAATAGATTTAAAGTTTTAATGAGAATAATTGATAATGTTGATATGAACAAATTAGTAAATGACAACTAGTATTAATAATTGTTAACGACTTGCTACATCTTACTGTAAAACTGTTTACTACAGTATCAGATCAGTATCAGATTAGCATCAGATCAGTATCAGATCAGCATCATATCAGTATCAGATAAGCATCCGATCAGTATCAGCATTAATATCAGATAAGTATCAGTATCAATATCACTATCAGTGTGAGTTAGTATCTTCATGTTTTGAGCAAAATTTAATTTGAATTTGAATAAAGAAAATTTGAAACTATTTTAGTCGTTATTTAATACTTAAATCGGGGAAAAATATATATAGATGATCAGTTCATTACGACTACTCATAATGTCTATAACAATCTATTTAAGCGGAACCACGTCAACTCTTATTGGAAAATATTTTCCAATTAAATTGGCCACAAAATGTGTTTGGGACTAGTAGACTTTGTAACATTTAATTCTACACCCAATGTAGATGTCCACAACAATTTATTTCATATCGGGCCGCATACTATTACAATACCAGTTGGTTCATATGAATTTGAGGATATTGGGTTTTTCTTGAAATCAGCTGTAAGAGACATTGATGATTCAATTTTCCTGGAACAACACTCTTCAAATTGAAATTGTATCCTCCGTGGTCATAGATTTTTCAAAACCAAACAGTATTGGACAGCTGCTGGGATTCAGTAAAAGAAAGTTGATAGTAAATGAGTTGGCGTATGAGGAATTTATTAAAGTGGTTCCTATAGATCCGTTACAAGGGAAAGAAAAAAACGGAATATATACATATAGGTCAGTCAGACAAAACTAGAAAGAAGTTTGAATTTGATTTACATTTAAATATTACAAATATAAATACAATACGAATTGAATGCAACTTGACAACCGGATCATATATTAACAACACATCAGTTCATACTATTCACGAATTTCCTCTCGGTGTCTCATCATATTTCATATTTCATATTTATTTGATATTAATTAGTACAATAAGATACAGGAGATCTTTTAATAGTACAACAGAATTATATGCATAATCAACAGTTAACTTAGAATTGAATACTTAGAATAACATAAAATACTTAATATATAATTATTATTTTAATAGTGCAACAAATTTATATGTTGCCACTTACAGTGCCAGCCAACTGTTTACTTAAAATTTGACAACTTAAAATAACTTAAAATACTAGATATATTATTTATGATTCTTATTTATGATTTTGATAAATAGACAGTCTTATAAATATAAAAACAAAGATGAAACATAGTAAGAAGACAAAATAAATAATTAGAAAAAAGAAGTAATAGATAGTTAGATGTTTGAAAAGTATAACATAACATAAGACTTAAATTTATTCGTGCTGACAATAGATTTTAAACTAGAAGGTAAAGAATTCCAGAGTTTGATGGCGTTGATGAAGAAAAGTCGCTTAGTATGTAAGGAATTGAATTTAGGTATTATAAGGTTGTGTGATCGAGTAGAAACACTGAAGCGTAACTTCTCATAGGTATGCGGGAGTTTTGCAGGAAATGAATTTATGCAAAAATAAACAATTGCTCGCATTTAAGTAATTTATAATACTACAACCTAAAATGCTTCTACTCTCTTCAGATACATGTTCAAAGCGTCTCAGGCCAAACACGTATCTTGCTGTATCATTAAAGGCAACCTGAATTTTATGCGAACAGTGCGAGTCAAGATTGCTGTATATTAGTTCTGAGTAAGATATGACTGGAAGTATTAATTGCACAACAAGCCTCTTTTTTGTCTCAATCGGAGTAAATTTAGCAGACATTCGCAAGCATCGAAGCGTGTAGTAATCTCGTTGAGCAATATTGTTAACATGATCAGAGGATGAAAGTCTACAGTTAATATAAAAACCTAAACTTTTAACTTTATCAAATATTAGTAGACAATTATTACTTAAAAAGATCGGTGGTATTTGTTGGTGATCAAGTTTATCCCTGGAGATAGGAAGAACATATGATTTTTTGGCATTAAGGCATAGATCATTATCTGATGCCCACTTTGCGATTGCAGTTAGGTCTTCATTTAGTCTACAACATAAGTCCTCAACAAGTCCGATCCGATTGAATGTATATAACTGAATATCATCAGTATAGCCATGCATTCTTACGTTATTGCACACTTTAAAAATATCATTAATAAAAATACTAAGGAGCAAAGACCCAAGAATTGAGCATTGGGGCACACCCATTTTAACATCGTTATAATCGGAAAAACGGTTGCCAATCTTTACTCTTTGCTTTCTTCCATTAAGATAGTTGGCAATAAAGTTAAAAGCACTACTAGTAAAACCAAACATACACTTAAGTTTTTTAACTAAGACAAAATGGTTCACAGAGTCAAATACTTTAGAAAAATCCAAAAGACATAACAAAGTAATATGACTTGCATCGTAAGATGAACGAATATCATCAAGAACTTTTAGCGTTGCTGTTGCACAGCTATGTCCGGATCGAAAGCCAGATTGGTATGGTGATAGGAGATTATTTGATTTTAAATACTGATTAATTTAGCCAGCCATAATAGACTCACAGATTTTTGAAAGAGCAGACAGAATACTAATGGGTCTATAATCTTTCATATCTGTTGATGCGTGAGTTACTTTAGAAATTGGTATAACTGTGGATAGTTTCCACGAAGATGGAAAACAAGAGGTAGTAAAGCAGTGATTTATTATGTGCGTCAATGGTTTTATAATAAAGAGTGATATGATTTTAATGAATTTTAATGAAATACCGTCATCTCCAATAGCGTTTGATTTTATTTTCATTAAAGAATTAAGAACATAATTTTCAGTAGCATGCTCAAAAGAAAATTTGTCTTCATCACGAAACTGATGATCAACGCATTGATAATTATTCGAGGTTATGATATTCGAAAGAAAGAAATATTTTAACTGATTAGGAATATATCACACTTCAGATCAGATTTACCGCACACGCCGAGACTACGTATATTTTTCCACAAATCCTTGGATGGCAGGTTACAATTCAATTTACGTTGGAAAAATATTTTCTTAGAATGTCCGATAGCTGATACAGCTTCGTTGCGGGCACGCTTAAAATGCTCCCAATTTTCAGCGTTACGGTGCTTTTTCCATTTATTATAAAATGTATTCCTTTTTTTTATGGCTAAACTATCAAATGACGTGAACCAAGGACAAGACTTATTTTTGATTACTGAAGTACGAAGAGGAATGAAATTTTCAAAAGCACAACAAACATGAGAAACAAGAATATTTAATTTATCATCCACATTCTCACAGGACCAACAATCATTCCAACAGATATGAGACAAATTATCATACAACATTGAGTAATAAATACAATTGTAGTCACGGTAAGAAATAGTCATTGGGACATTATTACGACTAGCTTTACAATTAATAGTACAAAAAAGTAGATCATGGTCAGAGATAAAAGAAATTTGGTCAAAAAGTAGAAGCAAGGGCTCATCAGAAAGTATGAAAACATCGATTAGACTAAGGGTTGCATAAGGAGCAAAACGAGTCGGAAGAGAGGAGTTAATTATTGTCATTCTAGCGGCTTTGTCACAGAAACTATCAGATACATTATCCTTGTTGAGCAAGTTCACATTAAAATCACCACATATGGAATAACAGTCAAAGTCAGTCACACGATTACAAAGATCAACGAAAAAAGGTTTAACACTATAACTTCTGTTAGGATTGTAGACGCAAGAGACAAAAATTTTAAAATTGGCATTAAAAATTTCTACATTTATAAATTCAACCTCAGACTCACAGGACTTGTTAATAAGGTTTGAATTTAGGCATGATTTGCAATAAATAGCAATTCCGCCTCCTCGTCTACCAGTTCTGTCATTTCTAAACAGAGTATAATTAGGGATATTATAGTAAGCGTTGGGAATTTCGGAAATAAACCATGTCTCGGAGACACAAATAACGTCCACATTTGAATTTTCAAAAACGGTTCTTACATAATCAAGTTTTGACTCATTTAAACTTCTAGCATTAAAATGGACTATGGACAAACCATCACGCTGTTTACACAAAATATCTATTAACAGTTTACAATTAACATCAACACCATAAGAAGCACTAAAATTCATAGGACCAACTAACAACATAGTCAGACGAATAGCAAAAATCTTTTATAATAGTCAACATATGAAGATCAAAAACAATACAATCAAACAACTTTACAAAATAGTAAAACGAAGAATAAGAAAGAAAGAACATAGTTAAAAGCAAATTTGTTTGGAACGAAAGAAGATAAGTTAGAAAATAAGAAAAACTAAAACAAAAAACTAAAATAGTTGAAATAAAATTTAAATTAAATTTATCTGGTAGGATACACAGCTTCACGAGTTGTTTCCACAGCATCATGCAGTTCATCCAGACTGCTGATGCAGATGCTATCTGCCTTTTACTCCATCCTAATGTGTACCGAGCCATGAAAAGTAACCGCATTATATAAATGCTTTTGGCGTTTAAGAGCAATTGCAGCTTGTAAAATTTTACGATTGGGTATGCTGAGGCTTTCGTGGATGTATATATTATTGTTATCAGAGTCTATCCTTGCATTTCTTAGATTAACTGCTGATTTTAATCTTCTTCGATATTCTCCAAATTCTTTGAGAACCAGATTGCGATCAAAGGCAGAAAAGAATTTAATAATAATAAGAGAGTTTGATTTTTGCAAATTCTGTTTGACTCTAAAAATGTCTCTTATGTGCGCTGGTTGAAACTCAATATAGAGGTAGATTCTATTGAAGACGCTTTTAAGATTTTCTTCTTTTGCTAGTGGCACTCCAAATAGAACAGCATCAGATGAAATGTCAGAGATGGTGGGACTCGTTATGTTATTGCTACTTTGTTGCGCGGGCAATTTCTCAAGCTCCTCGATTCTAGCCGTCAGAGCACGAAGTTTATTATCGAGCGAGAGTAGGCTGTTTTCAAATAGACTGAAGTTTGTTTTTATTTCAATGACTTCAGTATTAATTTTGGTTTCAAGCTTTTTTTCAAGACATACAATCTCTTCTGAGAGGCGCTTAAATGCAGTGTTATTATGTTGAATAAGCCGATCCTCCAGCTGCCGAATCTCAGTTTTCATATAATTACTCAAGCGCTCTTCCATTTCTTGGAGGTAAGAGCGCAGAGATTGAGATATTGTATTGGCACCCTCAGACTTAGGCGTGCCATCGCTTTTGTTTTTATTGTGGTTTGAGTGCTGCAGAAGTTGTTGGCGTGTCAATCGGGGGGACGGTGTCATTGATTTGCAAAGATGAGCTGCAGCGATGCACCGCAAGCGAACGCAAAAGAAGCAAACAAAAATACAGGTCAGCAATAAACAAAAAACTGCAGCAAACTATGAGTGGCAGCGGTGTTGATGGGGGTTACAAGCTCACGCACAGAAGAAACAGAGAGCAAATGATAACGAGACGAGAAAAAACACCACCATGAACAAATCAACAGTGCGGGAGGAGTGATGACACACACACACACGGTAGTTACCACTGACGATCTGATTGAGTTTGAGCGTGGTTGGCAGAATTGTCGCTGAAAGCCGATCTTCGGTTGTTGTTGTTCAGTTTTATTGTTTTTATTTTGTTGATATTGCGGTTGATGTTGAGTTGTTTTGCTTTATTTACTTTAACGTTAGTTGATGTTGAGTTGTTTTGCTTTATTTACTTTAACATTAGTTGAGTGAATTTTTTATCAAATCGCGTTTCCCAAATGTAGGCAAACTATAAGTTTTTCGTGTTTTGATAAAACTAAGGTTTAATAGTGTTAACAATCAAAATTTTTGCGAATAGATTCAAGAGCTCGCAAAAAACACGTCCGCACTCTACGATGTTCTTTTGACTGTAATCGCATCAGGATATAAAATAAATGAGAAACCTCGAAATGTCATTTAATTACCTGTCAACTGTAAACAAATAAACAACATAACGCTAAAAGTCTTAAATCAAGACGGTGACCTTATTAATTTTCGAGGAGAAGAAATTTCCTATAGGACTTCACTTTAAGCAAGAGTAAAAATAATGATAATTTACGCTAGAAACCCAGCTTATTGTTGTTGATGTAACACATCAAAATGAAGCAATTAAAACGGGACCTATTGATGTACGAATTGAATTTTATACCGAAGCAAACAAACCGATTCCAGATAAAACGTCAGCTTACTGTTTGGTAATCCATGATCGTTTAATTGAATACACGCCTCTAACAAATGAAATAATAAGAATAATTTAAATACAAAATCAATTATTTTTCACAATTTATATATAATAAATCAATAAAATAACAATAAAGATTCATATATAAATCAACTCGTTTTGTTTTCTTTTTATCAGCATAGTTGAGTATGGTCATGGTTACGATGACGCTTTCAATCGCTAGCTTAATTTATCATTAACCCCAACCGCCGTCGCAACCGCCGTTGCTGCTTTCATACTTTGTCTTTACATTAGCTAACCAACTCATATTAAATTTATCAAAAAGCTTAACATCTACACTGCTCCCTTATCTTGAACTTGCAGTTCTGGGTCCGCTTATTATGCTTACTATGAAGCTGAAGGCTTATCACCTTAAACTTGAAATTTTTGTAGCGACTTAAATACATAAACATTATGCTTGCTATGAAGCTTTGGCTTATCACCTTAAACTTGAAATTTTGATTTATAAAAACAACAACAGCCATCCTACTTCAGCCAGCTTGATCAATCATAGTCCATCTAGCTATCCGTGCGTCCATCAGCCCATCTTGCATGCTTATCTCCAATTTATAACAACAACAGCATGCTTCAGCCATCCTACTTCAGCCAGCTTGACCAATCATAGTCCATCTACTTATCCCTCCGTCCGTCCACTCGCCCATCTTGCATGCTTACCTCCTATTTATAACAACAACACGCTTCAGCCACCCTACTATCGGCCAACTTGACCGATCGGTCGCGACGCCGACTGCGCAATTTTGTGAATTTGGAGGCCCATAAGGATATATACGCATTTTTTATTTAGAACTCTCATAGCTATTGTACTGAGGGGTGTTGGACATTTATGACGAAATGTGTTATTGGGAGGGAACATTTATGACGAAACGTGAAATAGTTATTGGGGGGTGGGGGGGTCATCGATTGTGCGTTAATTTAATATTTCATTCAATATGGTTTTTCGTAAAAAGATCAATCTGATGATTTGAATTTTGGCGGATTAAATTCTTTATCGTTTTACCATAAGATATACATATATTAGGTATGCTTCCGTACTTTCTTCAAGTAACTGTAATAAAACAGAGGGTGACATTGTGCATGTTATTCTTCTATCTCGGGCTCCAAAAAATTGTAAAATACCACTTTTGAAAACAGACCTAATATTACGTAAACAAATATTTTGTGATACCATTTAACTTGTGTTAATGTCAACATATTCACACAAAATTTATATCGATGGAAAGGTATTTTCGAGCAGTTTTGCAGAATATAACTTTTATTCGAATAAGTTAAGATGGGTAAAACTAAGCAAATGTTAAAATCCTTTTTCCCAATGGGACAATGGGAAACAAATGCGACATAGCTCTGTTGAACATCGTTGCTGTAGCATACACGAGAAAGAGTGGAGCGCGAATGTAACTCAGTCACTTCAACAGAGCTGGGTGGCCTTGTTGTTGTTTGTTTGTTTTAATTACTTAACTCAAACTAAGGCTACCCGCAGAGTAAACGCCAAAGCAGGCAGGCGCAGACAGCATCCCGCTCTACAAATAAGCACCACAGAGTGAATGCGAGAAGCAGATCAGATCAGTGCGACATAGTTTGTTATTGTTTTGTTTTATTCGCATTTCTTTTGTTATGAATGCTTCTCCACGGAAAAACATTTAACGTGGATTCACCGATCACCTTCAGCATGACTTGCAAGTTTTTTTATATGAAGTTCTTGCACTTTACGCTCAGAGAGAAAACTTGCTGCAAGCTCTTCAACTTGATTAACATTATTTTAATTCACACAAAAAATTGTTAAAAGTAGTCAGTGAATTCATCTTTACTAACAACAGCAACGCAAAACACGCACTTGTGCATGTGCACAACAAAAATAACACTCACTCAATGATCCAAGATAGATTTATAGGTTTTGTCTTTGTTAAGTTTTTTCTTTTGTTAAGTTTTTTCGTATTTCGATTTTTCACATATGAAAGCATTGCTGTACCAAACAACACAAAGCAAGTAACAAGTTGATACATTTGTTGTTTGTTTTTGGTTTCCTTGCAACTTGTGTTGAGTACAGAAAAGCTGGCATAAATATGCTTATCTTGCGGGCAGCAATAAGTATTGTTGATATTTTTTCACTTCGCTTGTTTTGTTTGGGAAAGCTATACATTTATTTCTTATTACTTATTGATATTGTGCGCGTTCTAAAAAAATAAAGAAAAAATTGATTCGTCTGATGAAGAGTTTTTTATTTCCAATGCAGCAATGGATATTATTATGGGAAAAAAATAAATCTTTCGGAATTCATCCGATAAACCTTTACCCTCAGCTAAGAAAGTGTCCAATAAAATTCTATGCTTATACAAGGATGACCATGGACACTTTCGACTACACATTAGGCAAAGTTCAAAATAAGCTGAACAAAACTTGGACAAATTTCATAAAAGTGCCATTTTACCATGCTAACAACTTATTGTTACATTGTGGTAAGCTAAATAATTGAAGTATTTTTCTTTATTTATCAAAAATATTTATTTTGAATTCAAAATATGTTTTTTACAACAAAAAAATATTCATTTAAGAAACAAATTTAATATTATCATTGTCATTTTTATAAGGTTTAAACTTAAATAATTCAATTAATTTTATGCATCTTTCAATAAGTTTTCATACACAAAGTAATTGTAATTAAATATTAAATTTGATTAATTTTTTGTAATTTAAAATTTTAAAATACGGCTGCGGCTCATCATCAAAAGAATGGCTTTTCTGCGTCAAATTTATGGATTGCAAATTGTAGTTTGACATGTTGAATAGTTGGCTTTTGTCGAAGTCAGCTACTGTCACAGGCGAAGATATACAGGGTTGCCAATATTCGAAGCGCATTTTATTTTTAAATAAATCAAAGAAACCACAATTTTTTGTCTGTTCGTCATGAATATCATTTAATTGGGTTCAAGTAGATTTGCTTACATTATTTCTTGAATATGATATCTCGTAAATGGTCGCCATTGGCCTCTACGACATATTGTGCCCGTTTTGCAGCATTTTCCATGGTTTTCTTCAACATTTCGATGGGAATGGCGGTTATTTCTTGACGGATGTTGGTTTTCAGCTCTTCTAGGGTCTTTGGCTTGTTGACGTAAACCTTTGATTTCAAATAACCCCACAAAAAGAAGTCTGGAGGCGTTAAATCTGGAGATCTTGGCGGCCAATCGAAATCACCATTTTTTGACATCAAACGGCCAGGGAACAATTGCTTCAAAAAATCGATTGTAGTGCGGCTTGTGTGTGGTGGCGCGCCGTCTTGTTGAAACCAGTATTGCCTGATACGCTTTCGACGAACGATTGGCATGAAAAATTTGTTTATCATATCGCGATAACGCTCCTGATTGACAGTAACTCTGTGGCCATTATCATCTTCGAAAAAGAACGGCCCAATGAGCATTTAAGCACAAACGCCGCACCAAACAGTGACTTTTGCATCGTGAAGAGGTACCTCTTGAATCTCTTGTGGATTTTCAGTGGCATAAATACGGCAATTTTGTTTGTTTACCGTTCCGTTCAACTGAAAATGAGCTTCATCGCTCATTGAGTTGAGTTTTCACTATTGACTTGTTTTGTTGAATGTAAATTTCAACAATTTTAGAGCGTTCGCGTGGCGTGTACTGTTCCATTGTAAACATTTGCTTGGAATGACGCTTCAAACGCGGTATGTCATTAGTCGATTTGGCATCACTGCTGAAAGTTACAGTGTTGCCAGATGGGCGCTTCGAATATTGACAACCCTAACTTCATAACTTCGTAACTTCATAACGGGAGCGATCGTAGGATGTCGAGCTTGAAAATCTTACTTTTTGTGATACTTTGGGAAAAGGAGTAGGTTCTTGAAATTGTGCTTTTCTTTCTCCTTGATTAAATGGAGTGTTGTAAGCAAACTTAAATATTGTTCTCTAAAGCTCCATTCTACTCAACATTTTATTTGCCGGTTCTAATTTTTTGACATGCGGTAGTAAACTATCAAAAAAAATTTCATCCTCATCTCTATTATTTTTAAGTTTAGCTTTATTTTCTAAAATCTGTAGTTTTTTTTTTTTGTTCGAGTTCAATAATTTTGTCACTACTTGATCTATTTAAAAATTTTTTTTTTTGGAGGAGCCTCTTTCGTCGCGACTTCAAAATTATTAAACTCTTCTGTTGCAATGACTTCACTTTCAGTTGCACTATTTTCCACAAATGAAGAATTTAAAGTGTCGTCATTTTCATCCAATTCGTCACTGCATACATTTTGAACGTTGACTGTTTTCCTCATAATGCCTGTTGCTTTGCGACACTTAATTTTATTTCTGAGGAAAAGGAGGGATTTATAGTGAGCCCAGGAGCAAATCATTTCATTATCAGAATCTCCTCCGTCACCGGATTTCGATACTGGCATTCTTTTACTTTCCACTCGAAATTGATCTCGGAGATATTTCCATTTCTTTTTCAAGGGCTCTTCTACAAACATTTAAAAAACATTAATTACTGATTTATTTTAGTTTTGCCCTATTAACCTTTTACTGCGCCGTGTTGCAAATCTGGAATAAACTGATTTAGTTCAAAAATAATGACTGAAAAGTGTAATAACGAATAAATAAAAATGTATTAACAACAGCAACGAATCAATCGATAAGATTTTAACATGAGCGACAGAAATATAAGAAGTTTTTTTTTGAGTTAATTGAAAAAAATAAGAATTCGTTAAAAAGATGTGAGGTCGTTGAAGTTGTGAGAAAAAGCATTTTTTATGAAATAAGAACCAAATATTGTGTAATAAATAAATTAACTAAAGCAATTTGACTCCCATTTTTTCGATGCCATTTTTTTAATTTTTTTCGATTTTTCGACATCAGATTCGCTCTCCATTCGATGATGTTTGCATGTTATTGTGGCCATTTTGAAATATTGTAAATATTGAAATAATTATCTAGTTTTGATTTCATCTAATGCTCGATATTTGTAGAACCAACATAAAAATAATTTCAAGCAATCAACTGTAAGATCGTTTGATAAAATAATTATACAAAAACCAGCAATGAGTTCATAATGGAAAATTAAACACGCTTGCTTTAAATTGATTCTAATTTCAAAGTATGTTTTTCTTCTCAGTGTATGGTTTTTTGTAAATTTTGGCACATCCCTCGTTTTAAGTCACTACCTTGATCGAATAATATTGTTTGAAAATCAATTTCTTGCGCAGTAAAGGGATAAAAATTTAAAAAAATCATAAAAATTAATTAATTGAAACATTATTTTTTTTAATTTACACTCACGGCCAAAAAAAAAGCAGACTTCATAATTTGATAAAAAATATTATTTTTCTTGAACTATAACAGTGTGCCGAAATCGACCAAAAAAACACAACCAAACTTTATAGAACTTCTTAAAGAGGGACATGTTGAGAGTCCATCGCACCTAAGTTGACCTCTAAATTTCGTCACAATTTTTTTCAATTTATTTTTAAAGTTGAAGTGTTCGAATTTTGTTGTGCCGATGTTCATTGAATTTTTAGATCAATTTGCCTTGCAGGAAATGAAAAAAAATAAAATCCATTTCTTGCGTATAGTATAATTTTGCGTATGATAAAGCTATGTAAAAAGAAATCCGATAAAATACAAAGTGTAGCGTATAGCGAAGCAAATTCTTGTACTTTTCGCACCCATTTTATCAAATCTTTTATAGAGTCTTATTTCCTTCAAAATTCTACCCGAAAGAATTTTCAAAAAGGCAAATGGCTGTAAAATTCACAACAAAATTCGGACACTTCAACTTTAAAAATAAATTGAAAAAAATGATGACGACATTGTGAGGTCAAATTAGATGCGATGAACTTTCAAAATATCCTTCTTTAAGAATTTCAATACAGTTTGGTTGCTTTTTTGGTTGATTTCGTCACACTGTGTTATAATTTCAGAAAAAAAATATTTGTTGAAAAGAAGTCGGCTTTTTTTTTGACCGTGGGTGTACATATTTATTTTTTTTAACATTAAATAACTGTACTATACACAAAAAATAAAAGGTCTATTAGAAATATTTAATATTGCAAAATTCGACTTGTATTGAAAATTAAATTTTTTTTATCTTGTTATTCATTCATTTAGTTAATTATCATAAATCTTTAAATTTTAATTTATTTAAATTTAAGCACAATGTCACTTTTGTTTATACTTATGTTTTCATTTTGATATTTTGCGACTGGTTCATCTTTTGAAACTTTAAGCTTCACATACAGAATGGGAGTAACCACTGTAAGAAATATTGTAAGATGTGCATGCAAAGTTCTCTGGGATGAATTACAACCCCTACACAGGCGCAACCAACTGATATGACATTTAATGCAATTGCTGGTGACTATTGGAAGTTATGGAATTTTCCAAATTGTATAGGTGCCATAGACGGAAAGCATATCCGCATAAAAATGTCCAGGAAATTCTGGATCCTTCTTTTTTAATTACAAAAATTTTTTCAATTGTGTTGCAAGGAGTGTCAGACTCCAATTACAAATTTGTGGCCATTGAAGTCGGTTGGTATGAAAAAAGAAGCGACGGGGAACATTTGCATCCTTCCAGTTATTCCAACTAATGAAGTTGCAAGAATTGGGAATACCACCGTACTAAAATTTGCCAGGCAGTAATTTAAAAATGCCACATTTAAATTTATTTGTAGCTAACGAAGCATACCCACTACAAGAAAATATTCTAAGACTATGTTTTTAAACAAATTTTAGATGTTTGACAGTTTAAATCATATTTGATTTTAAATACAATTTCTAGTTGTTTGATGGTTAAAAATATGATTTATCATCAACATAATAAAAAACAAGGTCATTTAGAAAAAACTTTAATCAAATGGTAGAGCTCGACCAAACAGAAACAAGCTGAAAATATATCAGCAAAAAAATCTAAAAACAACTTCAGTAACCATGCTTTGTTAGTGGAAGACTTCCAACAGACTGTTGGACTCCATAATAATAACATAAGCATAAAGACTAAAGTAAAGCAAAAATACAAGAACAAATGTGACAGTATGAAATAGGAGAAAAACTGAGAAATTGACACTTAAAATCTCATCGCTTCTATGGTGCAGTTAGCTAGTGCGCGCTTGCACGGCGTATCACAAAGATTTCTGATGAAGCCTTTAGCAGGGCCGAAATTGCAATAAAATCAGCTAGTGATTTTTCCCTTTTCATATTGAAAAAACGTTGTTGTTGTTTCTTTGGAAATATTCGTTAGAACAATTGTTATTGTTCTTTTGAACAAGAGAATTGTTATTTTGTCCTAAAGCTCTTTAAACGATTTTAAACTATCAAACAACTAAAATTTGTATTTAAAATCAAGTATGATTTAAACTATCAAACAATTAGAATTTGTATTTAAATCATATAAAATCAACATAACAAATAATTAGGTCATTTAGAAAAAACTTTAATTTTTTATAATATTGTTATTATAATAGGAAACAAACTTACTTGGAGTTTTCATGATTTTAGCAATGCTTTCCCATAGTTTTTCTACTATGATTCGGTTGTGGAGCTTTTGTTGCTTTTATCCCACAACGCTGCGCGCACAAACTTCACCTATAAGAGCTTCTACGTCAGCATCCATTTCCAAACTAAAATGTTTGCTTTCTTTGATGAATTAATTTGTCTATAATTATCTAACAAAGGACTCAAATGTCGCGAGAATTGAGAAACAAAATTTTTCTATTTTGCTTTTACTGACTTCATGTCAATCAGTTTTGTTGTGCTTATTGAAAATTCAAAAAAAGAAGAGTAAATTGCACGCATTTGTCAACAAAAACAAAACACAACTTTCACTCTATAATGTGCGCCGACCCAGCCGCTGCTGTTGTTTGTATGTGTGTTTCGACGAATTTATTCTGTTGTTGCTGTTTTTTGTTTTGATTCTCTTCACTCAAAAGATGATGAAAACAATATCAAAACAGTCCTTTGTTCAGTTATGCAAATTTTATCACCTACAACAACAACATAGATACACATGCACATGAACAAAAACAATAAACACACTAGTTGCTATGTTGTGTTTGCATGGTGTTGTTTTTGTGTTTATGATAATATATACACGTGCGCTGATGCTTATTATGTTTGTGAGTGTGTTTCGTCCAACGAAAAAATAATAAATATAAAATGCATCTAATATAAATTCTTTCTTGCGTTAAAACTGCATTTTCCATCAAATTTTAACAAAAATTAGACAAACACGCAAAATCAGCTGCGAGAAACCAGCACAAACCACTTTTCTCGCTGTACCTGCTTTGGCCTGTCTGCCGTCACTATTTGGACTTCGAGCAGATTTATATAAAACTGTATGAAACTTTTGTAGCACTGGTGCCTGCCTGTCTGCCTGCTTTGGCGTTTACTCTGCGGGCAGCCTAATAGCCTGAACAGAATAAACTTGCCAGTGTATGGTATAAGGATAGAGGTAGCTGCAGCGCTGACTGTACTCTCTATCCTAAACCCGCCAGAGGACCTTCGGGGAATCTGCCTGTCCCAAGCCAGGAATGGAAGGGTGAGGGTTTGTTATTGGATGGGCCGTGCCCATGAACTGATCTCATAATGAGTTCTTTCTGGAGGCACGGCTCCTGAATGTTCGTCTGATAACTGTAAAAGAAAAAGGTTTACCTAGAGCCTTGGATGTTGCTGCCAAATTCTTGGAGAAAGCATTGTTTTGATATTAAATTATCATAACACCGTTGTTGTAATATGCTTTCGATGGACGATCAATCCAACATAACTTGAAGAGCGGGGACAGTCATCCATCAATGATGAGGAGACCTGATCTATCGTTGTTCTGCAGACCTATCTTAGAATAAAGGTTATTATGTAGGAAACATTTAACCTTCGGACCGTTGCATAAGCAAATTTGTATACAACGGCTCATGCTTCTTAGTTTTCTGTTAAGGCTTTTTATTAAGTCTTAATTTAGGATAACGACGTTGCATAAGTAGAATTGAGGTTTACTTGGTTTTACTGGGAAACCTATGGTTATTTTTTAACCTAGTCATGTACAATTCGAGTGGGTGAAGGTGTCACAGTCAAATATAAATGTTCTAAGAACTTTTGGTCTGTAAGACGGGATGTTGAAGAGCCTTGTCAGGTGGAGCCTTTAGCCCAGGTATTGACTGTCGTATGGGTTAGGCCCACGTGGGGTTTTAATAACGCTCTGGCTGTGGTTAGGCCAGAAAGGCCGGTGTGAGTTACACTTTAGTTGAACTCGGGTTGGTGATTCCCTTAAATTACTAAGAGAATGATGGTAGATTGAATCTCGCTAATTTCAAACAGTAAATGTTAGGAAGGTAAGCAACTACCGGATCAATATACTGTTATCTTTGGAATTTGAGTACAGGCGACGGGGAAACCTAAATAGTCTGAGTTGTGTCCACTCAGATTGAGGAACTTGATAACATGTTTACGGTTCCTATGTAGTTGCCGCTTAGTCTTCGTGTCAAGGAGTGATGACCCTTGATGCGACGTTGGATGATTATTGCGGCTAAAAAAGTAATGGGTTATATTATTGGTATTGATACCGAGATAGCCCAAGGTTATTAAAATAACCAGTCATGTACAAATTCGAGTAGCTAAAAGTGCCATGGCCATGTATAGCGTCAATCTGACGACTTGCAAGATGATGGTTCTATTGCATGTTATTAGGGGAACCTTTCAGAGTGGTCTTTCTTGAATTCCGAAGGGGCGTTGACCGACGCTTCATATTTGTCCCAAGCATTGGAGCACCGTTGAATTAAGCCTTCGCGGCAGGGGTCAACGTTAAAAACATAGTGGCTTTCTGTACTCTCTATCCATAATGCCATGTCTGTCAAATTCAGCTATGTGGCGAATGGAAACAAAAGAAGAGAAATAAAAAGTTTTGATTCGTTTTGTCATTTCCGGCAGTATGCTCTCATTTGTATTTGAATAATGTATGTATTAATGTAGCAAACTCTTTAATGAGTATGTAGTAATGAGAACTTTTAAAAGCATACTGAAAACAACCCAGTGGTAAAAGGACACATGACGTAACCAAGTATTTCTTAAATACAATGTATCTACGAGGCCTCCAACACCTGTACACAATTCTGAATTACATTTGTTCGGGCATGGCTGCTAAACAACTGATGGAATCTACCTTACACAGTAAACGGCTTTTTGCAGAATTCTTATATGACTTTAGGTATTTTTTTTTTGTGCTCTAATTAATATTGCAAAATTAAATAAATGTGTAGTGGACGGACAGTCAAAAGCAAACATACCAACAGACGTATAATGTGGAATGCAGGTACACAGACGGGCATGTTAAAATGCATACGAATAGTTAAAAAAAAAATATTTTTAAGCTGGAACAAAAACTGACATGAATTTACAGTAGGATGGAGCGAAAACTATTTTATTTTACCCGGCCGCGGTAAAGTTGAGAATGAATGTTAAACTTATAATAGGTATTATAACGTAGCGCATTAGTTAATAGGTATTGCTAAGAAAGTACTGCTAAATGTGGTGTCAGGAAAAATTTATAAGTAAAATCTTTTAACTAAAATTATTGGAACAATGTGTAACCCAAAACTGATTATTTTAAATCATGATTTTAGAAAATTATAAATCTTTCAAAAACTTTTTATTCGTGTTAAATAAAACAAAATGAAAATTTTGTTTTTATATGAAACGAAAATAGATTCCAGAGGAAAAATATTATCGGGATATAGTATATCTATATCTATACTAATATATAAAAGGAGACTAACAAATTTTAAGTCAGACAAGCTCGGTAACCGCCGAACCGATTATTTTTTGATAATTCTTTATATTAGTTCTTTAATTACAATTTGATAATTCTTTCATTATTCAATTTCTATGATAATTTCCAGGGTCGTAGCTTACTAAGTTTTTCGAAAAGTCTTTTCTTTAATTATTACAAAACTCACGTATTTTATTTGATGCTTACATTCAACAAGCAGCACAATACAACAGCAAACAAAGGTTTCCTCTCTTTGTCGCGAGAGCTTCCCTCAATCTAGCACTGTAGCCATGTTGTGTAGTTGCTTTCAATCTTGTCGTCATAAAGTATTGATTAATTTTCTTTGCAAATGTTTTGAGGGGAGTTGCCGGAATACAGTTATAAGCATAAATTATGTTTAGTAGCCTTGTCAGCTAACGTGTTCCGACTTGAGATTGTATTAGTGTATCTATCTATACTATCTATCTATTTTTTTTTTATTTATTTATTTATTTAGCTTCTTCGCTATTTAAAGAAACAGTACATTTTTTACTTAAACTAAACTTATTCTAACAGGGTTTATTTAATTTTTTTTCTTTTTTTTTTTCTTCCTCATCCTTTCCTTGTTTTGGTGTTCGAAGATATGGAATTCAAAATGGGCGTAATCCGCCCACCTGATTGACATGAATTCAAGAACACGTCAAAAGGAAAAGGGGAGAAGAGAAGAAAAGAAGAAAAAGGAACTTACATACTATCATATTTTTATTTTCTTAATCATAATTATTCTTTATATAAATTATAAGTTTTCTCTTAAATATATTACTATTTACCTCATTTTTTAAGCTATTGGGCAAACTGTTAAATAAGTTTAAACCTTTATGCCACAAACTGTTTTGTGCTCTACTCGTTGGAAAGTATCCTACTCGGAAATCTGAATTATTCCTTAAATTATAGGGTTGTACATCCGCAACATAAACTATCTGACAACTTACCTTATATGTGTTAAAAAACCACATCTTAATATATATCTCATTCCTCTATTTTGCAGTTTCTGTAGTCTTTCTGTCATTTGCAATGACCCTAAAAACAAAATTGTTGAACAATATTCAAAATGTGGCTTAATCATAACATTATAGATTTGTATTGCACTTCTGAATGATATTTTTTTGCGGATTCTTTGGAAAAATCCAATTTTTTTGGCTATCTTCTTGCATATGTAATTAATATGTACATCAAATCTCAACTGATTATCTAGCATAATACCCAAGTATTTAATTTCTTTTACATATTCAATTTCTTCGCCGTTTACAACAATTTTATTGCTAGATTCACCATTTATTATAATAGCTTTTGTTTTATTTGTATTAAGTTTAAGTTTGTTCATTTTAAGGTACTTTCCAACGTTTTCTAAATCAGAGTTAAGATGACTAATGCACTCTTCGGCAGAGTCACCTGTCACATACAATAAGGTATCATCGGCAAACATGCATATCTTCGATTTATTTAAAACCTTTTCCATATCGTTTATGTAAATGATGAAGAGAAGTGTACCCAAAACTGCACCCTGCGGTACACCCAAAGTAACTGTCGCTGGTTCAGAAACATATTCTGCTACTTTTGTTTTTTGAGTTCTTCCCGAAAGATAACTTTTAAACCAATTAAGTTCGTTTTCTCTTATACCGTACATATGCAGCTTCTGTAGTAGTATATTTCTGTCAATAGTTTCAAAGGCTCTTTGTAGATCAAGAAAAACGGCTACTATGACTTTTTTATCTTGTGTTTCCGACTTCCACTGTGCAACAACAAGATTCAACAGCGCTTCACAATTATGTTGTTTTCTAAATCCAGATTGGTAGTCAGAGAGCAACGAGTGCGATTCCATATAATCTTCTACTTGTGAATGAACAATTTTTTCAATAATTTTGCTTTCTGTCATTAACATATTGATGGGTCTGAAGTTTTCTGGGGTTACAGCATTTTTCACTTTCTCAATTGGTACCACTGTGGATTCTTTCCAGCAATCTGGAAAAATTCCAGAACGTAAAGATTCATTTATAATTTGAAGAAATGTTGGTCCAATTATCTCAAACGCGCTAGACAACATCCTCACGGAAAGAAATTTAAAGTCTTTTTTGTTATTCATTTTTTTCATTATAGTTTTTAAGTCATTTAAATTTAACAACTGAAATTTAAAATTATTTTCACTTCTTTCAAGTAGATTTTTATATTGTACATAAGGAATATTTGCATTTATACACTCAACACTGTCTACAAAAAATTTGTTTAGAACGTTTGCGATTTCTTGTTTGTTTATTATAGTTCTTCCATTTATCACAATTTTATTTATTTCATTTTTCTCTTCGTTAAGAACTAATGTTTTAATTGATCTCCACATTGATTTTTGGTCTACTGCCTGGTCTACTTTTCTTGCTATATAACGGTTCTTTGCTAAATCTAGCTCGGATACGTATTTGTTTCTAGAACATTTGTAGATGTCCCAATCATTTACGTTGTTTGTCCATACTGCAAGCTGATATGATTGAATTTTTTGTTTTTTTAAATTATAAAGATTTGAATTGAACCATGCGTTACACTGATTTCCTCCTGTGATTTCTCTTGTAATTACCATTCTATTTAAAGAATCACTTATGATGCGACTAAAAACATTTGCCGACTGGTTGCAACTTATAGAATAATTCACCATTGCAAAACCTCTTTGGACTAGTTCACTACAGAAAATCTCTTGGTTATAATGCACAGTCCGAATGATTTTCTTTTTTTTTCCATCCCTTGCGTTGATTTTAATATCAATATCAATTGATTCACGGTCACTCACTTTAAATTCTTTTTTTGTATTTGCTTTAACAGCTGAATTATTGGAAAGCACATAATCAATTAGAGTAGATGAAGTTCTCGTTATTCTTGTTGGTTCGGTAACGATTTGTTTGAAGGAATTATCATTAATTACTTGCTCAATTTTTCTTTTATAGATATTATTTTCAAACCAGTCAACATTAAAATCACCCATAACTAACACGCGATCGCTTAAAGACGCACATTGTTCCATTTTAGATTTAAAAAATTCACAAAAGGTACTTTCCGGAGATTTTTGTTTATCGGGGGATCTGTATACCGCCACTAGTACTAAATTTATGTTTTTCAGGCTAACTTTTATCACTAGCCACCAGATCATTTTTCCAACTGAAATAATTTCTAATGCCTGCGTATGCCATTCCTGATTAATGTAGAAGGCCACTCCACCAGTGTGATTTGATATACTATCACACCTTACCAAATTGTAACTCTTTAATTGTACTTCTGAGTCAAGTATGTATTCTGTCAAATGCGTTTCAGTTACACAAATAAAATCCCAGTTATTTTCGGCGACTATTATTTCAAGTTGATTTATATTTGTACGAATCCCTCCAATATTCAAGCTAAGGCACTTCAAATTTGATTGCTAATACATTACTTTTTCAGCTTCTATTCTCAATTTTCTCTGTAGAGTGCTGCAGGTACTATCTCTGCAGTCATGGTCTACATTAAGATCATTGAGATTCAACCTTTCTTTTGCTTTGATGCAATTTATACATTTTAGGAATCCATTGTTGCAATCTTTATAGGAATGACCTGTTTTACTACATTTCGCACATACTTGATTTATCTCACTGCATACACTGGACTTATGATTAAAACCCCAACATTTAAAGCATCTCGTTACATTAAGGCTTTCGTACGCCGCGCATCTATCCCATCCAATATTAACTTTTTTTTTCTCTCATGATATTTTTAAAGCCATCGCCATCAACCTCAATCAATGCATTGTACACTCGCGGGTTTTTAAATGACTTATACACTTTAATACATTTTAGCTCTTTACAGTAGAAGTCGTTTTGGTTTTTTATTGCGGCTATTATTTGCTCACTCTCTAAATTAGCACTCATTCCCGATATTAAAATTTTTGGGTTTCTCATTTTAGGCAGTTGGACATCGTACTTTTCACTCATTTTGTTTTTCATTTCGTTTGCTAAGATTACTCGAGCCTCATCACTTTCACACCGAATAGCGACCGCACCGTTTTGCCTGTTTACTATTCCCTTTACTCCAACTCTCAACTCCGATGGGTTTATTTTATTTTTAATTTCATTTCTTGTTGTTTCGCTCTCTTGTTTTTCTTTAGGTTTTAAAATAACAGGCGCACTAGTGATCGTTAATTGTTTTAGCTTCGAAGCATACGTTTCACTTTTACCTCCACTCACGTTTTTGTTGTTTACGAAATTTTTTAATTCTTCGCAGATTTTTTTATTCTCCTTCGCACTTGCTTCAACTTCCCGAATTATTTGCTCACATTGCAATTTAAAGCCATTTACAGTGTTTCCTAGGGCACTCACCTTAGCTTCACATGATTCTTGCGCTTTAATCATAGATTTTACTCTCTCTCTATATCTCGACTCAATCGCTTCAAGCAAATTTTTTATTTCACTCTCATTTATTTTTAAAGAATTACTAAATTCTTCTTTATATTCTTTAAAGTATCTTGCATTCGTGGTTACACTCTCTTGCATGTCTTTTAAAACCAAATCAACATTGTTTATATATAATATGCAATCATCACAGATAAATTTTATCATATTGTTTGTATTTAGAATATTGCTACTATATTGGTCAAGGCCCGAACATTTTGGTGCTGAATGGAAATTCTTTCCACACACACCTGCACATCTTATTCCTGTCTCTCCACGTATCGCACTTCTGCACTTTGTACATTCTGCTGACATTACACTCTTAATGCCACTATATTTAAGTTTATAAAGTTTTAGTTTCGAAAATTTTATTGGAGCGCACACGTTGAGTTCACTTCTGCACACGTTGAGTTCACTCACATCTATACTATTAAAAGCTTTGTGACACGGCACAGATGTTTGACAATCCCGCGAGAACCACTGAACCGATTTAGACGATATAGGTACCAAACGATTTGTTATTTCAACGAAATCGTGATAGGCTATTAATATTTTGCCACTCCTACTTTTCACGTCTACAATATTGTAGTGTGCATATGATTAACGTTTACATGCGCATACGTCACTCAACAGCAGCTAATATTGCTGACCAACAAATGTGCAACAAAAACAAAGCTTGTTATTAGACACTGGTGTCGTTGACATGAAAGTGTGACGAATTGCATTCATGCTGAATGTCGTTGAATTGTTTAATGTTTACATTGCACATATTTGTAAATATTCGTCACTGAGGATCAATTTTTATATGACAAACTTAAGTGGAATTTTTTTGTAGATAATTACGATTTGTAAATATTATGATAATTAGAATAAGAACAAGAACAGAAAGTTTGTTACAAATACTAGAACAATTTGAAATAAATTTCAGACTTGAATTATAAACTGAACTGTGCGCTAGTCGCTCAACTTTATTTATCAAGATCTCAAATGGTGCATTTTAATGCTCCGACAGTCGGCAAAGCCTTGCTGCAAGTTAAACCCAAAATGAAAAAATAGGGACCAATAGTAAAGTAATTTTATCTTTAGCAAAAACCTTACTTGGCGATCCTGCCCTACCGTTCCTGAGAATTTTCTAATCCTGAATTTCGGTTCTGATGAAAAAATTTAATTAACGTGATGTCAAAAAAATACTCGAAGGAAGAACTAGATAAACTTTTTGAACAGTTAAATACTCCAAGACCAGAAATTGAGGAATATGATCCAGAGTTTGGACAACACAGCGTAGCTTCAGTATACATATATACCGACTCTGAAGACTGGAGGCCCGAAACATTTAACAATCGAAGAATATAAATAGAGGAACTCAGTGAAGCAAGTGAGGGAGGTTACTACAGTACAATTCAAACCAAAGAAGCGAGGAGGAAAACAGAGGAAATTAAAGAAGCAGCTCGTTGAACTTCGCAGATTAGCTGGAATAGCTTCTGGAAAAAATAAAACCAACCTGCAGTCAGAAATAAAGTTGACCAAGCAACAATTAAAACTGAGGCGATGATAGGAAGCATTTTAGCGACATCAGGAGCACATTCAACTCACAAGAAAAAGACGAAGAAGACAGAAGAAATAGTTATGAATAATAACAACAACAACAGCAACAACCGTGACAGCCACGAAATAAGGAATATAATAGAAATAATATGTTTATTCTTCATGTTCGTTATAACAATCAATTGGATAGTTAAGTATTTTAAGAAGTATTTAAAGGAACAATCAATGCAAAGTCAGTTACACTTTATAAAAGAAAATATATATATACCTATATATATAAAAACCAAAATCAGAATAAATTTTTTTTAATAACTATGATTAAATTTGTAAAATATCAGGGATGTTATGGTCCACTGCTTAATGATAATTTCATAAGAAAAGAATATTATGTTAGTATAATAGGAATGGGCATTCACAAAGTGTTAAATGCAGAAAATGCAATTGTTATTTAGAAAAAAAAAACAGTTTCTTAATTGAAGAACAGGGTTTAATCTGTAAGCTCTGTGCATGATAAGCAACGAAATAACAAAACTAAAGGAAATATTAACTACTTTAAGAAAATGTCCAAATAGAAGATACACAAGTGAATACATAAAAAAAGTCAAATTAATACTACAAAATAGTAAAGAAACAATGCAAAAAGAAGCTAGCGTCAAAGACATAAGAGAAGACGTAACAATTTTTTATAATATAGAGAAAGATATATTAAAACTTTTGAAAATAAAAGAAACAGAAATGACAAACTTTGAGTTACTAAGCAATAAAGTTAATACCAGAATTTGACGGAGAACAAAAGAATCTATAAAATTTTCTGAATTTAATAGAATTCTACGGACATTCACTCAAGGACGATAATGAAAAGGCTAGATTAGTTAAATTTGTTTTGGCAACAAAACTAACATATAAAGTTAAGAATAAACTCCTAACTGAAACAAAACCAGATACTATTTGCAAATTTAAAAGCAACTCTAAGCAAAAATTTCAAATCAAACATAAATTCACTAAATATTCACATTGAGTTGTCAAGATTATATCAGGGGAACACAAGTGTCAGGGTTTTTGCTGAAAGAATAGAACTACTAATAGCAACGTTGAATCAGATACAAATAGAAGAGCAAGACGAATCAAATAGAGAACTAATAGTAACTTTAAATGACTAACTTGCCCTAAGTGCATTTAAGAACGGTTTAAATGATTATATTAAATCAGTTGTTTTAGCTTCAAGAGCCTCAAAGTTTAATGAAGCAGTACAAATTGCCACAGAAGCAGAAACTAGACCAAGACAGAACAATGTACATCTAGCTACAAGATATAGAGAAAATTACACCAGAAACAACTACAACAATAATAACAGATTTAATAATAATAATAATTACAGAAACAATACTAATTTTCAACGACAAAACCCAAAAAATAGGAATACTTACAGCAACGACAGATTTAATAACACACAGAATAGGGGATATAAGCAATATCATACACAAAGATTTGGGAGAAATAACAAACAAAGGGTTGGACAAAATCAGTCGGGAAACGCAAGTTTCCCCGGTCAAGTGAATCTGGGCAATTTCGTGCAGCCAAGACGTTAAATTTAGCACGCACCGTGTACACAACGAACTTTGTGACACTCGAGATAAAAGACGAAAAAGGAGCATTCACAATTTTGATAGACACCGGAGCGGACATTTCGATTTTAAAAAATTATTCAAAGCACAAAGATTATAATAACACATGTAGAATAAATGGGTTTACAGATAAAGTAATATATTCAAAAGGCACGTCCAATATAGGTTTAGTAAAAGGTTATAGCTCAATAAACCATACATTTCAGATTATTGATAACAATTTTAACTTATCTACTGATGTTATTTTGGGGCGAGATTTCTTGCAATTTTACAACTGTAAAATTGATTATGAGTCTTATGTTTTAATCATTAATTATGAAGAAGTTGAGATAATATTACCAATGAACATAAATGCAAAGAATATAGGAAGCATAGAAATAACTGCAAGAACAGAAGTCATACAAGCTGTGGAATTTCAGGTAGATCAACACAGTGTTGTAGTTGGTAAAGAAATAAGCAAGGGAGTATTTTTAGCAAATTCAATTGTACCATCAAATGGTAGAAAGCATGTTACAATAATTAACACTAGAGATACTGAAGTTTCAGTCTACAATGTTATTATAGGTTATGTTCAACCTCTCACAGACTACGAAATTTTCGCATACGCAAATGAATAAAATTACACAAACAGACGGATAAATCTGAGAAAAGAATTAAAAATTGAAAATCTAGATAAAAAAAGCAGAAGCAGATATCTTGAGGCTATGTGAACAATTTCAGGAAATATTTCATCTAGAAGGAAAAATCTTGACGAATAATGATTTTTATAAGCAAAAGATAGCAATGACAGACACCGGTGTAGATAAAAAACTATAGATTACCACACACACACAATTAAAAGAAATAGATAACCAAGTCTCAAATATGCTCAAAAATGATATTATAGAACCCTCAACAAGTCCATATAACTCTCCATTACTTATAGTATTAAAGAAGGGTAAAGAAAATAAAACGAAATGGAGACTAGTTGAAGATTTTAGATCTTTAAATAAAAAAGTAGTTGATGACAAATTCCCTCTAACCAGATTGGATGGCATTCTCGACAAATTAGGGAACGTAAAATATTTTTCTACTCTAGATATGACGAGTTCATTCTACCAAATACCACTAAGTAAAGAATCTAAATATTTAACAGCTTTTTCCACAAATCGAGGCATTATCAGTTTAAAGACTGCCATTTGGTTTAAAAATTTCAACGAACAGCTTTCAAAGAATGTTATCAATAGCATTAAGTAGCTTAAATGCGTCAGCTTTTCTATACGTAGATAATATCAATGTGTTTGGATCTAGTCTAAGGGAACACAATGAAAATTTATCAAGAGTTTTTCAACGTTTACGCAAATATAATTTGAAACTTAATCCTGGAAAATGCAACTTTATGAAACCAGAGGTGGTATATCTTGGTCATTTAATTACTTCGGAAGGAGTACGTACAGACCCAGCAAAACATGAAGTAATTTAAAACTATCCTATACCTGAAAATACACATGAAGTAAGAAAATTCGTTGCCTTTTGCAATTACTACCGAAGATTTATTCAAGATTTTGCAGACATTTCTAAACCTTTGAATCAATTACTAAAGAAAAAACAGGTTTTTAGCTGGACAGAAGAATGTACTGAAGCTTTTAGTACATTAAAAGATAAGTAAATTAAAAGATAAAAGAAGACAATTATATCAACGAAGACAATTATATCAAAATAACTTTGAGAAGTCCAATTTAAAATAGTATTCATTTCAAAATATTGATCAACATTGCTGTCATTTGGCACATAAGACGAAAGAGGCAGCGGCAACGTAAATGGCAAAATCGGCAAGCTTGATGAAAACGAAAGTAATGGAGGGTCATTTAACGTTTCACTTAATTTTCTTCTTCTTTCAATAAAAAAGATAAGTGTCGAACTCGAACATCAGCTGGCCACAATGTTGGGCTAAAAACCTTATTGAAGTCGCTCAACGATACAATTAATTTGAAGCCAACTCTCTTCAATGTAGACTCATCCACACCTCTCTTAACAAGACGATAACAAGAGATATTTTCCATACGAATATTAGTATGCGCACAGATATACGCAATGACACTTGCTAGACACTCAGCTAGTACTAGTAGGCTTAAAATAAAAGAGATGAAGAACTTTTTTAGTACAGCAACATCCAACTCATTTTTTATTATTTCCAACAATAGCATTATCATTGTTTTGCTTATTTATGTTTCGCTTTTTGTTACGCACCATATTCCACTCATAAGCAGTTGAGACAGGAAGAGGAGAAGAGAGCGGAACACTCTCAACAACAACACCATCAACAGCAACAGTAAGAATAGTAGCATGTGAAGCAACAGCAGCAGCATATGAACCAGATCGAACATTCAAACGAGTAGTATCAACATCAGCCGTACCAACAGCATCAGAAACATTAGAAGGAGAGAATAACTCAATTAAGTTAGAATTTCCAGCAAAAGCATTTGATGATTGCACATTAACAGCAGCATTCAAGGTTGATATCATTGAACCAGACGATGCAGAGGCAGCTCTCGAAATAACAGCATTGATTGGATTATCAGAAGAGTTCACACTACTCTAACTTTATTACCTTTTTCATTAGCAAAGGGAGCATGTTGAGTATTGATGAATTTAAGTTCTTTACCATCAGATGATAACTGCAAAACAATTTCACATCCAAATATTATCATCTAATTTGGCACATGATCTATGGGACCGCCCATTACAGACATTGAACGGTACCGAAACCTGAGCAACCAAAATAGTTTTATTACAAATTAAGCAACGAGAACGCATGACTAAAGCGCGCGACAATCGTAAAAAGACTAAAAAATGTTGTATATTTTCCCTCTGTTGAGCCCACTGATAAACACCCTGTGTAGTGTCGGCACAGCGGTGATTTGTCAAGTTGTGCTCTCTTTCCTGTACTTTTATTTTCTTTTCGGGAAGCCGCTTCTCGCTGCCTGGTCTTAAACTCTGTTTAGTTTTAAGAGATTTAGAATAAAATCTGACTCCGGTCTATTCACTTCGATCAGCGTTTTTTTTTATTTCGTCATTACAAATTCCGCTTCCTTCGCCCCAGGTTACATATATCAAGTGTTAACGCACCCCCCGATTGACTCCAAAGAAACATTGGTCCATCGCGAGCCGGTTTTTAAAGAAAAAAAATAACTAGCGAATTAAAAAACCAAAACAAGCTGTTAAGCCGCGAGTGAGTCAATTAATTTATCAAAATTATTTGATAAAAACAAGAAAACAGTGCAGAACAAGACACCAGCTTCAACAGCAGCAAAATTAACAACATCATCAACAGCAGCAGCTTCAACAAAATAAACTACAACAGCAGCATCAACAGCAGCAGCAACAACAACTTCAACAGAATTGGCAAGAAATAGCATCAACATCACCATTAAAATCAACAAATTTTTGAGGCAAAATCCAGGTGAGTCTTTTTATTCCAATTATTTCTTGTTGAAAATACAAATAAGAGGAACAAGTGACTTTTTGCGCCTTATTTGGTGAACAGCTTGTCAGCCGGCTGCATCTAGTGGTAGTGAGAGAGTAAATAAGCCGCACAGTGGGACTAAGGCGTCAATTGGCAACCAAAATTGACTTAGTCTATTTTCAACGGAAAATTGCACTGTGGGCTGAGCACATTATTTTGCAAGCACAAAAAATTTTACGCGAACATTAGAAAATATTTTTTTTAAAGGAAATTTAACAAAACAAAAATAAAATATAAGAGTTTTATATTTTTTTTTTTTTTGCTTTATTTTATTATAAAAACATTGGGTTTTTTAATAAAAAATAAAATACAAAAGCAATTAACAAAAAAATTTTTTGTTAGCTTATAAAAAAAACCCACTATCACATCTATAATTTTTAATTTGTTGCTGTTGGCTACTTTATACTGTTGGTATCTTTTCTCCATAATAGATTAAACGGATTTGGGACATTTTTTTATTTCTGAATAAATAAAAATTAATAAAATTTTTAAAAAAAATTAAAGATTTTATACATAATTTTAAATAAATTTTAATAGATTTTTAAATAAATTTTTTATCTGACTAAATAAAAATTCAATAAATAATCTTTTAGCTGGAAAAATTTTATATTACATTTGAAAAATTACACAAAAAATTTGGAAAAAAAACAAAACTAAATTTAAATGTCTCATTTAGAAATGTTTATTCGTTTGTCTGATGCTTAAGTCGAGTTCGAAGCGGATTTTAATGCCATCGAAACTCACGACGTTTTCTCACTGGAGGTTCAAAGTGATGTGCTAAAAGCCCTGTGGAGAAAAGTAAAGGCTGCATATGATGCCTGTTTAAAAAAAATTTCTAGTGACGACGATTCTGATCTTGAATCAATAAAGAAAAAATATCGCAGCTGCTACCATTCATATATACGGGTAGCAGGAAGAATTTCTGAGTTTTCTCAGAACAAGCTCGTCTCGATATTATGTTTTATAAAGTAAGCACCACCAAATATGAACCGTTTTTGAAACTTACTTTTTAATTATATAATAATTTAATTTTAAATCGAATTGGGATTTACGTGCTCACGTGGTTTCCTGATTTGAAATTAGACTGAACTCACACTATCACCTGGATTGGTGTGTCAGAGTATATCTCTTTTCCATACAAGTTTATGCCTGCGTTGGCCCAAATTCATATCCAACTAATTGGGATTTTGATTTGGCGGATATGAGATTTATCTCATTTCCACGTAGGTCCTTGGGTTGGACAATGGCCGCAAACCAGTAAAAATGAGTTTAGTGTTTTTGATTGTTTTTCGGGTACCTTAAATTGATAATTACTATTATTTAATTCGATGTTATTTATATAGAATCAAGTATACTTAAATACGCGTTTATATATATTCAATTTTTAAATTCCGCTGAAAAGCCAATTAATGTGCTTAGTGGAAAATCCTAATTGCCAATAGGGGGTATGTTTTAGTACGTAGGTGCATTCTGTCTGTCCCGGCTGATTCGGGCAGATTTAAGAATGTAAATCGTGCATGCGTATAGGACGGGTATACGTATCTTTGAAAGATTTCATACCTCCGGGCGAATCCAAAAAAAAAAAAAAAAAGCCCTCGAAGCAAACACTTCCATCAGAGCCGGCGGCGCCAATGGGCCACAGTATGCCTGTGCCACCATGCGATTCAGAGGTTTTCAGTGGTGATCACCTCACATGGCCGTCCTTGAGGGACATGCTTACGGCCATTTACATTATGAACTCGCGGCTAACATCAGTGGGAAAACTTGTCCACTTAAATCAAAAAACACGTGGTGAAGCAAAGGAGATTGCAAGAAAATCTCCATTAACAAATGATGGGTTTGCTCAAGCTTGGCAAGACTTGTCTGACCGATACGAAAATAAAAGTATCATGGTTAACAGCCAGCTAAAGATTTTATTCAATCTACCCCAGGTGCCAAAAGAATCTGGCACAGAACTTAAAAAACTCCAGAGAGATATCAATGGCTGAATTTTTGCTCTAAAAATGCATAACATTGATATTAATAATTGGGATTACCAAGATTGCCAGAGGTTACGCTCTCCTTATGGGAGCAGTCCATTGTGAATAAACATGATATTCCAAAATGGACTGATCTCGATTCCTTCCTCACTAGTTGGTTTCAAACTCTTGAAACCATGGCGGACATTCGCAGCTCAAGTGTCGCGATACCCAAACAAACATCTACCTCTTCCTCCTCCAACTCAAAGCAAAACCAAAGCAATTCATCGGGTAAAAAGGTAAATAATTACCAAATTAAAATTATTTCGACAAATTGTAAGCTGTGCACTTCAGAACAGCATGCACTTCGCTTTTGTCCCCAGTTTTTGAGAATGGATGTTAGTCAACGGCTATCAAAGGTGAGAAAACACAAGTTTTGTCTAAATCGTTTAGCTCATTCTCATGAAGTGAAAGAGTGCAAGAGTCAATTTACGTGCGTGATGTGCAAACAACATCATAACACGATCTTGCATCGAGACTCAGCTCCACCAAAATCTCCTGCTTCGAGCACTGACTCAAGTAGGTCGAGCTCTTGATCCAACCCCCCGGGCTTTAACACACAATCCCATTCCACTCTTATACAGTCCACTAACAATGACGTTCAGTGCTTCGCTACCAGTACCAAACACGTATTGCTTGGTACAGCAATGGTGACCGTATGTCATCTAGGATAAGCGTACACAACTAGAGCTCTTATAGACTCTGGCTCTGAAGGTACGTTCATATCCGAAAGATTGCAGAAGCTTTTGAAGCTACTCACAAGAGCCATCAGCGCTCAAGTTTCGGGGCTAAATAACGCAGTTTCAGTGCAAGTAACTAAAGCTTGCGAAATTATTCTCAGTTCGTCTAGAAATAGGCAATTCCAAATTGAAGCTACAGCTTTTGTGCTGTCACGCTTAACTGGGAATCTGCCGTCTTGCTCAATTGATCCTTCTTTGTGCGAGAGTTTGCCAGATTTACAATTGACAGACCCTCATTTCTTTAGAAGTGATCAAATTGATGTACTTATTGGTGGCGATTTGTACCCTGCCATAATTCTCCATGACATCAAGAGAAACATTCTTGGATCTCTTTTGGCACAAGAAAAAGTGTTTGGCTGGATCTTTACAGGCCCTACGTCACGTTATGAGATATCCAGCTTCACTACCTGCTTGAGCCATTACAGTGAAGTTGCAATTGATAAACAAATCGCACGTTTTTGGGAGTTGGAGGAACTGACTAAAAAACCATTTTTATCCCCAACTGATAAGTTTTGTGAAGAAAACTATCAGAAAACCACTAAACATGATAATACGGGTAGATATATAGTTACCTTACCATTTAAAAGTGATTTTCCCCATGACATTAATCTGGGATTTTCTCGCGGCATCGCTTTCAAGCAATGAGCTAAAAGTGAAGCTCGTTTGAGTAAAAATCAAGAATTAAAAATGCAGTATGATGAAGTGGTGAATGAGTATCCCAAATTAGGTCACATAAAAAAGGACACCCCCACAATTTGAAAGGTCGCCATCTCATTATTATTTACCGCATCATGCGGTAATAAAGCCAGAGATTACTACCACAAAAGTTCGGGTAGTATTCAATGCGTCGAGTCCCACTTCGAATGGGGTCAGCTTGAATGATGTTCTGCGTTCAGGACCAGTTTTTCAAGCTGATTTAACGTTTCTGTTGTTAAAATGGCAAATAAGAGTTCAGTCTCCAGCTTTAGAAACATCGCTTGAACGCAAAGCTGTGAAAGTCCACTTTGCATATCTTTCAAAATATTAAGATGTTTTAGAGCGGTTCTCTTCACTGCCACGGGCGTTAAGAGTGTTAGCTTACGCGTTTCGTTTTCTGCATCGCACCCATCCACAGTATCGTGCGACCTTTTCAAAAACATCAACGTATCTGGAAAGTGCAGAAATTAAGTTGGTCAAATCACGATTGGTGCTTTTGTGTCAAAAATTCCTGTTTCCAAATGAATATCATTTGTTAGAAACCAATCAACTGGTTGGAACTAAAACTTCAATTTTAGCTCTTAATCCATTTCTGCACAAAGACAAGCTTTTTCGTGTTGGTGGACGTTTAGCCTCTTCTCGAATTTTGTCATACGACGAAAGACGAATTTTCTCGTCTGTTAGTACGTTTTGTCCATGAGATCTGTCTAAATGGGGGGAATCAGTTAGTGCTTCGACTTATTCGAATGCAATACTGGATTCCACTTGTTAAAACCCTCATAAAGTCGACGCTGCACAATTGTAAAACTTGTGTAGTACACATGAAGCGCCAAAGGACACAAATAATAGCGGCTCTGCCAGCTGAACGAACTGTCATCTCACGACCATTTGCGTCCACTGGCATTGACTTCGCTGGCCCCTTCGACATTAAAAGCTACATAGGTAGATTGTGTCGGAAAAGTAAGGGCTACGTCTGTTAGTTTGTGTGCTTTTTGACAAAAGCAATTCATTTGGAACCCACTAGCGACTTATCGACCGCTACGTTTCTCGCAGCATTTTCTCGTTTTGCTGCTCGGAGTGGCTGCCCAGCAAAAATGTACTCCGATAATAGTACAAACTTTGTTGGCGCCTCAAATGTTCTAAAAAAGGACTAAAACTTTCGGAGTGCGTGACATGAGGCCCTTTTAGCCCAGTATGCACATCACTAAATTTGAGGCCACTCTCAGCCATGTCCGAAAATCCGTTTGATTTTCAATCTCCGACTCCAGGTCATTTCTTGGTTGGCGGCCCACTGCTCTCACCAGTGGAGCCAGAAATATTTGATCCGCCTTTGAATATCATCAACCAATGACAAAAAGTCAAGGCGATGCATCAGCACTTTTGCCACCGATGGAAAAATAAGTTCTTGAAGGAGATGCATCGGCGAGCAAAGAGGAAAACTCTTCAATTGGACCTACAAGTAAATGACTTAGTTGTTATCAAAGACGACAATTTACCTGCGAAAAAAGGCGATTAGGTCGAGTTTTAAAAACGTACGTCGGCAGTGACAATAGAGTCCGCGTAACTGACGTCCGCACTGATAGAGGTTGCATCACGTGGCCTATTGTGAAGCTTATCACTATCCCTGTGAACTCCGTCACCATTTTTTCCTCATTTAACCCTTTATTTTCTTTCTTTACTTTTCGTCTCGTTTCAGGATGTCAACCACCAACATTGTGCGTGATCTCTTGGAGAAAATGCTGTTGCAGACTGACTCCGAGATGGCAACCAGCGAGTCGGGAACGGTGCGAGAGAAGACCCGGCTTACAAGTCGTCAGTCCAGCATGAAGCGCGCTTCTAAACGTAGTCGCTGTAGTGGCGCGCAGTGACACCGACCCTAAATGTCGCTTGTGCTCCATGGAGCACAATTTTGCATAGTGCCGACGGTTCTTAACCATGAACATGGAGGAGCGGTTGCGAGCAGTACTGCTTCATTTTTACTGCTCTAACTGTCTCTCCGCTGTTCATGTGCGAAGGGACTGCCGGAGCAATGTGAGATGCTGTCACTGCGGTGACGATCACCACAGCCTGCTTCATTCCCGCCCACGGGTACGAGCTAATCGCTTCCGCTCCAAGAGATGGTGTGCCAGACGTTCTCGGAACCAGAAGCTATGGAGCTCGAAGTTCCAGCCTGCATCTGCAGCTGAGGACCCGAAAGGGTCAGGGACGCCCACAATCCCTCCCGGAAGGGACCGCAGTCGTACGATCATGCGTCTACGTCTAGGGACCATTTCCCGAAGCGGTCTCCCCCCGAACGACCGACAACAACGAGCCTACAGAGCGTCATTTCGCTGCTCCCCACGGCTGTGGTGAGCATGTGGGCACATGGTGGCCTGGTGCAGGAACGTGCAATTCTAGATGCATGCCTCCCCCAGTTCCGGATCGCCAGTGAGTTGGTCCGGAAGTGGAAGCTTCCAACTTCCATAGTCGACGGACGGGAGGTGTGCACACTGGTGTTACGCGGTCGGCACGGGTTTAATGTCCACCTAGAGCCAGGGTCGAGCGCAGGTTGGAGGCCATCACACCATCCCGCGACATCGACGACAGGATCAGCCAAGGCTATCCAAATATCAATTTGGCTAATCCACACTTCTACAGAAAGGCGCCTGTACGGCTTCTACTATTGATTGACGTGTACGCAAGGGTAATGCAGTGTAGTGTCGGCACAGCGGTGATTTGTCAAATTGCGCTCTCTTTCCCGCTTAAAGAGAGCGCTTCTCGCTGCCTTGTCTTAATATCTGTTTAGTTTTAAGAGATTTAGAACTAAATCTGACTCCTGTCTATTCACTTCGATATAAGGGGATTTTTTAAGCATTTGGTTTTTAAAAATTGGGAAAAAACCACAAAACTTGCAATAGTGAGTGAAATATTTATTTGGAGCAATACATCAATGCCTGCTCAAAATATATTACCTCAGCGGCTTCCTTTAATTAAAAATTTTGTTTGTGTGTTGTGTAAAGTTATTTTTTAGTTTTAATTGTACTGTGATAAGAGTTATTATAAAATCTAATGGCGTCGTTAAGCATCTGTGTTGAGATTGTGAGTTTATTCCCTAAATTGAAAACCCTTATGCGTTTCGTAATCTTATTCTGTATCTGAATTTCCAGTGTGACTAATTGGTTTCTTTACATGGTATTCAATTCCTTCCGTTGACAGAAAATTCCTTATATTTTGTGAATTGAATTCATTGTCAAAAACAAATTTTTTAATTTTTCCTCTGATTGCTAAAAATGCTCCTACCTTTTGTAGTGTACTTCATCTTGGAGCCGTCAGTGTAAAAGGAAACATCGAAGGCTAGATCAGGTCCCTGGTGAAGTTGGTTTGGGAGTGTTTAGTCGGTGTTTTTAGAAATCAGTTCCCGAGGTAGCGGATTTAGAATGTTGCTGTGTCTATATGGCCTATTCCGCCAGTAGTAGGACTCTCTGAGTCTGACTGAACTATTTGTTGCGGTAAGCTTAATGTGTAGATAAAAATGTGTTTTATTGTTAAAAAATAAACAAAAACATGGTACTTCAGTAAATAAATAAAATAAAAATAAAAAACAAAATATTGCAATTTTAGTTCTTATCAGACTTGTTATGAATAATTTTTAACGGGTAATCAGAAAAGGGAGAGTTAATTTTCAAGATAAAGTTTAAGAACTTTTTGGAAATTTTTAATGCAAATTTCTTCGTCAATATTTTTGAAAGTAAAAAAAAATGTGATGTCTCTATCTGCTATCTTAAAAATGAAAACTCCCTTTTCCGATTCCCCAGGAAAAATTAAATTGGGCTGAATAATAAGCCCTAACCGCAGACTTAACGTGAGCGTTATAAATCAAATTTTACAAGAGAAGCATTTTCCATGTTTTTTTTTGCGTAAGCGGTACATGTAAATTTTATTTTTGTGTTAGATATAATTTTAGAACAGTTTAACGTAGAGATGTGAAATTTTTGTAGTTGACGACTGTGCTGTCGTACTATCGCTTGCTATTTTAAAATTAATTTAAGGTTAGGGTTAGGTTTAGCGGTTAGGGCTCAAAATATTTGTGTACAAGTGAATGCACAATTAGGGGAACCACATGTCTTCACCAACTGAAGGTAGAATAACCAACATGTCGGTTGGTTATTAGATGTACTGGCGAAAGCCTGTTTCGTAATTGGTTCGCTATGAGACCAGCATGAGAAAATAACCTTTCGAATGGTACCGAAGTTTCAACAATTGATAAATATTTTTCTTGCAACGGCCCAAACAAAAGGAAATTCAGTTTTTATGCATTTCCAGACAACAAGCGGATTTTTATTAAGTTTTCGATCAACAGCTAGGCGAGCCAGATAAAGGCGCAGCTGAGTGGGCGTCCCTTCAATTTCATCAGTTGTAGAGTCCATGTTTGTTTTAACCACTCCTCCAAAAAACATAATGTCACTGTTATTGGATTCTTGATTATTAGATATCAATGCCGCTATCATAAGTTCTTCATTTTAAATTGTTGCTTATCTCATCTCGGCATTCACAAGATCACCTAAATGGAGGGAGATATTTGCAGCAATTACTTATGTACTCCCAAGATTGTAGATTGCTTGAGAACACTCACAGATATTTTGAAATGCGAGCTTTTTGTACCTAGGATCAAGAAGTGTTAAAGAAGCGTATGGTTTGACCAATTCAATATTGTAATTTTTTTGTGATTTCAATAAGCACTCGTTTTGAATTATTGCCAATTTGACTTAGAGCAGAACATTCTTCTGTTTTCTAAATATTAAAAAATTCTAATAAATTTGTATAACAGCCCTATTCTGGCAAAGTAACAATTGTTACCCAGTATTCTTGATATATCTATGTGTTTGTTGTAATGTTTTTTTTTAAACAATTTGAAGCTCAAAAATAATAAATTTTAATAAAAATTACCACCTGCTTTTCAAATAGTGACAATTTCATTCTAGAAATAAGCGTTAAGGTTTTTGTTTCACATAAAATGAAAAAAATCGAAAGTAAAAGTCAACTTTCGACTTTTTTCATAATCAGAAAGTCGATTGCCAAAAGTCGAAAATTATCAAGCAAAAGTCGACTTTCGACTTATTTCGACTTCAACTTGCACATCCCTAGCAGAAGGCTATGAAGGCCTTCTTGACCCTTTGTTCTATTTTGATTTTGCAGCTTAGCTTAGAATCTAGAATAACTCCTAGATATTTTGCTTTGATGGATAGTGTAAGAAGTTGTTTGTTTAGCTTTGGAAGGACAAAATTGTGGGGAATAGCATCAGTTCCTTCTTGCTAGGGTTAACTCCTAGACCACACCTGGCAGCCCAGACACTGAGTTTTTCCAAAGCTACCTCCATTACCGCGTAGAAGGGATCAGTCCTGACACTATTACAACCACGTCATCCTCATAAGCCACCACTTTGCATCCATTGCAATTTAGTGTATAAAGAACTTCGTTCATGGCGATGAGCCAGAGTAGGGGGGATCACTACTCCCGGCGGAGTACCCCTCCTGACAAATCTCGTTAGTTGAAAACCACCCAGGTCTGCCTGGATTATTCTGTTACTGAGCATTGAGACTATCCAGTTTCCTTACCGATGTTGGTCAGGTAATCAAGAATGGCCTTAGTGTGTATATTGTTAAATGCCCCTTCTATATCTAAGAAAGTCGCAAGAGTGTATTGTTTAAAGAAGATTGATTTTTCAATAGTAGTGATAACCTCGTATAAGATGGTTTTTGAGTTAAGATGCATGCTAGGCGTTGAATATGGTAGTAGCCTCTAGAACGTCTCTAAGATAAATATCCAGAATACGTTCTAGGGTTTTCAGTACGAATGTTGTGAGGCTTATTGGTCTGAAATTCTTGGCTAATTAATGACCTCTCCTCCCAGCCTTGCTAATAAATATTACCTTAACTCTTTTCCAGCTCTTTGGAGTATAGTTAAGGCGGAGGCAAATTGCGAAGGTAGAAAGTAGGATAGGTGCAACTACATCTTGTAGTTTCTGCAACATTGTTGGTAGAATCAAATCAGGGCGAGATTTGTATGGAGAGAAACTGTTTAATGCCCAGATAGCCCTTTCCATTGAGATAAAGGAGCCAGTAGGAACCGCAGCAGTGGCATCGGGCGATTCTAAACCTATGGTCTCTGTTATGTCAGAACATACAATTTTCAATTTTTATATTTCATAAAGTTAGTATTTTCAGTATCAGTATTTTACTTAAAACCTTGAAGTATTTGAATGGTTATTACCATCACTATAATACCAAAATAGTGGGATTGCACAGTGCCCAATTCGCCTTTATGTATTAGAACTATGTATAGATACAGACTGAACTGTAAAGTAATTTAAAAATCACTTGTTAAAAACTAAGGTAGTGAGCGCAACGTTTTTTTATATTGTTCTTTCTTTTTTTTCGATGAAGGTTAGCCCATTTTTTTCGAATAATTGATAAAAAACTTTTCATACAAACTCTTATGATTTTTCATGGCGCCCAAGCAAGGACTAACTTTATTTAAATTGTAATTTGATTTTGTTAAAAACAATCTTCGCGTTTTTAATTAGTCGCGCACTTTTCTTCGCATTTTATTTTCGTTTATGGTTTTCGTGCGTTGCTGACAGTCGCTAAAAAGGTTTACACTGAAGCACCACCATTCGATGGAAAAGTTCAAGTTGGTCAACGTTGCAGCATCCAGAGTATTACGTCCAGGAGGATTTATGGAGCATAATCCCAATTGCCTAGTTTGCCCAAGAAAAGACCAGGTACCAAGTGCGAAAAATCGAAAGCCAAAGTTGAACATATTTCATAAATTTTTGCTCCAATAGTTAGAGCAGCATACATTGTTGCAACAAACAAAAGTTACAACGTTTGGTCATTTCAATCTTTGGCATCTTGCACTTCGCTGCCGTCTCTCTGTCGACTCCTCTGCCGACTTTCTCTGCCGCCTTTTAGCTGTCGCTACTAATAAAACGCTTTCGACTTATACCACGTTCACTGCCCAACTTCACTGCGGCGTTTAAAAATTGTAAGTCGCGCTACTTTTCCCGGGATCGATTTCTACCGCACTGTTTGAAGGTTCACACAAGACTGACTCGTTGTCTGAGTTTCCTCTTTTTGGGTAGCTTGGTTTCTCGACGGCTCTTGCTTTTTTGTGTTAATTGTTCGTTTTTTATTTATCCCTTCTCGTGTGGCTTGCTGCAGATACCTGGTTGTTGCCATCACGTCACTCTGCCGCTCTGGCTTGCCTCTATGAAGACAGCTTTCATATATATAAACTAATTGGTTTTATATATCTCCTTCTCGTGTGGCTTGGGGTAGGTGTCTTGTTGTTGCCATCACGCCACTCTCCCGTTCTGGCTTGTCTTTATTAAAGCAGCTGCTCAATATATTAGTTAACTTGTTGTTTTTATGCTTTTATGTGTGGCTTGATGTAGATATTTTCTTGTTGCCATCACGCTACTCTCCCATTCAGGCTTGCCTTTATTTAAGCAGCTTCTTGTATAAATTGTTTAGTTTATGCCAGGGCCTCGTTGCCATATAGCCGCTATCGGCTCGTGACCATGAAAATATAAAATAAGACAAAAGATTAATAACACACTAACCAAAGCCCACACAGTAGGAAAAAGAATACTTATTACTACGAGTCCATACTAATTGAAACTATTTATATAATCCATTCATAGTTTAATACTTTTATTATATTTGAATATATCTTATTCCAACATTATGAAATATTATTATAATTAAAGTTTTTTCCTAAATGACCTCTTTATTTATTATGTTGACTTTATATGATTTAAATACAAATTCTAAATGTTTGATAGTTTAAATCATACTTGATTTTAAATACAAATTCTAGTTGTTTGATAGTTTAAAATCGTTTATTGAGCTTAAGGTCAAAGTTAGAACAATTAATTGTTCTAACGAATCTTTCCAAAGAAACAACAACATTAACAACAACAACAAAGTTTTCAATATGAAAAGGAAAAATTCACTAGCTGATTTTATTGCAATTTCGGCCCGGCTAAAGGCTTCATCAGAAATCTTTGTGATACCCGTGCAAACGCGCACTAACGCACTGCACCACAAGGGAGATGAGATTTGAAGTGTCAATTTTTCAGTTTTTCTCAATTTCATAATTTCACATTTGTTGTTGTATTTTTGCTTTACTTTAGTCTCTATGCTTATGTTATTATATGTAGTCCAACAGCCTGCTGGAAGTCTCCACTAACAAATCATGTTTACTTAAGTTGTTTTTAGATTTTTGCTGATATTGTTTTCAGCTGTTTCCGTTTGGTCGAGCTCTACCATTTGATTAAAGTTTTTTCCTAAATGACCTCTTTATTTATTATGTTGACTTAATATGATTTAAATACAAATTCTAAATGTTTGATAGTTTAAATCATACTTGATTTTAAATACAAATTCTAATTGTTTCATAGTTTAAAATCGTTAATTGAGCTTAAGGTCAAAGTTAGAACAATTAATTGTTCTAACATATCTTTCCAAAGAAACAACAACAACAAAGTTTTCAATATGAAAAAAAACCACTAGCTGATTTTATTGCAATTTCGGCCCGGCTAAAGGCTTCGTCAGAAATCTTTGTGATACCCGTGCAAGCGCGCACTAACGCACTGCACCACAGGGGAGATGAGATTTGAAGTGTCAATTTCTCAGTTTTTCTCAATTTCATAATATCACATTTGTTGTTGTATTTTTGCTTTACTTTAGTCTCTATGCTTATGTTATTATATGTAGTCCAACAGCCTGCTGGAAGTCTCCACTAACAAAGCATGTTTACTGAAGTTGTTTTTAGATTTCTGCTGATTTTGTTTTCAGCTGTTTCCGTTTGGTCGAGCTCTACCATTCGATTAAAGTTTTTTCCTAAATGACCTCTTTATTTATTATGTTGACTTTATATGATTTAAATACAAATTCTAAATGTTTGATAGTTTAAATCATACTTGATTTTAAATACAAATTCTAGTTGTTTGATAGTTTATGCTACGGATGAAATGTGGCGTCGCAATTGAGCGTCGGGCTGACTCTCACCTTGGGTTGCGGTGGACGGGCTGCGTTTCTGGTGGCGGTGATTCCATCGATGCCTGCCCTTTACGAATGGGTGACAATCTTGACGCGATGTAGAGGCTTAAGTTGTAAAGACACAATGGCTATTGGGTTAGGCTTTGTGGAGCAACGAACTAAAAGTCACCCCCCATTTCTAAGGTTGTAGACGCCATGCCGAGGGAGATTGCACTGATGGTGCCGGGTCTAGGGGTATTAGATCGCGAATGGTGTCTCCTCAGGGCAGCCCACTCCCTGTTGTATACTAGTAGGGTAGGGCGGATAATGGGGATCTCTGTCCGTTCGGTCCGTATATTTCTCCCCAACTCGTAGGATTTTTTTATGTTAAAAAATAACAATTATAAAAAGGAAGGGTGCGCTGAGGGAACGAGTCCTGAAGCGGTGGAGTCCCAAAAGGATTTAATCGTGGAAGGGTGCTGGAAGCCACAAGGTGACCTGCCGGGCCTGGTGGACGATAAAACTCCGAAAGGAGTGGAATTGTCAGCCAGTCCCGTCGGAGCTGCAGCGATAGGGAACGATGCTGATTCCGAGGCAAAACGACTCCGTGTTAGGGAGAAGCAGAAGCGGAGGAGGAAGCGAAGGAGGGCGGGCACAACCGCTAGGGAGAATGCTTTGGAGTCCCCCGTCAGTAAAATGGCGGACCAATTTCAAAGCATGTCATGCGATGAGTCCACCCCGGAGACGAACGAGCGGAAAAGATTCAGGGAGCAGCCTGGACCTTTCGGCGAAGTCGTTACAGAGACGACTCGAACCGGTGAGTCGGAAGGTGGACAGCTTACGGCTGTAAGCTCTTCGGCTAAGGATGGGGATGGGGAAGGTGGACATCCTGTAAAGGTTGATAGCCTTCCACATAAAGGAAAGACGTTGGGAGCTGGTGGACGACCCTCAAAAGTCGATAGCCAGGGCAAATCGTGGAGGGCTGATAGCCAGAAACCGAGCGGTAGTAAAACTTTGCCAAAACAAAGGGTTGCGGACGCGAAGTCGAAGGCTTTAGCTGGAGGAAAATCCAACCAGGTAGGGGTTATTGGAAGCTGCCGGACATCCTATGCTATGGTAGCAGAAAAAGACCTCTTAATGGGCATCGTAGATTGCTCCATCGATGGTCAGTTGGGAGAGTCTCAGTTAGCGGTCTTTAAATCCTCTCTCTTGGAGTCTCTCGACACCATCAATGAGAGTGATGGCGATGTAGGTTTTGTGGGCAATGCAAACTTGAGGATGGAATAATTGTACTTAAGTGCAAGAACCCATCATCCAAGGTATGGCTGTGCTGAAACGTGACAAAGCTCAAGAACTTATGGGAAGGGGCTGAGTTGCGGATCGACCGACTGTACGCATTGAAGGACGTTAGAAGGATGTTTATCTTTGTTTACGGAACTCCTGAAAGCAAGGAGGTCATCCTTAGGAGGTTGCAGACCCAGAACCGGTGCGTTGCAGACACTTCTAAATGGAGAGTTAGTAACGTAACGAAGTTCGGAGATGCAAAGGAAGGAGGCGTCAAGCTCACCGTGTGGTGCCGGACGGATGAGGTGGAGGCGATCAGGTTGGCAGGAGGGAAACTCAACTGCGGCCTTGATCAAGCTCTCATCAAATTCGGAAAGGATGATGCAAGGTGAGTGCGATGGAACCCCTGGTACGGGGCTGGTGGGGAATCCTGCAAGGGAAGAACCACCAGGGCGGGTGGTGAGCCCGTACCAGGAAAACCTCGTTGTATGTCAACTCAATCTACACCATAGTAGGGCAGCATCAGCAATGATGATGCGTTGCATGGAGGAGGATGGAATTGACATAGCAATGCTTCAGGAACCTTGGATTTTTCACAATAGAATTAAAGGTCTCTCAGAGCGAAAGGCCACGCTGTACCAACCAGTAACAGATGGCAGGCGACGGACTTGTATCTTGGTGAGACATGGTATACTAGCGGTACATATGCCACACCTATGTTCCCCGGATCTCACCGTTGTGAGAATTGGGGATGGTACAGGTGCTTGTATGGTAGCTTCAGCGTATCTTCCCTACGACTCTCCAGACCAACCACCTTCAAAAGAGGTGAAGAATCTGGTAAAGTACTGTGAGGGAAGGAACATTGGAGTGATGATAGGATGTTATGCTAACGCTCACAATACTGCGTAGGGTAGCACCAACAACAACGACAGAGGAGAGCAATTGCTTGAGTTTGTGGAGAGGTACAATCTGTTGGTAGCAAATAGAGGAGCACAACCGACTTTCGTTGATGCGAGGCGAGCGGAAGTCATTGATGTAACTCACATCTGCAGGAAGATTCTGAACAGAATAAAAAATTGGAGGGTCGTGGATAGGCTAACCATGTCGGACCACAGATCTATACAGTTTGAATTCAAGTACGGAATCCGACGCCAGCGGAATAGCAGGAAGGTCAGGATTCCCAAGAATACAGATCCTGTGAAATATAAGGCGAAGTTGAGGGAAACACTGACCCAAAAAGCGATAAAAAAACCAGGGAATACGGTGGAAGTAGAAAGTCATGTCAAACACCTCAGCTCGGTCATGGTCGAAGCCTACGAGGTGGCATGCCCAATACTTTCAGTAGACGATGGTGATCCAACGCCATGGTGGTGCACGGAACTCGAATCTCTGAAGAAGAAGGTTAGGAAGGCCTTCAATCTGCACATGAGAGGGGGAACCCCAGAAACATGGGCAAACTACAAGGCACGGAAAAGGGAACTGAAGTACCTCATACGACAACGGAAAAGGCAGTCGTGGAGAGACTTCTGTTCTGGGATGGAAACTATATCAGAAGCATGTAGGCTTCAGAAAATGGTTTCAAAAGACCCATTCTCCAAAGTGGGACTGATCCGGAAAAAGGATGGAACCATGGCAGAGAACCTAGAGGAGTCCATGGAAGTTCTGATGGAGGTGCATTTTCCTGGAAGTTTTGAGTCTGATGACCCGTGGACACCCTTGAAGAAAGGAATGCACAGGGTTGACAGGCTGGAAGCCGAAAGGATGATCACTATGGACGGGGTGAGGAGTGCTATACGCTCATTTGCTCCGTACAAAACATCAGGGATGGACAGTATATTCCTCGCTATGATACAATGGGGGAAGATCTCATTGCACCTAGGCTGTGGGGTATATTCGTTACTTGCCTAGCGACTGGGTATGTTCCGAGAGTCTGGAGAGAGGCAAAAGTTGTCTTTCTTCCGAAGCCCGGAAAAAAAGATTATGCGGAGGCGAAGTCGTTCAGACCGATCAGCCTAACATCTTTTCTCTTGAAAACGATGGAAAGAGTGATGGTTGACTGTCTTGAGAGCACCTCGCTGATGCAAAATCCTCTGAGTAGATGCCAACATGCATATAGAGCAGGTAGGTCTACGGAGAGTGCTCTTCACGAATTGGTAATAGTGACTGAAAAGGAGGTATTTTCAGGAGGCATTGCGATGGCCACATTTATGGACATCGAGGGTGCTTTCAACAAAATATGCTTTGGAAGGCTGCGGCAAGCCCTGACAGAACGCAATGTAAGCCCAATGATAGCAAATTGGGTGGACAATATGCTCAAACACAGGGCTGTCAACATGCAGAATGGTAGAGTAAAGACTAGAGGTAGAGTAAGTAGAGGATGTCCCCAGGGCGGGGTGTTATCGCCAACCCTGTAGAACATAACTGTGGACTCACTACTGGTTAGACTGGATGAATCGGGCATAGACACGATAGGGTATGCAGATGACATTGCGTTGGTGGTCCGCGGCAAGTTCATTGACACCATCTCTGACATCATGAATGGAGCACTCCGAATGGTGGAGGAGTGGTGTCGAGAACAAGGCCTTACCGTAAACGCAGGCAAGTCAGACAATATTCTCTTTACTAGAAAGAGGGTAGGCCTGAGGACAGAACCACTCAGACTTTTTGGAGCTGAAATCAACATGTCCACGAAAGTTAAATATCTAGGGGTAACCCTTGATAGCAAACTGAACTGGAATGAGCATGTAGAAGATAGGATTCAAAGAGCCAAGAGGGTTCTGTTCCAGTGCAGACGCGTTTGTGGTCTCAAATGGGGGCTAAACCCAGAGGCTATGAAATGGGTTTACACTATGATGGTAAGACCTGTCATCACGTATGCTTCGGTGATTTGGTGGACAAAATTCAGCCAGAAAACCATTAAGAAGAGACTGGACAGAGTCCAACGGCTGGCGTGTGTTGGAATAACAGGTGCAATACGCACCACTCCAACAAGCGCAATGGAGGTTCTGTTAGGTATGCTGGCGTTGGATTTAGAAATAAAGAAAACAGCGGCGCTGTCAGCCCTCAGGATGTTGCGAAATGCTACGTGGCATGGGGCAACGGCCCTGCATGGTCATATTCGCATCCTTGATATTGTACAGAGAAATGTCACGAAGGCGTTTATGCCTATGGACGGAAGGCAGAGAGTAAAAATAACAGAAAAATGTTATAAAACTCTTATAACTGATGGAGCCGTTTGTGAAGAAATCGCTGATAGCGATATCAGTATATTCACAGACGGCTCTCTGATGAATGGCCGGGCCGGGGCAAGCGTGTACTCAAAAGAGTTAAGCCTATCCTGTGTACTGAGGTTGGGGAGGTTTGTGTCTGTATACCAGGCAGAAATGCTTGGCGTAGTGCATGCGCTGGACCACCTGATAGATGGCCGGATCAGTGGCAAGAAAATTGTCATCGCTCTCGACAATCAGTCTGTGATTATGTGTATGCAACGGACAGACATCACTTCCAGGTTGGCCATAGAATGTCTTACAAAACTCAATAGGTGCGCCCAGACGAATGAGCTCACACTTATGTGGGTGAGAGGACACTATGGCATAGAACAGAATGAAGAAGCTGATTCTTTAGCAAGAGCAGGATCAGCAGAAGAATTCTGTGGACCAGAACCACGTATCGCCATAGGCGACAATATGGTGGCAGGCCTTATTAAACAATGGACGGACTCGGAACACAGTAAAAGGTGGGAAGAAGCTGTTAATTGTAGGCAATCAAAGGCGGCCGTGAAATGGTCTCGTAGTGAGGCAGCAAAAGTTATCCGATACAATCGAAGGACTTTAAGCTGGCTTACTAAACTGGTCACAGGACACGGTCCCTTCATGTACCATCTCGGGAAGATGACTCTGACCGAGTACGATGCGTGTAGGTTATGCCTAGAGGAGCCGGAAACAGCAGCACACATTCTGTGCCAGTAGTACCCTTTGTCCAATGGGGGACGAAAAGGGACCCACTGTGGTCTGCTTCGGCAAATCCCCAACTTTTTATATATATCGATGCCTGGCAAATAAAGCCGGGGTAGTCTGGCTCATATAGGCGCGCTCACCAGGTCCTGAATTATTTGTGCTAATTTGCGCCGCTTGTTCATGCCCTCTTGAGGCGGAAACCAATGATGCGTTACTTCACTTAAATCCCGACAAGGTTCACGAAGAAACCTATCCACAAAATGAATCAAAAATGATCTACCGTCGCTGCTGAGGAACCGCGACCTCGTTGTAGGGCATGACATCGTCGTTCCATGCAGTATTCAGGCTCTCTGGGAATTTGGCCTGCTGCAGGTAATTTCTAATGTGCGTTGCTACCTGCCGCTGCAGATTCTTGAGACTAAGGTAGAAGTCCAAGATCCATATGACGCCGCGTAGCTTGATTGTAACTGGCGTCCTTTTGAGGCTAATAATCGCCACGTACCTGTGCAGCCTCTCGTTTATGGGTACGATGATGTTGGCTTTTTGATAAAGCTGTACACGCCGTGTCCAATTATTGACACGTGCATGGCACCCTTCTGGTGTCAAGTCACCGCCCGGCCGAGTTAGCTGCGAAATGTGTGCTAAACACACGAGTGCCAGCTTGCAGCTGTGCATTCTACTGGCGTATGTACCACTGAAGGTAAAAATCAATGAGCGAGTCGTTTAGGAACAGACATTGTTCGATCTACTCGTAATCGCACTGGTAGATGGTGAGGCTACCCGGTCCAGGAGGGTAGTGCAGGATTATCCGGGACACTGCAAACATGTCGCGTGCTATATTGGCACCGGTTGCGCTGTCCTGATTGCGGCTATGCCTTGAGTCCGTCGTCGCTGTCGATGATTCTGCTGCTGTCGGTTTTGCGGTAGCTGAGGATTTCGCTACTGCTGCGCTGTCAGCAAATTCTGCTGCTGTCAGTTTTGCGGTAGCTGAGGATTTCGCTGCTGCTGCTGGGTTGGCGGTACCTGAGGATTTCGCTGCTGCTGCGCTGTCAACAAATTTTGCTGCTGCTGTTTTTGCAGTAGCTGTTTTTCCTGCTGCCGATATTTTCGCTGCTGCTGCGTTTTCAGCGTATAAGTCGCCGTCGTGGTATAACCTCTGCCACTTTTCTTCCGGTGGCTGAACATCTCTGGGGTCGATCGTACGTTTCATCGCTAGGCTGGTACGAGATGCTTAATAAATTGTTTACCATAAAGTTGGAAAAATATACTCACTGAGGTGGTGTCAAAGTGTTGAATAAATTGCGTTAATTATAAATTGTCTGGCGGTAAGTTTGTTTTAATAAAAACAGTTGGGATTTTAGCTTGGATTTCGCAGTTGTGCTCGGTTGAAATTCTAACTAGTAATACGTTGAGTTTTAAAACTAGTAACGTTGTTCACATTCACAGGGCTCCTGTTACTGACAAAGAAAATGCAGGGCTGCACTGCAACTGCACTGCATTCACATTGGTCTTACGTCGCTATGTCGGACGACTTCTGGCAGTCGTACTTCACTGTTCGTGAGTTGGTGGGTGTATCACATGGCCGATTGATTGAAATTTAATTTGTTACTTGAGTGACACCGTGCTTGCCTTCAACTCCAACAGTTTTTATAACGGATGTCGCCGTGCTCGCCTTCTACTCCAACAGTCCTAAAACGGATGTCGCCATACTTCAGTTTTTCACGCGGATGTTGCCGCGAACTGACCGGTTTTTGACGCAGTGGCTGCTGCGAATAGCACGTTCTTGACAAAGTGGCTGCTGCGAATAGCACGTTGTTGGAGCAGTGGCTGCTGCGAAAAGCACGTTGTTGACGCAGTGGCTGCTGCGCTCCCACAGTTGACGCGGATGCTGCCGCAACTTTGCAGTTGTTAACGCGGATGCTGCCGCAACTTTGCAGTTGTTTAAGCGGATGCTGCCGCAAATTTGCAGTTGTTTAAGCGGATGCTGCCGCAAATTTGCAGTTGTTTAATCGGATGCTGCCGCAAAATTTTGCAGTTTTTCAAGCGGATGCTGCCGCAAAATTTTGTCTCTTCATAAATCTTCTTGAGCTCGCTAAGGTGTATTTTACGTACGCGTAACTCTCCTTTCCTTCAGATTTTGACTATTACTAACTATTACCCTATTACGCAATATGACCCTTTGAATTTCGGTGCTAACTTGGCCGCGAAGCTGTGGATGGCACTTGAAAGTGGGTGTTTCTTCGCTAGAACTAACTCGCCGACCGCCGGCTTCCAGTCGCAACGACGTAAATTTTAATTTTCTAACAGGTATTCGCAAAAAAAAGCACTAAAAAATGTTGCTTACAACGATATTCGCGATTATGCTTCAATTAATCAAATTTTTTAATTGTCGCTCCCTTTGAGCTGGGAATGCCAAAAGAAAAATTTTGACTTAGCACAGACTGTTTATCTTGTCAAAATTTAAGTCACCAATTACAAAAAATCGATAAAATACTACATTTTCGCAAATGTATGAAAAGACAAAAAACATTGCTAAGGATTGTGATATTGATGTAAGACACAAAAGGATTATAAGGAAACAGACTCATCGTTCGAATCCCAACGTTGAAACCATAGACGACTATTTTCGCATAACTGTTTATCCGTTCGTTGACTTCTATATTAGGGAACTTGGAAAAGGTACACCAAATAAATATATTAATTTTATAGTTGCATTTATGTACATAACTGAATTCTTTTTAATTTGCTAATGGTTTACTAAACACGAAGACGGTATTTTATTTAAATTGGTAAGATTAGGGTTTGATCCATTTATTAAACGGCTTCGAAATTTTTTTAATGAAAGATATTTTTCTGTACAAATTAATGAAGGATTTTCTGAATTGGGTAAGTTAAGAGCGGTGTTCCCCAGGGTTCAGTTCTGGCACCTCATTTATATAATATTTTTATTCACGATTTTCCACATGAATTGAATGGTTCAAAAGGTATATTATACGCTGATGATTAATAGATATATGCGCATGATCAGTCTCCCCTTAAGGCTCTTGAATTGGTATCGGTTCATATATCAAAAGTTGATGAGTTTTATAAATATTGATAAATTAATATAATCACTTCTAAGTCTGTAGCTCTCTGCTTGAGAAATGCCTCAGGAAAATGTAAAAGCTTTCTGATTCCTGAAAGCAAACTATTACAACTTTATATAAATGGAGTTCAAATTCCATTCAAATCAAGTTTCATATATTTGGGTGTTAATTTTAATAAACTCGTTAAATTTAATGAGCATGCTAGATCAGTTATTAAAATAGCTATTTGCTTAAAAGGCATGTTTTCTAGACTACTAAACAGCAAATATTTAAAAATGGAAACAAAACTCTTAATTTATTAAATCAGCATTCGTCCTGTTCTGATTTATGCATTCCCAATTTGGTTTTCTATTTCACCTTGCGATGCTAAAGAGTTGGAAGTTCTAGAAAGAAAAGTATTTAGACTTTGTGTAGATAGAAATTTTGAATATTTTGTGAAAAAATTTTTAAATAAATTCATTTATAGTAAATTATTCATCAATCTTCTTTGTAAATATGCTTTATATTCTGAAAAAAATTGCAATTAAACTTTAATATTATGATAATTGCGTCATTAAAGAATTTTTTTTAACACCAAATTTATTTTAACTTTTTTATAAGTATATATCTATAAATATATTAACATACAATTTAAATTAAATAAATCTATATGAATGTTATTTTCTTTTATATAAATAAAAATAAAATAAACTGGCCATTTCAGCCCTTGGAAGGACTTTGACCTAGCTTCTATTGATCAATTGTGGTGTGCGTGTTATTAAATGTTTGATCACATATGATCGAGAACTGGACCTACGTGTTTTATGCCGACTCCGAACGGCTTATGTTCTCAAGAAGCTTTACATGGCAATTTTTACTCTCTGAGGTTTGCCATTGTCTGCAGAGAGGTGACGACCGAACAGAAAAATTAATTCAATTGAAAAAACTTTCTGTCTGAGCTGGAGTTGAACCCGGGCTGCCGCGGTTCTTTAGCTTAGGAGGCACGCACTCTACCCACTAGGCTAGGGTCGCCACAACATACCTAACATTTTCTTTTATACCTAACATTTAATGTTTATTTAACTGTTCTTATTTTCTTCCAGTCGTTTGTTGTAAACAAAGTTTATATGAAAAACTCTCTCACTCCGAAGCCAAAATGCCGGGAGCAAGCATTGTTTTATATTTTGCATGTCTGTGACTAATTCTGTAAGTTTCTCTTTTTTCTGTGTAAGCACGTTGCATTCATCTTGTTCATGTTATTAGAATAGTACAAATATAGTTCTAAGTTGTCTTTATGTTAGTGTGCTAAAATTGAATTATGAAAAAATGATCAAAGTCTCAATATATTTTACTTACTGACTTACTTGCATCTATGTTCATACACTGCCTCAAACAACAATTCGTAAACAAGAAGTCTAAACAGTAATTTGACTGTCTAAAGAAAAATATTCAAAAGAATAAAACAAAATAAGTTTAATTTGAAAGATTTGAGATTTACTTTTTTTGTATAAGAAAAAAAGGTTGTCCTATTTTTACTTTTATTGTTATAACTTTAAAACCGGTTTACTCCCAAGAGAGCGCTCCCTGTTTCTTGTTCGTATATTGTTTTCTTTTTGCATGCAGTTCTGATGTTTTATTCGTTGCGTGCACTTTGTAAAATAATATTATGAGTAACAGTCATAACAATATTCAAGTGGACAATGAGGAGAATAACAAAAACTATTTCCCGGTCTCGTTCATCAGATCAATATGTGATTCAAAAGTTGGAATAAACCGGATTGTACGAGACTGCACCAGAAAAAGGACGAAAAAAATATTAGACCAACGTTTGGAGCGGAAGATTGAACGTATGGTTAAGGAATGTCCCAAAATAAGCTCTGTAAAAATTACCGCTGATATTGGGAAATATGATAGCGTTGTCGTAAATCTCCAAATCAATCGAAATTTCTTGCATTTAGTTGAGTATAAAGCATGTGTTCCTTAAAAGAGTCCCTTATATTTAAGAATGTGAAGCTTCGTTTGGAATATGCCAAAAAATATGTTGAAAAGTCAGACGACTTCTGGAAAACAGTAATTTCTGCGAACGAAAGTAAGTATAACGATATGTTTGTCGAAAAGCAAATAATAATCGCCAGTTAAACAATTTAAAAGCTTCAGTCAAGCTACACTCCACGGTCAGCTGGTGGAGTGAGGAATTTGGTTTTTGTGGAAACAACAATGGACAAGACATCGTATTTAAATAATTTAAAACAAACTCTTACTTTACCGAAACGATTTTCGGTTTGTACAGGACAACGACCCGAAACACACATTTCGTCTTGTCGAGAATGGTTGCTTTACAATGTAAAGCAAGTGATTCCTTACTTTCCCCAAAGCCCTGATCTTCACCCCATAAAACATCTATGGGGTATATTAGAATTAAAAATACGACAACGCACCATAACTAGCAAACAAATGCTAAAAGTTGTCGTCATGGATGAATGGAGCAAAATTGAATCTGATGTTACAAGTAAATAAGCCTTATCAATGCAAAAAACGTTTGAAGGTTATTTTAGGATTTCATACTGGTTATTGAGAAATGTATTAAATTAGATTTATTATAAGGTTTTTTATGATATACGGAGAATTGTTTGAGTTGTGTTTTTGAAGTGTAACAAAATTTTAAGTTTTTAAATAAAAGTATTTCATACAAATTCACGCTTATTTTTCAGTTATGACGACAATATATCGTCACTCAATATATACTCGAAAATGTCATTTCGAGTTATTCGATTGAATGTTTTGCATATAACACCCATATTTCTGTTGATATCCCATACGTACGGACAATTGTTTGAGACAGTGTAACTGAATTCCTTTTAATTTACTAAACACGAAGAAATCCTTAAAGGATTTTTAGCTATTTTTCAAGATACAGAAATTTTTAAATCTGCTGAAGAATTAAAAAAAGTTAACTTTAAATGCCCTAGAAGTATTAGATTAGATTAGATATACTTTTTTTAAATTTTATATACGTGCTATTAAAAGAGTATAAAAACAATCCAAAGAAACTCAATAAAAGAGGTTAGTTTAAAATAATTATAGCTTTTTTTTTTAATGTAGGGTCGATGAAATGGTTTGACAGCACTCGCGATTCATCGAGAACATAGTAGAATTTGAATTCTCCATGATCGAGACATATCGGCTGAAGAAGTCATTGATGAACTAACAAGCAAACGACGCAGGCTTAACTTTTTGCTTTAAAAAATTAACAAAAAATATAAAAAAAGTTAAATAATATCTTTAAAATTTGATTTTAGTCGACGTCTTAATTTATTTGTTGCTTTCTTCGGGCTAAAGGTTCAATTGAAACGAGTTTTTGCGTTAGCCACCTTTTAGTTAAAACACTAGCTTCTAGCGAAGCAAAAACTCGTTTCAATTCTATGGTGCATTTCGACAGATTGTCGAACACCAATGAATATTGAAATAAATAAGAAGTAACTAGAACAGATGGCAACCAGAGATCTGCAACGGATAGCTTTTTTGCGACTCTGAGTAAAACCGAAAAAAAATAAGTACAAAAACATACTCACCCTTAGCGCACGCAACTCGACTCATATTCTCTTCTACGAAGCTAGAATATGGCGGCTTAAATAAATATGAGTATCCTAAGTCATGAGTCGGATCGGGAAAGATCGGGTTTTTTCGGTTCATAAATACTTATGGTTGTTGTCGTCTTGCTGATACTTATCCTACTTGCCGAAATACTCACAATCGACACAAGTAGCCGAATCACTCGGCTCATCTGACACAGATATGAAAGAGAGCGCAGCAGTAAATAGTGAGCGAGTTTTTTGTATTTGTTTTGTGCTATTTTTTCCTGAGCATTTAGATACCAACAGATGTGTTATTCTTGTGTTGCTTTTTGTTTATATCTTAAACAGTGCAAACTGCGCATTAGGTAAAGTTGTTGAGGCTTAAAAATAATACGCAGTTTCGATAGTATCGTAAGTGTCATTAATTTTCTGCAATCAGCAATTATTATTAAATTTGTAAAGTATTTTCTTTTTTATTTTTCTGTTACCTGAAGTTGCTAAATCACATGCGCAAATTTTAAATTAAACTTCTATTGCACTTGTTTATGTACAATAAGCAAACACACGTGCGCCGCACAGTGGTTGAGCCCCATACAAAATTCAATAAATAGAAGGACTCATCGTAGATCAATTAGATTTCGTGTATAATTTGGAATTTGCTTTAAAAGAATACACACAAAAATATTTTTAAATCCGCCCTCAATCACGCCTACCTCCCATACAACACAAATATTTAAAACGCCATATTTTTTTTGTCTTGAACCAATACAAGAACCATTCTGTCAGAAATCTTCAATATATGTCTAACATACAAAAGTTTTTTTTTGCCACGCCCACCTCCCACAAGGAATTTTCCACTTCACGTTTTTTCCCCAATTTCAACTTCAATGAAGCGCAGCATCTAAACTGTTTTAATTAGTAGTTTATAGTATTCAAAGATATTATTTGTTTGCTTTTTATAAAAACGGAAAAAAATCATAAAAAAAGCTTATGGTTCCTTTTTTATTGGTTGTAAATGTGATACTATCAACAGTTAAAAAAGATAATAGCATACTTTTTGGCATTGTGATAAAGTGAGCACAGGTCGTGTAGCATAAATACATGGCTTGCATATACGGAGAAAACTGTTTGCTAAATTAGTATTGTGGTTAAGCAAAACTTGCGCTTGATTCTCAGCCACTTCAAGATATACTTAAGTACTCTTGTAGCGAGGGACTTGGTAAGACAGCAAATAAATCGTCAGTACCATTTTACTCGCGTAAGTTTAAAAAAGAGTCGTACGTTTACTTGGTATGCTTTTCAATTAAAAAATAATATTCTTTTCTTTTCAATATTTTCTGTCGTAATGAAAATTTTATTTTATAATTTTGAAATATCTCAAATAATTTTCGTTGAAATACAAATTATATTTTAAAAGTATTTTCAAGTAAAGTAAAGAATTAAATATTCAAATAATATGACAAAGAGTGAAACTATATAATGACAATAATTGCAATCGTTACACTCTGTAAATATATTCTAGTATTGCAAAAGAAGAATTATAACAATTTAAACCATTTATCGTGTTTAGTAAGTAAATGCTTTCACTATTTCCATTAAAAATTTAACGATTTTAAATAAAAAAATATACCTATATATTAATATGCCACATTTTCGTAAGAAGTGATCGGTTAATAAAGAAATGCCTAAAAGCATACTAAATGACTATAGTAATAAACCCTGAGACTAAACAAATCTATATTTTCTTCGAAACGCATTTAGTTTTTACCAAATGTTGTTCAAGGACGCAAAAAATTCTGTCAGTTTTTTTTTAATCGCTCAACTTAAAGTCCAATTTATTTTTTTATTTAAAATATCGTCGACATCCGAAGATCATTATGTTTTATTCTGCTAAAAATAAATGTACGTTTTTTTGTCATATCAACTTTGCCTAAGAAATTTATTGCAAAAAAAAATTTTTTTTTCAAGTATGCAAAAAACTTTTTCAATAATGCTTTTTGTACTTAAAATAAAACCAGAGTGCAATACATTTTCTCAATTGTCTGTAATAACTCTTGAAAAATATCAATATTTTACGAAATTTTTTCAAAATTTTTACATCAATCGTACTTTAAGGCGTCTAACAAAAAACCTATATATATTTCTGATAAATATTTTAGAATCGTGCTAGTTAGAATATTCTTAAACAACGCAAAGAAAAAATTCACATAAAGAGGCTATCAGTTTATTTCCAATTTTCAACCTCTGTGCGCCGGCCTTTTGATTTTGTTTTATTTTTGTTTATGTCTAACAAACCAAAATCACAAGCGTTGTCATTCTTTTTTCTCCATAGAGTGCAACAATAAAATACCAAGAACGAGTTTTCGAGAAAAAACAAACAAAAAATGAGAGCTCACATGGCCTGCAGACATGTTCTTACAAAAAGTGCATAAGCAAAAAAAAAAACTAAATACCGTTGAGAGACGTTGGCAGAGAAGTAGCAGTACTCAGAGTACACTCAAAATACATTCGGATCGAGCGCCTTTGTAATAAACTGACTCAACGCACTCATTAAAAACGGCTCGAAGTGGATCGGATCACGCCGCTCTCGAATATGAGAATGCACTTATACCCGAAGAAATGCTAATGAGCCGAATGCCTATGAGTATTTTACACATATGGATAAGTATGGATAGAGTTGAGAACAGCACGACACTCGGGTATGATTTGAGTATCCAAATTCTGTCGGATACTCATTGCAGTTCTCTGATGGCAACCTTGGTAGAGTTGATGGCTATGATTAGGGTTACCGGAAGTCTAGGGCAAAATAAGAGAACTTTTGACAAAAAAAAAGAAAGAGAGAATTTTTTTTATGTTTTGCAAAGTACAAACAACAAATAAATATTTTTTTAAAATATTATTTTTTCAGTTTTTTAGTTTTCAAAACATTTGTTATAAAATAAATACATAAATATAAATGTAATTAAAAAACATTTTACACTTATTATTTCAAAAAGTTAAGCAAACTTGAGGTTCAAGTAAATGATACCAAATAAATAATCATATTAGAGTTTTTTTTATAAAGTCTTTTAAACTGAAGAACGAGATCAAATTGTCATTAACTTATCAAGCCTCCTCAGAATCATACTTAAAGCTTTATTGAGCTTGTTTTGATAACCATTTCTGTTTTTGAAATTCGTTGAAAAACAACAAACACGATAAGTTTTTGAAAATATAATTTATTGTTAAAAAAGCTCGAACCGTTGATATTTTCAGTCTATTTCTTTCATTTGACCAGTTCAAGCCTATTGGTGAAAAAATTCTTTCGACGTTAGCGTTTTGTGCAGGCAACGAAAATAAAACTAAGAAATTTTTTAAACTTTGAAAGTATATCACTAATTTTTGGTTGGCTAATTAAACTAATATATACTTAGCGTCATTTATGCCTTTTCTGTTTTCCATAAGTTAATAAATTCGATACAGTTAAGTATTTTATTTAAATTTATCCATTAAAAATCTGAAAAATTTTTAAATTCTTTGAACCGTACTTTTAAACAATTATAAGATATTTTGTGCAAGTTTCTAGAAAGATCTATATATCAAGTAAAATTCCCTGGAACGTTTTTTCTTAATAATAGTTAGGGCCAGAGATATAAATTTCTTATTAAAATGTAAAAAATTCTTTTTTATTTCATTAAAACCTAAAACTAAACCTTCAAAACCAATTTAGGGTTAATCGATGTCTCTAAAGGGGTGAAAAAATAGCTAAGACGAAATAGTCATAGTGGACACTTAACGTATGCAAAAATATAGTGGTCACAGCTACGGTTAAGTTACGTTTGTTCAGGGATGGCGTTCAGCATTGCCATATAGCTATTAACTTATCAGAACCTCGCATTACCGAGATAATTCGTTTTTTAGTCGCACGGTAAGGTTGTGGAATAGTCTTCCTGCGAGCGTGTTTCCCGGCAGTTTTGAGCTGTGCAAGTTTAAAACAAATCTTCACCAACACTACTCCATCTATCCACCCTCCAACTAACTATCACCCATCTTCCGAATCAACACAATGCTTATGTATTTAAAGGGGGCATCCCCTGAGCGTTGTTTCAGTCTAAAAAAAAAACTTGCAAATCAGTGTTGATACTTTTCATGCAAATTTCTTTGTGTGCATTTTTAGTAAATTTTTTATTGATAGATATATTTTGTCTCCAACAAAAAAAAGAGGACTTTTCATTTTAAAAAAAGATGAAAAAAGATCTCAAGAAAAAAAAGAGAACATGTCCTCTTTAAAAGAGGTATGATGGCAACGCTAGCTATGATCTATAAATAGCTTATTGCTTTAAAAATGTCATATGATTAAGTAGTCAATTTTAACGTAAAATTCAAACGAATTTGTTCAAACATGTGTGAAATCATATACGGCTTTAACAGTGAGTTGATCACAGCTTGATCACTCAAAGACTACTGAAGAGGAAATGTAGCAATTTCCGAAACAGACTGCATAGTCAGCTAAGTGATTGACTTTATACAGAGTTGTTGTTGCCTTTTTAAAAACTTGATCTAGCTCGCAATTCAATTCATGTAATAATTTAAATAATAGATCAAAATTAATTCAATAACTAAAAAATATATAACAAACTTATTCTCGCACTGATCTGATCTGATCTGCTCGCATTACTCTACACGGCTTATTTGTTGATCAGGTTAGAATGCCATATTATGGCGTACCTCAACGCTGGACGTGGCGTCAGCGTACCTCAACAGCGATCTTCATGATACTGTCTTTATGAAGCAACCCGAATATTTTGTGAGCGAGCAGTTTCCAGATCGTGTGCTGAAGCTAAATAAACCACTTTATGGCTTAAAACAAAGCGGTCGAGAATGGAATGGAAAGCTAGATTCAGTTCTAAGGCAGATGGGATTCATACCGTGTGGTAGTGAACCATGCGTTTATACTAAAAATGAAAAAGGTAATTTTAATATAATCGCAGTTTATGTAGACGACCTTATCCTAGCCAGTTCGAAAATAGAAGATTTAAATATGATTAAGGCAAGCATACTTGACGTTCCACAGCAGGGGTCCTAACACTGACCCCTGAAGAACACCGCCAGTTACGTTGTACGTCTTTATGCCATTGTCTGTTGAATATTGCAGCACTCTCTCATCGAAGTAGTTGGCTATGACTTTCGTAAGGTAGCGTGGTACAACAAACTCCCTTAGGGACATCAAAATCTTGGCCCAGTTAGATGAGTTAAATACATATTGTAGACCTAACACGTTGGTATGAGGCAGTATTGTTTTGCACCATTTCTCCATCTCGTTGCCTTCGATAGCTTTATGTGCAGTTGTGGTGACAAAGTTTTTGGCGTCAATCGTTAAGTGCAGTTTTCGAGACCTTGCGGTGAGCCTTTATGGCAGTTTCGAAAAAATTTCGATACACGAAAATCAGACTTGTGATGTTTGCTAAATTTGTATTTTTAATTTTTTATTGAAGAGTATAAAAACATTGAAGTTATTTTCGTACAAATTAGTGCTCGATCGATTCCTGATTATTACACTGATGCCAGTGTTTACTATACAGTACGACCTCGCTCAACGCAACCCTCGCTACACGCAACTCCTCGATAATCTCAACACCCAAATTGTACGCAAAGTATAAATTGCAACAAAGTGCAGACCAAAATTTCCGAATTTTTAAAAAAATAAATTTTTAAGTTTTTGCAATAACCTCAGATTTCGCAATTGGCTTGAATTTAATTGGTTGCGTTGAGCGAGGTCGTACTGTATTTTCAAACCAATACAAAAAATGCTGATACAAAACCGATGACAGTTTTAAAGTTCTGACCGATATCGATGCTTAAATTTCTTGCCGATGCTGATGCCAACAAAGCGTTCGAACACTACAGCCACCGTTGAAGCAGACAAGCCAACAGTCAAACGTGAAAATAAAAATCAACTTGGAACAGAAAGACTCAGATGAGTAATAATGAAAGTAGTTAGTAAACTCTTATTAATACTTCTATTTCATAACAATTCTTTTTAAAATTATATTTAACTTATCTTTAATAAAAAATGTTTAAGAGTTTTATTTTAAAGACTTTTTTGGAAAAAAGGTATAAAAGTTTTAAGCTCTGATACAAATTACTACAAAAAATGGGCTAATACTCACCCTGACAAATTAGAGTTGATTTTATCTTCATCTGCAATAAATTCTTTTGTAATAGAAACTGGTGGATCATGAAAACTAACGCGTTTTTTTCTCTTAACCGAATTTTCCATTTCACTATCGTCAAAGACATCAGGTGGAAATTTCCTCTTCAATATACTAGTAGAAGGGCTTGCTGTTGGCGATGGAAGAGGCTTTGAAAATAGAAGGGTATCGTTTGAACTATTATAATTATGAGTAGGTGTGTTTTCAATAAATGCTGAGCTTATTGTGTCACAGATAGCCGTTGCAACATTATCACTGCTTGCGTTAAATTCACCCGATATTGCTTTATTTAATTCGAGCGGATTTAAAAGAGTGGAAGAAGTTTCACATCTTTTGTTCCGAATCATATTAATAAGCTGTGCTCCACGTCCAGTAAGTCGAGAAGAAGTTTTGGGTTTTATGTTTGGACTATTGCTGTTATTCGTTATTTTTCTGTCAGGTGGTGAAGACTGAAATGTAAATTAAGAAAAATAAAAGATAACGAACGCGTTTAAATAATTTCCATTTAACATATTAATGGTTTATTTTGTACTTTCATCATGTGTATATAATTGTTTGTACTAAGAACGTAGGCAAAAGAACCAGTTGGTAAAAAAGCTTCGATTTTAATTTTTATATACTATCAGTTTTTTATCCTTAACCTAACACAGTGTATGCTAATGGGATTTATAAATAAGAGTAAAGGCCTAACTTTAATAGCTATATGATGGCAGACGGAGCTGTCAAAATGAAAGCGAGAATTTAACCCGTCAATTCCCATGCTTCTGTCTGATGGGAGAATATTATTTTTTTTGTGTTAATTGACGTGTTTAGATATTTAAAACATGAAAAATAAGAAAAAAAATTTACATCCCTTATTTTTTTTGTAAGGGCGGTGTCACCTACAGGTGACACTGGGCGTAATTTATGCTTTTAACTTAATATGGTAATAAGAAGAATACGACTTATTTCTATTACAAGTACATTTCTATTACAAGTTACATTCAATAACAACAAATTGCAAAAACAATTATTACAGTACTTACCCTTTTGGCATTTTTATAACAATAAAAAGTTTCAAAACCACTTCGACGCACAAAAATTTCAAAACTGTTTGAGACAAATGAATAATTTGACAGATGATGTATGTGTCAAGGTTGCCAAAAAAAAAAAATAATATAAATACTACCGTGTGTTTACTTTATAGTAGTAGTAAATTTTTTTCTCATTTTTTTTTTTGTTTTATAGGATAAATAAATTCTTCAATCTCTGTCACCTACAGGTGACACTGGGAATTGACGAGCATACCCATACTTGAAATTGCCACAATTTCGTTAAGTTTCGTTGACTTTCATTGGCTTTTTGTAGAGCGACTCAAATCGCACACAGCATTGGCAAATGTCAAACAGTTGTTTGTTTAAATTTATTGAAAGCCTAACAGCAAAAAGTGCGCTAGTTCATTTTAGTTGTTAATAAATTATTCATAAAATTGTTTTTTTTTTTTTATTTCGCATATTAATATTGAAAAAATCTCACAAATAAGCACAAATAAAAAGAAAACTATTTTGTGACTTTTCTCAATGTCAGTATATCGCAATTACGACAATTTTTGATTTTGAAAACAGCCTGCTGGCTTTTCGTTTAGTTTTTGGCATTAGCATATGCCAGCATGTGGCTATTATAGTCAGGTCTTAAGCTTTGCCTTTAATAGTTTTTTTTTAAACCAATAGCTCCGCACTGCCTAATACAAATTCCATGCTATGCAAAATCGGAACTTCGGCACATTTTTTGTAAATACAGAAAGACATGATTTTTTATATACAGTGGTGGAAAAAATAATAGAAACAACATTAAAATTTGTTTGAATAGCTTCCTTGCGTAAATTGAAACATTCCAATTTGATGTTCACTACTGTAACTCAAAGTTAACTAACGGTACATTCTGTGGCTACTTGCATTTGCTTCTTTTTAAAATCATTTTCATTTAAAATTCGTTTGAGTGATACAGGCACGTGTTTGATTTGGAAAAAAAAAATAGAAACAAGTTCAGTTTTTGCGTTTGATCTGGTAAGTAAAATTTTAAACTATTTTTTTAAGCGAGTTTTATGTATAGATAGTCCTTAAAATACAAAACTTTATTATTTCGCCAGCTTTTTATATGAAAATTTTTTACAAAATTAACTGTAATGGGGCGTGGAAACCACTCAACTGAAACGTAGCAGAAACTAATAAAAAATCTTTGCAAAAGTGAAAAAAAAAAAAATGGAAGAAATTGCGAAAATGATGAAATGCTCCAAGAAAAAGGTTTTTACTGTAATTCATGCTGGGAAAAAAGCTGAGAACAGGGGACGCGAGCGAAAAACCACAGAACGCCAGGACAAACTGTTGGTACGTTGCAGTAAAATAAGCCCTTTTAAATCTTCTGAGGAACTAAAAAGGGATTTAAATATCGAAGTTACCAGTAGAACTATCAGAAACAGATTAAGAGAAGCAAATTTGCCGGCAAGAGCTCCACGAAAGGTCCCATTCTTATCCGCAAAGAACATTAAACTGCGACTTGCGTTTGCTAATCGACACGTCGACCGATTAAATTGGAAAAATGTCTTGTGGTCGGACGAAACAAAAATAAATTTGTTTGGATCCGATGGAAAAGTTTATGTACGACGTCCCCCAAATTCGGCCTATGACCCAAAGTACACCAAAAAAACTCTTAAACATGGCGGAGGGTCTATCATGTTATGGGGCTGTTTTTCCTCAAACGGTGTGGGTCCAATTTATTTGATAGATACAAAAATGTGTGCACCAGATTATGTCAATATATTAAAGACAACGATGCTTCCATTCGCGGAAGAGGAAATGCCTCTTAAATGGGAATTCATGCAGGACAACGATCCAAAGCATTCATCGAAGCTCGTAAAGAAGTGGTTTAGCGACAATAGTGTTCAGGTAATGGAGTGGCCATCGCAATCACCGGACCTTAACCCCATTGAACATCTATGGCGGGTCTTGAAGAAACGGCTGGGTGACTTTAGAGCACGAAATAAACAACAACTTTGGGAAAAAGTCAAGGAGCAATGGTATTCAATACCGCCGCGAACATGCGAAAATCTAGTGAATTCTATGAATCGTAGATGTATTGAAGTAATACGAAAAAAAAGGCGGGTCCACCAAGTATTAAGTCAAAATAATTTTGATTTCTTGTATACTATATGGAATGATAAAATATTTTTTTTATTTTTGTTTCTATTATTTTTTCCAATAGTAAATTGGAAAATATAACAGATTTTATGTTAAGTTATGTTAATGTTGAATTTCATTAATTTTTCGATAGACAATGTAAGTAAAGAAAATATTTGCATACTTCTTTTTTTTTTAATTTATTAAATAAAAAAATTTATAAAAAATACATAAAAAAATTTTGCTTGTTTCTATTATTTTTTCCACCACTGTATATATGAGGAATTTTTGTTTGAGGAAAACATATATATGCTTCAATCTGTGATACGTTTGCCTTTGTCTGCAGAGCGGTGACAACCGAACAGAAATATAAATTCGATTAAAAAGCATTATGAACTTAAAACATTTGTGTACCATATCTTTTATAATAGTAATGCATAGTAATGTAAAAGAGAGCAGCGGACCAAATGGATAACATGGACCATTTTGTGGATTGCGGATTGTGGAGTTTGTCCAATTGTGCAACCGTGTCGACCAAAAATAAAAACCAAAAATGATATTTTTGTTTGACCAAAAAAATATTAATGATTCTTATTTAAGATTTAAAAGATAAAATCAGATTCCTATTTTTATATCTGAGCAAAAACTTGAAAATCATAAAATAATGATTAATGCTTAAATTTTTGGATATAGCTTAATGATAACAGTCCCTGATACAAATACCTTTTCAAAAAGTTGAAAAAATAAGTGGAATAAAACAAGCCCAAACGAACAAAGGTTTACTTAGTCGCCACACATATTCCCTTTTTTAAAACCTTATTAATACATTTTTGTAGAACTTTCTGAGATTAAAATTTTTATCCAGAAACACCCAACATTTGTAATAAAAAAATTTAATGATCGAAATCGGCCAACATTTTTAAAGAAATTTTCTGAGCTCAAGAACTCTGATGTAAAATCTTAATTTCATAGACTTAACATTTTAATTTGTATTCAATTATAATAAATAAATAAATAATGAATTTAAAGGATTTAGTCAAACTATTTGAAAAAGGTCCGTTTTAACTTTTAAACTCGAGATGATGGCAAAAAGACCACCATATGTAAATCTGCATTCCAAAATAATCTATATATATAAAAGAAAGTGTCCGAATGCGATGTAATCCCATAACTCGAGATCGGCCGAACCGATTTGGATAATTTTTTTTTAAAATGTTCGTTTTAGTCCAAGTTAGGTTTTTAAGGAAAGAAAAATTGACCACGCCCACTTTTGCGCCCACTTTTTTTGATTTATCTAAAATCGGAAAACGGCTGGACCGATTTGGATAATTTTTTTCAAATGTTCGTAGCAATCCAATTTAAGTTTTGTCGGAAAGAAAAATTGACCACGCCCACTTTTTTGATTTATCTAAAATCGGAAAACGGCTGGACCGATTTGGATAATTTTTTTTTAAATGTTCGTAGTAATCCAATTTAAGTGCTTACTGAAAGAAAAATTGACCACGCCCACTTTTGCGCCACCTGTTTTGAAATCTATATATATAAAATTAAGTGGCAAATTTTCCTGTTCGCATACTCCTCCTAGACGGCTAGCCCGATTTCAATTAAATTTTCAGGGGTGATTGGGGTCTGTGTGGAGGGTGCACATAAGAAATTGCATGTGTGTATCTTTGCACGTTTTGTGCCACACCCCCTTTTGTCGCCCACAAATCAATAAAAATGCTGTATTTAAGACGGTTTTGGTCGTATTAAATTAAAATTTGGTAAATAAGTTCGTATGATAACTATAATTAACTTTGAAAAAAATGGGCGTGGTCACACTTCATCTACGCCTACTTTTAAGAAAATATCAAAATACTTCGAAACCATTGGTCCGATTGAGCTCAAATTTTGTAAGTACGCTTTGCTTTGAGTACGAGATGGTTTAAGGGGCAATGCCACACCCCCTTTTACCTCCCACATATAAATAAAAAATTGTTGTTATCGAATAGCTTTAGAGTTATGGGTCGCACAGCTTAGAAATTCGGTATTCGACCACAATTTAGACGTACCGTTTCTGTGATGAAATTTTATGGGAGTGGACAAGGGGGAGGGGCACCTCCCATACAACCCAAATTTGTGATATCGAATAGCTTTGAAGTTATAGGAATTCATCTTTGGAATTCAGTTTTTGACCTCAATTTACACATGCAGTTTCAATGGTTTTATTTTATGGGCGTTGGACAGGGAGGCGTGACATCTCCCTTACAACCCAAATTTGCGATATCGTATTGCTTTGAAGTTATAGGTTGACAGCGTAAGAATTCGGTATTCGACCTAAATTTATACATGCATTTTCAATACTTACATTTTGTCGTCGTAGGGCAAAGGGGAGTGGCACTTCCCATACAACCCAACTTTGTGCTATCAAATAGTTTTAGAGTTATAAGTCGTACAACGCCGAAATTCAGTATTCGACCTCAATATACACATGCAGTTTCATTGATTCAATCTATGTTCATTGGTAAGAGGGGCGTGGCACCTCCTATTTAACGTAAATTTGCGATATTGAATATCAGCGTCAGAATTCAGTATTCGGCCCCAATTTATACATGCAGTTTCATTAATTACATTTTATGGGCGTACGACAAGGGGGCGTGAAACCTCCTATTTAACCCAAATTAGAGATATCAAATAGCATTGGGGTTATAGGTCTCACAGCTTTGGAATTCAGTATTGGACCTCAATGTACACATGCAGTTTCATTGATTACATTTTATGAGCATTGATCAAGGGGGAGTGGCACCTCCCATGCAACGAAAATTTGTGATATCGAATAGCTTTGGAGTTCAAGGTCGCACACCAAAATTTACGCTTGCAGATTTACTGATAAAATTTTTTAGAGTTTGTCGGGGGGGCGTGACACCTCCAATTTAACCCAAATTTACGATATCGAATAGATTTGGAGTTATAGGTAACTCAGCCTCAAAATTCAGTATTCGACCTCAATGTACTCATGCAGTTTCATTGCTAAAATTTTATGGGCGTAGGGAAAAGGAGAGTGGCACCTCCCATACAATCAAAATTTGTGCTATCGAATAGTTTTGGAGTTATATGTCGCACAGTTTGGAATTCGGTATTCGACCTCCATGTAGACATCCAGTTTAATTGATTACATTCTATTAGCGGTGATGAAGAGGGAGTGGCACTTCCTATACAACCCAAATTTGTTATATCGAATAGCTTTGTGGATATAGGTCGCACAGTCTCAGAATTCAGTATTTGACCTCAATTTAGACAGGCTGTTTAACTGATAACATTTTATGGGCGTTTGAATAGGGAGAGTGGCAGCAACGCGCCGGGTTTCAGCTAGTTTATTATAAAAGCATCGCTTTATGTCATTGTTGATGTTCTAAACGAAATTTCCCAAAGCTCTAAAAAATCGACAAGTGGACTGCATATTCGCTATCAAACCAACTCATTTCTGTGGACTTTATTATAAGTCTTGTTTTTATGAAAAATGTGCTAGTAGAAATGAAACTCCTGACGCCGTTGAGGAGATCTCTTGAAGATCTCTTGAAGCCGTTGAGCTGACTATTTTAGATGCTATGCAATTTATTTCTTGTACCCTTAAATCATTAGAAAAAATAAATTTGGACTCTGAAGGTACGGATAAGGATAATCTAATTCTAGGATAATCTAGGAAGGTACGGAAGGTACGGATAATCTAAACAATGCTGTTGCATTGTTAAAATATTTAAATGTTGATTCTGAAAAGAAATTCTCAATTCGCCGTCGTCTTGCGCCGAAACGTTTGGATGATAACAATGCCAACGCGGCTTATTTTTCGATGAACTGTTTTTATAGAAGAGAATTTAAACTTGTATTGGATAAGATAACCTCACTGATGCGAGATAAATTAAGCAGTTGCTTAGAAACAATAAAGCCTCTGTATGAACTCTTTAATTCAATTCTATCTTCTACTAACTTGACCCAAAAGCGAATTCTGGAATCAATAAAATTGTTATCAAAAAATTGTTTCTTGGATTCACTTCAATTGAAAGCGGAATTTTAAGTATTTTGTGATATATGCGAAGGCGTAGAAACTCTATCGGGTACAGCTAATGTTTCAGAATGCAATAAAAATATCTTCCTGTAGTTAACAAAATGTCGAGTTTGCTGTGCGCAGTGCCTGTTACTGTTTCAGGAAATGAGAGAATGTTCAGCAAATTAAAATTAGTTTAAAATTATTTAAGAACCACGCAAAGTGACTCACGTCTTAAGGGAGTATTCCTGGTTGGCAAAAACACGATAGAGATGAGGACATCGAATTCACAAGTACATCAGCAAAAAAATTTAAAAATAATGAAATCGAAGACATAAGCCAAATGTGAAGGAAAAATCGAGTTTAAAAAAGCGTCGCCGTATGGAATTGGCTTCAAAAGTGGTGTTCACTGCGCTTGCCCGACCACTTCATACATTTTTTCGTCGTCTTTGGTTGATGAACCGGCGCTTGATTTTTGCCATGAGGCTTTAAGGCATTGGGCCAAAAGGCATTAACACGTTTTGTGACCTCATGGATATCGGCAGAGGTGTGGGTAACTCGTTATACTACACTGCCCTGGAGAACTTTCATACAGCTGCAAGAGCGATCTATGGATACACTCTTTCAAAAGCCGCGAAAGAAGAGAAAGATGCCATGGTCACAGCCGATCCACAGTGCGACCCAACAATGTTTACCGTCTCAGGTGATGGCACTTGGAAAAAACGTGGCTTTTCTTCACTATACGGCGCTACAACGTTGATCGGCAAATACAGTAAACAAATAGTCGACTCTGTTGTAAAGTCCAGCGTATGCAACAGTTGCAATTATTGGGAAGCTAAGAAAGAAGAAGACCCACCGCGGCGAGGACGCGTCAAATTTTTCTGTCGTCAGAACTCAGGTTATAACACAAGTGCGGTAGTGGAACCTTTTGCCAAAGTTGCGTTGTATCGATCACTATCTGTTGTACCAATGGTTGTTCGATTCGACTTTATTAAAAAAAAAATAGAGGCAATTGGTTGTTTAACCCCGTGGCGATTTAACCCCGTTCTATCCTACATAAAAAAACAGAATTTAAATAACTCTTTGCGTTTTCAAATGAGAAGTTTTTCAAAAAGGGTAAAAAACAGCCTTCCAACCAGGAATACTCCCTTAATGACTTATAAATAATTTCATCGGAAAAGGACGTAGTTGATCTCATTAACTTAGATAATATTGCGCAGCAATGGGCTACCTTAAAAAAATAATTAATATTTAAATGGTATAGTTAAAAATAAAGTGTGTATTTTTTATTTAAAACACTATTTTTTTAATTAATTTAAAAAAAATTAAAAGAAATTGAAAGCCCTGTTTATTTTTTAAAACATACAAACTATGAATTATCAAAACAAAAACGAAAATAAATTTTTAAATGCTGATTCGATACTATTGAAATGCTTTTATTCTTCTTTGATAGAGGGAACGATATAAAAACTGTCTTTAAGGGATCTTCTTCACTTGAAAAAGATCGAAAGATTGAAAAGTGTTACTATATGTGGGTTAAAAATTTCAGGATTTCTTAAAACAGTACCAAAGATTAACGAAAAAGACCGTTTGAGCTGAAACTGTTTTGCATTATATTTATTATTGTAAAATCTTTAAGATTATTAGCTACAATCATCTTTTAAAACCTAAATGTTAAGACCTAACCCCTATCGTTAGAAATGTAAAAAATAAGGTAATTTTTCAATTTTTGTTTTGAAAATGGCGCCAAAAACAGGTATGAGGTTTAGTTGGCTAATTATACGTAATCTTATAGATTCAAGTATTATCGTTTAGATGAACTAAAAAAAAAAGTTACCTGTTGTAAAAACTGAGAAATCGTTGCTACTTTTTTGGATTCGAAAAACGATGTCCAAATTGCGAAAAGCTTAAGAGAGCAGATAAAACCCCAAACCAAAAAAAAGTTCAAAACATACATAATTATATGTATTTTGATGTACACAAGATTTTTTTCATCATTAAAAAACTTTAAGTAAAAACAATTACAAAGTGTTGTTCTTAGCCGTTCAAATGAAAAAGACCCCTTAAGATTTATTTATATTGATCGAACAGATGAGTAACTTTATATAATTCAACTATGTTGTATTTAAAAAAAGTCGGGACTTAAGGGTATCCAGTCGGCCGAAATACATTGAGACCCCCAATCAAAATGGCCTCGGTACGCCCCTGGTCGTTGCGTGTGCAATACCGCGTATATTGCAAAAAGGCTAAAATTAATTTCATTTCAATTCTGAAATTTCCTGATTGATTCATTCATTTTAATTTTTCATTAAGTGCTTATTTGAGAACAAAACAAATGTCTAATTTCAATGTTTAGTTCAGTTGAAAATCTATTTAATAGCTTTAATAAAATCAGTTTTTCTGCACTCCTGAAAAATTTTACTATCACCGTCTGTGTGTATGTGCAAGTGACGGATACGCGGTATTGCACGCGCAATGACGATATATTATTTATAATTAAGACCTGCATAGTAATTCCTAGACGAGGACGCCTTAATGTAAGTGGGAGGAGAAGACGTAGTATACATCGTTCTCAGATGATGCTAGAATTGCGAGCTTGAAGAAGACGTAAAACAAATACATATAAGTTAGCTCTCAGCAATGCACGACCAGAACGTAATGACGTTGGACAACTCAGGAAAATATGTATTTATTGTCGAGCTCTTCATTTCGATAGTCAGTTATTAAGAGGCGAGCTCTACTCATGTTGTAACAAAAGTAATACTGGCAAAAAACCCGTTTATGCACAAATCTATATGCATGATACGGAAGCAGCCACCCGAATCTTGGCCGATTTGTAGGAAAATCGAGAATGTGACATTTCGATCATGCGTAAGCTATCAGAACACCTTACAGCTCAAAATCCTGTTGCGCAAATTTTTCGCAACGTTAAAACTTGCGTCCAACGCCGTAGACAAAGGGGGACGGGGTCAGGGGGTCAAAAAACCCCTCTTAGCAATCCAGAATATTTTTATATAATGAATAAAAACACACATATTCCAAATTATTTAATTTTGCCAAAACATGAAAAATTGGAAATTGTAAATGAGTGGTTTGGTTAGATATTAAGTAAATTTAAAATCAAAATAAATATTGTACTTTATTTTTTGCCTTTTGATGCTAACGTACTAATGCACACTGGATTAGAAAGTACCGAAACCGAGGATTAATTAAAAAAATCAAACAAAGTTTTGACAATAATGTTTGGTACCGAGTTAAAGTAGATATATGACCGCATCACTGAGTAAATGTTTTTATTTTTTATTTGTTTATTAATGAAACTGCACGCTGTCAAATTTCACTTATTGTTTCTATTTTTGCGCAAAATGGTGAAAACTGATTTTTTAACATTTTTAATAATTTTTTTTTTCGTAAAGTTACAAAAATATACTATATTTTTAAATAGAGCCTTCAACGTCAGGTACTTATCTATATAGTAAAAAAAGTGGTGTGAAAAAGTATGAAATAATATTTTGTATTTCTTTTTTAAAAAAGTTCTCATGCTACGGAATTTATTATGTACATGCTGAGTTTTAAATGTGAATTGACTATAATTTATTAAGTGCTTATAAATTAAAAAAAGGCATTTCAACTTTTAGAATCAGAATTGAAATTTTGCGCATATTTGTGCGAATTCAAAAAAAAAAACTATTTCATGTGAAACAACTCTGCTAAAAACGTATTGTTGCTTTTTTAATAACATTGCATTTACTAAGCATACTAATTTTTTCCAGTTTGCTTGTTTTGTCGACTATTTTTTTTGTTGTTGTTGTTGTTTTTTTTTAAGAAACAATAACAAATGTGTTTTTCTTGTACCGGTTTTTGTATTTTTTTATTGCATTTCTTTTGCTTAAGGTTTATCTACCTTCGAAAGTGTTGCAAATATTGTGCATATATGTTACTTGGTATCTGGTTAAATAAATGTACGTGTGTACATTTGGACTCGGTTCTGATCGTGATAACAACCAGACGTGTTTTTGTATTATGCTGTGTTTAAAGTGCTCAAAGTCTTTAGCAAATGATTTGCCTGTTACGTGCAATTATTGCAGTGGCATTTATCATAAACAATGTGCTAATTTTGATGACAAAAAATTTAAACTTTTAAATGATAATAATAACATTGTTTATCTTTGTGACAAGTGTCTTATGTTTCAAGATAAAAAGAACATTGTGTCTGCTATTAGTCTCTTGACCACCGAAGTAAATTGCTTAAAACAAATGTTTTTAGACTTCTCGCGAAAAGAGGTCGCTGACCCTCCGTCTGATGTCGCGATTAACTCTCGTGCTATTGATTCTCTTGATGTTCCGCGCCTCAGCCCCCGTAAAACATCACCATCTAATAATGATACTCTAGCTCGCTTGCGTCCGCGTAAGCCCGCGTGTGTTCCTGCTCCCTCTGCTGAATTTTCAAATGTTGCTGCTCCAGTTTTCTCTGCTTCTGTTGACATTGTACCAAATGTTTTAACTACACTTGAGATTTCTTCGGATAAAGTTTCTGTCGCTGCTGCTGCTTCAGTTTTCTCTACTTCTTTTGCTATTGCACCAAATGCTTTTTCTACACATGAGATTTTGTCTAATGCTCCAACTCATACTAATGTGTGTACTTCGGATCAATTGCTGTCTGGTAATTGTGCTCTTTCCTCTTCTACTATTTGTGCATCAACATATGCAAACATTTGCCCTGCTGATCAACCTCTCTCCGTTAGTCGCACTCTTTATTTTGCTGCTGTTCAGCCACCTGCAACAGTGAATCTGCCGACTATTGCAATTACAAATAACAAACAATCTGAGTGGCAAAATAAAAGGAATAGAAAGCGCTCTCGCGTTGTTGTTGGTAACAACGAGAACACTGACTTGGATGTCTTTGAAACGATGAAATATGCACATATATCTTCATTTAAACCAACAGTAAGTGAAGATAATATTATCGCTTATGTCCAAAAATATGCTGGAGTAAACATACAAAATATTGAGTGCTTCAAGCTTGTGAAAAATTATGTTTCTTTGGATGATTTAAAATTTGTTTATGTTGCTGAGCATTATGACTTGCTATTCAAACCTAATTTTTGGCAATCGAACATAAAAGTTCGCCCTTTTCGGTCTTTTCCAAGGCCAGCATACGAATATTTCAGCTCCCTGAAAATTTATTTCCAAAATATGTCTGGAATGAGGACGTAAGGTGATGCTGTTTTTGCTGCGACTGCCGCTAATGATTATGATTTTGGGTTTTTTGCTGAAACTTGGCTCAACAAAAATTTTAATGATGAAGAATTTTTCGATCCCAATATATATCTTGTGTTTCGAAAAGATCGAGATGCTTCAAAAACTGGTCACTATCGAAGTGGTGGCGGACTCATTGCTGTCAAGCGTCTGTTTAGATCTTCATTATGCAGTTTGATAAACGTGGATACTCTTTTGGACCAGCTATGTGTGTCTATAGCTGGATTATCTGGCACACTTTTTATTTTCGTCTCACATGTTCCTCCAAATAGTGCGGAAGAACTATACGCTGCGCATGTTAATAATATTGAGTTTGCTTCTAATGTAAAAAATAATGATAATTTTTGTATTCTAGGTGATTTTAACTTATTAATGTTAAATGTTCTTTTTTCTCAAATGACATTTTTCTCACACCAAGTAACATTAACCACTCCAATGAAATTTACTTGGTTGATTCTTTTATGAGCGTAGACTTATCGCAAATTAATTGTTTTGCAAATAAACTTAATAGGATTCTTGATCTTATTTGTGTGAGTGCTAATATTAAATTTAATTTGGATATTTGTCCTTTTCCTATACTGCCTTGTGATATGCATCATCTACCACTAATTTTGAATGTTGAATTTATAACATCCGAAGGAAATAGAGTCTTTGATACTGATTTAAAATTTAATTTTAATATATGTAATTTTGACACCCTTAATAACACGATTTATAGTATAGTATACTGGATCTAGTTTATTGGGTAAATGCTTTTGACAAAAAAGATGCAACATATTGCTTTGATTTTTTTCTTAATAAGGTATGCGAAATAATGTACTATAATGTTCCAAAATTAAAGAAAAAAATTCATAGACTTCCATGGTATACTAACTACATGGCTTAAAAAAGTTAAAAAACTTAAGAAATAAATTTTATAAACTATTTAAAACCACAAACAATGCTCTCCATCAGGAAAAATATTCGCACTATTCTCGTGAATTTAATTTTTTAGATAAATTTTTATATAAGCAGCATTTGCTTACAATTGAACAAAACATTAAAACAAACCCTAAAAATTTTTGGCGCTATGTTTAATCTAAAAATAATAGCTCTTTCATTCCAACATCGTTATTCTGGGAAGATAGAGTCTCTAACAACATTTTAGATACCGCGAATCTTTTCTCGGAGTTTTTTTTCAATATAATTACTTAATCGATACTATGTGGAATGATTTGGAAGTTCTTGATAAAGTTGAACCTTGCATAAATTCTCGACACCTTTCTTTTAATGAATGCGATGTTTTAAATGGAATATCTCGCCTAAAAACTTTTATGAAAGCTGATATTGATGGGTTGTTTGCCTTTTGCTTAAAAAAATGTGCAAGATCTGTTGTCAAGCCCTTGTGTGTGATTGTTAATAAATCTCTTCTTTTAGGAGTAAAAATTTTATAAGTAAATGCAAAAATTGCATCTATTACCCCTGTATTTAAGTCTGGTAGAAAAAATTGTGTTTCTAATTACCGCCCGATCTCTAAACTTCCTAACACTTCTAAACTGTTTGAACATATAGTTAAAACTAAATAGGATTTTGTATTGAAAACGGTAATAACACCGTCACTGCATGGGTTCATACAGGGGCGGTCAACAACCTCTAAAATAGCTGTCTTTACACACTTTTGTTTATCTTCTTTTGCTGATGGATGCCAAGTAGAAACTATCTACACAGATTTTTCCAAAGCGTTCGACAAAGTTTCCCATACTATTTTAGTTGCGAAGCTTGCCAAAATGGGTTTTAATTCTAACTTTTTAAATTGGATAAGAAATTATTTAGCTGACAGACGTTGTTTTGTCGAAGTCGATAATGTTAAACCTACATCATTTATTGCAAAAGCTGGTGTTCCACAAGGCAGTACATTAGGACCTCTTCTTTTCATTTTATTTATTAATGACTTAAGTCGCTGTTTTTCTTTTTCAAATTACTTACTATATGCTGATGATTTAAAAATATACAAAGCGGTACGCAAAAGTTTGGATGTATCTTTGTTGCAAACGTAACCGTTTGCTTCTAAATATCAATAATAGCTATTTCCTGCTATTCTGTTCACGTAGCAAAAAAATTAGAGAGCGAAAATGAGTAATCCAGTCCTTGTCAAATGTTGCTATTTTCTCCTACACAAATCTGGCGAAGCAAAAAGTCGCAACGACTAGCAAGCTGCAATGTTTTGACGGCTAATGTCAAATTAGAGTACCAGACATTAACACAACACAAAAAAAAAATTCAGAATTGTGCAAATTAATTGTTTGCCAGGCACATTTAGTATGATGCAATTAACTGAAACAGGGAAGCCACTTTGTTCTTTTGATCCAACATTTGTCCAATTTTTAAAAATTTTTTACAAAATAAATAAACACATGCTTTTGACTTTTCTTCAAAAGTTGCAACTTTTTCCGAAAAATGCGTCTCCGTACTTTTTGCAATTTTTCACGCAAATACAGCATTTTTCGCCAATTCTCTCAAATTTTACAACTTGCTAATTTCTGCTACAAAAGTACGGGTACAGACCTATTAATTTAACGGAAAAAAGCATTTAATTGACACATTTGTCAGTTGCACGGTTTCTTGAGCTATATGGTACTTTTCACCTCAAATTTTAGCGGCGCACTTCGTCTCAAGCAAACCAATTAATGTGCGCAGTTACGAGTCCATAATATTTGGTTGCAATCATCTTTTTAGTACATAAAGTATTTTCATTTACGTCAAATCTGATAATACAGTTGCAAAAAATTGTTAAAGATCTAAATACAATGCTGCAAATATATAAATATTGTTGTCGAAACTTTGGAAAATATTTAAAAGAACGATAAAGAAGCACTTAAAGATATATTTAATAAAACTGAGATATGCTTTTATTAACTTGGAATGGAAATAAGTAAGCCTCGTTTATCAAGATACATTGTAACGGCAGAAAAAGCAGATGATTTTTATCGAAATAAGCTTCTCATTCAGTTCGTATATCAGTTTGTTTATCAAATGAAATTACGATTAACAAAGCATTGCAAATTGCAAATTTTTAAAAAATAAGTCCATCAAAAGTTGAATATTAAATCTTTTCAAACTGCGATTAGGGTATTGTATCCAAATGAAATAGATATAAAAAAGTTCGGAATCAAACTTGAATTAAAGAAAACTAAACGGACCAACAATAGAAACGAAAGTTGCAGAACAGCTCCTCTAACACTTAAATTATTTTGCGGCGACAATTGTAGCTGTATGAAATGGATGTTTTCGCAATTTTACAAAATTCTGGAAGTAATTGTTGCTTTGCCCTGTAGCACAGCTTGCAGTGAACGTTCCTTTTGCCCATTAAAGAGTTTGAAAAATTGGCTTCAAAATGCTACTGGAACGGAATGACTTACCGCTTTAAATAAACTAAACTAGACATTTCAGGCCTTGGAAGAACTTTGACCTAGCTTCTATTGATCAATTGTGTTGTGCGTGTTATTAAATGTTTGATCACAAATAATCGAGAACTGGACCTACGTGGTTTATGCCGACTCCGAACGGCTATGTTCTCAAGAAGCTTTACATGGCTATTTTTAATCTCTGAGGTTTGCCATTGTCTGCAGAGATGTGACGACCGAACAGAAAAAATAATTCAATTGAAAAAACTTTCTGAGCTGGAATTGAACCTGGGCTACCGCGGTTCTTTAGCTTAGGGGCCACGCACTCTACCCACTAGGCTACGACTGCCCCACTGCCTTATCGCTATTAAATATTCATAAGGATATTTCTGTGAACGAGGAAACTGTTATCGACAAATTGGCCTCGCGCTCTACACAATTGGCTTCGTATCTTCAACTAAGTATAAATATGTCTATCTTTTTAAAATATCTGTTTTCGTTGCTTAACTTAAATAAATACTTGTCGTCCTGCTCAAAACCAAGCTATTGAATCAACTTTGTATGCAAAGAATTTAAAGAAATAAAATTTCATTTACTTTTTTCACTTCGACTGTTGAAATCAGTTAAGAAATTTTGAAATATCTTAGGCCTTTAGAAATCCTATGGAAATAAAAAAAATATTTTTTTGCTTTAGTAACCCCCCCCCCACCCCCTTAGGAAATACCTATCTACGGCGTTGCATGCGTCTGAGATCAACTTGAGATGTCGCAACACAAAAATGTTAGGATCGTAATTTTCGCTGAATGGTCATGTAAATTTCGCTGATCAACGACATTTTAATTTGCCGTTTCATTTGTAGCTGACGTTTCATTTTTAGGAAATGATGTTGCAGCAGTTTTTAGAGCAGGCGACGGATGTCCAGTCGGGGAGTGCAACCTAATTATATGCCCTGTTGATGGAGGTCTTCGAAGCTTAGGTTGCCAGCATTCAAGTGTTGATCCCATGGCACATCTTTTTATCTTTCCGCTTAGTGATGAAGGTTGGTATCGTTATATGGTTCATGATGGAGAACACGCAACAGCAGTAAGAAACAATTAACTCAACTAAAATATACATCATATCGTTTAGCACTACGGGAAGAATGAAGTACTCTTCATAGATCCCAAAAGCTTTTCTTGGCCTGGGTAGTTGATATGCATAACAGCAGCTTCTTCGAGCTGAGCAGTATTTAAACCTTAATGATGATGTTAAATCTAAAGCTCAAAACTGAGGACTTCGTGTGGGTAAACAGTTCATCTTTCCAAAAATATTCCAAGGCAGCTATAGACATTTACGCTTCAACTATTTAAACGCGATGCGTATTGTTCGTACAATTGGAAAGCCTAATTTATTCTTCACTTTTACTTGCAATCCCAATGAGGTACATATCGAAGCAAATTTGAACCCAGGTGAACAGCCATGCTTTAGCCCTGATCTAATTTCTAGAGTCTTTCACATAAAGTTATTGTCTCTTGGATGATATAACCCGTTTTAAAAAAATTAAACTAATTTTTTTTGAAGAAAGTACACTGAGAAAATAAAAAATCCAACACGCACAATTTAAAAATGTTTAGTAAAATTAATATTTTCAAGAATATTTTACGCCATACAAAAATTAAAACGAACATTTTTAAAAAGAAAAGTAAAACGGAACGTTTTTAAAATAACTACGAATGTTTTACTATGATAACAAAAGATAAAATGAATATTTTTAAAAACTTTTACTTCATACAAAAATAAAAACGCACATTTTAAAATAGAAGAGTAAAACGAAACGTTTTTGAAACAACTGCGATTGTTTCACTATTATATAATAGGTAAAAATTAATATTTTTAAAAACATTTTACGCAATACAAAAATAAAAACGCACATTTTTAAATAGAATTTTTTTTGAAAAAGTACACTGAGAGAACAAAAAATCAAACACGCACATTTTTTTTTTTTTTTTGATTCGGACGGAGGTATGGAATCATCCAAAGATAAGTATACCCGACCTATACGCAGGCACGATTTATATTCTAGATCCTGCCCGGATCAGCCGGGACAGACAGAATGCAGCTACGTACTAAAACATACCCCCTATTGGCAATTAGGATTTTCCACTAAGCACATTAATTGGCTTTTCAGCGGAATTTAAAAATTTTATATATATAAAACGCGTATTTAAGTATATTTAATTCTATATAAATAAGCAATATCGAATTAATTATAGTGATTATCAATTTGAGGTACTCGAAAAACAATCCTTTCAAAAACAATCTAAAACACTATACTCATTTTAACTGGTTTGCGGCCATTGTCCAACCCAAGGACCTACGTGGAAATGAGATAAATCTCATATCCGCCAAATCAAAATCCCAATTAGTTGGATATGCATTTGAGCCAACGCAGGCATAAACTTGTGTGAAAAAGAGATAAACTCTGGCACACCAATCCAGGTGATAGTGTGAGTTCAGTCTAATTTCAAACCAGGAAGCCACGTGAGCACGTAAATCACAATTCGATTTTCAATTAAAACATTGAATAATTAAAAACAAGTTTTTAAAAACGATTCATATTTGCTGGTGCTTACTTTATAAAACATAATATTGAGACAAAAAGGAGAAACAGAACAATCGCAATTGACGATATTACATTGTTATAAAACTGCGTTAGGTATAATAAGATAAAGTAAAATTGATTTTATTATTTAAATGTAATATAATTTTCCGTTTTAAGACGTCTACCGAATCAGAAAAATTAATCATGTGTAAGTTATTATTGAAATTACTGCACATACATCGTAAAGGTTCATGAAGAGCGTAATTATAAATGCACTGACTCAAATTGAAAAACAAAAAATGTCTAGTTCCTCTCCTTGGGATGTTAAAATTTAGAGCTGAGATGAGATATTCCGAATTAATCCCGCCACGAAGTAAATTATACAGAAACATGACATTAAGCATTATTCTTCTGCTTCTTAGGGAAGGTAGTAAAATAATCTGAAGGCGTGTTTCATACGATGGAAGCATAATATTGGGACTCCAACCACTATGACGTAAAGCAAAAAGTAAAACCGGTTCTGTGGTTTATATTTAAAATATCATTGACTTGTTGAAGACACAGATCAGACAGCTTATCTAAGAAATCATTTATCCAATCACTATTGGAAACAGGAGTAAGAAATGAAGAATCGTCAGACGATCTCCAAGTCACAAAAGGTAGGTTAAAATCACCCAGCACAATAAGAACGTCTTTATTTTTTAACAAATTATGAACTTTTTCGATGGCGTGTAAGTGTTTTAAATACATTGTTAAGTCACATTTAGAAGAATGTAAGAGCTGGTAACATAAATAATACTATTATTTAATTTAACTGCAACACAAATGAACTCAATGTCACTAGTGCCCAGAATTGTCAATTCTTCAGATGCAAGCGAGTTTTGAACAGCCATCAAAACACCACCACCGATTTTATCATGACGATCTTTACGAAAAATTTGATATTTATTGCACATTATTTCAGAATTTAAGATATTAGAGCGAAACTAAGCCTCTGTAAAAATTATAATGTTTTATTCGAAATCAAAACTGTTAATGAAAATATCGGAAAGTTTGGAGTTAAGACCGCTGACATTTTGGTACACAAGCTCTAATTTAGACTTGCGGTTTATTAATCGTTTTTTGGATGAGATTCAGGGCTATTTCGGGGACGCGGCAAATGTACTACATTTACCGGTCTTGAATTGCTTTTAAATTCAAACTCGCGTGCAGTTGTGTTTGGCGGCCAAAAGTTTATATCAACTATAGAATTAAATAAATTTTCAGGAACTGTTAATCTCAAAGAAGTAATCGATCTTACATTTGAATATTTGAATTTATGAACCGAAAGATGCAAGGAACACTTCAACTTTGATTTAATGAAAAAATCTTTATCAACCTCTGAAACCTGAGAAGTAAGAAGAACAACATGGGAATCGACCAGAGTTGGCAAAAGAGAAACAGTTTAGGCATAAGACATGACTGGCAATGAAAGTGGAGGTGCCAGCACTGGCAAAGGAGCAGCAATCGATATGTTTGCTGTATTTGAAGTAGAAGTTAAAATAGGTGGAGGGGCTGTTATACCACATATGTCCATGTCATCAGCAATGTCATGTACAAAATAATGTAGATTTGGAGTTGAATCCGTTTTTTGCTTACTACGCAAAGACATGTGTTTTTCCCGCTTGGGTGAAGGAATTGACTCTTCAATATATTTAAAATCGTCGAAAAGACCTGGTATTTATAATATTTTTCAGAAAGCGAAGAAAGTTCCCTTCTTATTTCAGAGAAGCCTTGCTTCGTCTGCTTGAAAACCTTGTAGAAGTTGATGTCAGCCAATCTACATTTCTCGCAATACCAACGCAACACTTTACAATCCGCAACTCGACCTGAATACAATCCGCAACTCGACCTGTCACGCCTGCAGATTTGGTATGAACAGCATTATCACATAACCAACATGATAAAAACCGCTCAGTTTCACCCCTTAGAGAGTAGCCAGGCTTAACACAAACCATATTAAAAAAATGCAAGATAAAAGGACCAAAATAAGGCAAAAAAACACTGCACTTAATTGACAAGTAAAAATTTTAAAAAAATGTTTCATTAAAAAAAAAAGAAAAATTAGCGTTGTAACCACCCTGTACTAAAAGTTCCTTAAAGTATAGAGCGATTACCAAAAGAATGAAGCAAAAATTTAAAATACAATTGATCAAAGAAGTAAAATATAAGGAAGTGGTGTAATAGCAGAAAAGTGTGGTATTTTCTATATTGGTGTTGGTTCACACAAATACAGAAACAATCACAAAGGGCCTTATTCGGTTGTATCGTAAAAGAAGGCCCAAACTGTTAAAGTTTGTTCTTATGCATTAAAATTTTAGAAACATTTCAAGAATAGCAACAACTCTAATTATTTAAAAAATTTTTGTTCGCTCGCAATTGGCTTAGAAGTTATAGGCATCCAACGTTGGAAAAAGTGGACTAAAAATTTAGCTGATTTTTTTTAGTTTTCCAACAAAACTAAACTTTATGGGTATCAAAAGAGAGATAATACAAGTATCTATTTAACAAGATATCAAACATAAAAATACATGCATTTAAGATACAACCCTCTTTTTACTTAAAATTGCGCGGTTTTTCCAAATTTAATAAAAAAAAAAATAAATGTATCAAAAGGAGGCCTTCGGATGCTGCTAAGTACCACACAGGCTTCTCTGTCTACAGCAGTTCTGAATGTAGTTATCTTTTTAATAATTCTCTTTTTAATGTATTGCTTTCGTAAAAGAGAAACCACTAGTCTTTGAGACAAATTCTAATTATAAAAAATTATATATTAATGAATTCTTATGGAATTCTAAATTTGACACCTCGTTGAATAGATACAAACATAACCTTTGTTTTAATACCCATAAAGCTTAGTTTTGTTGAAAAACTAGAAAAACTGCAAGATTTTTTAGGTAATTTTTCTATATTTGAAGGCCTATAAATTCTAAACTTCAACTCTAATTACAAATTATATTAGGTCAATTTTTTGGGTTTCTGCCTAGTTGTTGTGTAAAAATCAGAAAAATTTAACAAACAGGTACTAAATCTGATTCACTATGCTGAAAACAAGAGCGCCCCAAACATGTATTCAACTGCGAAAAATGACTGCGCCCCTGAAGCAGTGTTTGTGTTTTGACAGATGTGGTTTGATCGAACTGGCGGAAAATCAACGGGGTCTAAATTGCATTTTTAAACCATTTTTAATAAGAAATATATACATTTCTAACACAAATAAGTTAAAAAAATATCGTTAGAAACTAAATAAAGCACTTTTGTTAAAAGAATTTAAACCGTATGGACATATTTACCTGTGGAACGAATGCGCATTGTTTTTAAGTTTTCGGGAACTATTACAATTCTTAACCGCACAACTCATATTGCATTTGTTTTAGTGGTTTTTTTCTTTAATTTTGTTGCTTTTAAACCAGTGAAAAATGCTTAAAATTAAATTATTTTCAACTATTTTGCTGAGGAGTCTTCCAATCAGATGCCAGGGTTCTCAAAAATGTCAAAAAACACACTCTTTCTCGCTCGCACAATTTACGAATGGTGCGACAGTTCACGTACAGTGTATGTATAAGCAACACCATTTCCTTATATTTTACTTCTTTGCAATTGATGTACAACTGCTAATGTAAGAATGAGACAAATAATCAAACGAAGAACAAAAACAACAGAAACAAGCGAATATGAATTTAAAAACAAAACTCAAAAACTTTGCTTTCACAGCTTATGAAAAATTTTCCAGAAACAATTTTTTTTTTCTTTGATAGAATTATATGGAAAAGTAAACAAAAATTATATAAACCTGACTGAAAGACGTCCTCAAATGTCCCAAAAAGCACAAGTTTACACAAAAGTTAGACTTTAATATTCAAAAACACTGGAATAACTTAAAAAATTTGCGCTTCCAAATTATCAAACAACCTGTTCAGAACGAGAGTTGATTGAGAACTGATTATATAAATATATAAATTTTAAAAATGTTTAGTAAAACTAATATTTTTAAAAATATTTTACGCCATACAAAAATTAAATCACACATTTTTAAAGTAAAACGAAACGCCCCCCTAGCCCAACTGCATTAGTAAAAAATATTTATTATCAGCATTATTTCAAATACACGTATACGTGTATGCGTAAACAGAAATTGAATTTCGAAAGTCATATTTACAAAATCTTTAAAATGCACAAAAATCTTTTTCACTTTTATAACTGTTCAGAGCCCAAAAGTTTGTTAACAAATCAAAGTTGGTTATCCCTGTTACCAATAACAACACCATATTAGCATGTGAGAGCAAATGTTTGGAAGAAATTACGAAAGAAGAACTCTTGCAAGCGTTTAATAAGTCAGCTGTACGAAATGCTTCAACTATTTTAGTATATAATCATTTTTATGTAAACATAAGGTTTTTGTGATACTAATGTTTAACATAATTTTTAGTACCTTATATATCTCAACATACACTCAAAAAGTTTTACATATGTTTGAATACTTCATTGAATAAAATCTTAAATAAAAAAACATACTTAAAATTTGCGTTTTTAAAATTTAAACATGAAATACATCATTCGTAATAGATTAATATAGTAAAAAAAATTTTGCCCCCCAAGTCTTATATTCCTCCTCTATCAATGCAGTCAGGCTACGGGCCTGCATGACATATGTTATTAAAATGAATATATAAATATATAAATACAATTCATATGGGGGTGTTGGTTTCACATACTTTGTTTTCAAAAACTTGTTAATAACGAATTGTTTTTTGTATATGTTTCATTGAATTATGTATTTAATTTTAATTTCATTGAATTTGTTCATTTTGAAAATCAATAAAACGTTTTTTAATTAATGAAGGAAATGGGAATTTCTGGTAATTTTTTGAATTAATGGAAAAAAATGAAAATTTTCGTTTTTAAAATATAAATAATTGCTGTACCATTGCATTTTAAAATGTTTATTGTTACAAATCGAACGAATATTTCAGAATTTAGTTTGAAAATTTTTATTTTTAAAATGAAAATAAACGTTTTCCTATTTGTAGTAGAAAATAAAACATCCGTTGTCTTCAATCGTTTATTTTAGAATGCCAAAGCATTCGTGTTTCAATTGTTACATTCGTGTTTATGCTTGTAATATAACTCAAGCGAGGTTTGTACTTATATATGTATGCATAAAAACTATTAATGCTTAAAAGTGAGTGAATAGCAGTGAGTGATGGAGTTGCGTAAAAAGGAATAGTTGATATATATAAATTCATAACAAATACATAAATACGTAATAAATAGAAAGAGCATATATGTAAGCATAAATACACACTGCTACAATTCGGCCCTCCTGACTATGAGATCACCTGATCTCCAGTAATATCTATGATTGCTATGTGAAACTCAACTTTTCTTAAGCCAAGGGCGAATATTTGCTACAGACGACACGCCTTTATAAGGAATACGCGAGAGTTGAAAACCTTCTACATACTCCAACAAATACCGATCGTAGCGCAACACTTTGGAGACCCGATACGGTCCTTTAAACTTTGGAATTAGCTTTTTAAATGCACCACCATGTGAATCAAAATTTTTTATCATGACATAATCACCCTTTTCGTACTTTGTGGGTTTTTGTCTCTTTTTATCAACATATTTTTTATTCTACTGTTGCAATCGTTCTTGACTTAAAGCAGCTTGTCCCCTTAATTTCTCAAGGTCTCTTTTTTCTGTACCCTTTTCGACTTCTACCAAACACTCTTTTAACGAATCAACCGTCTTGCCCCTTTGTTGTATTCCGAAAAGCATTTTACTTGGGTGCTCACTAATCGCTCGATGTAACGTATTATTAAGAGTATATTTGATACTTTCTACGACGGAATCCCAATAGATTCCTTTTTCTTGGTCAACTAATTTTGCTATCATTGGACCTAAAGATCGATTTACACTTTCCGCCTGACCGTTTGCCAGTGGAGATCCTGTGGCTGTCCTAACATGCTGTACGTTATTTTTTCTAAAAATTCATTAAATTCTTTTGACATAAAACAACTTCCTCTGTCTGACACTATGCACCTTGGTCTACTATATGACCTAAAATAATCTGAAAGTGACTTAACAACTGCATTCGTGTTCGTAGTTTTGGTTGGATACAGTCTCACAAATTTTGTCATAGATGCTTATGATTACTAAAATGAGTTTCTTTGTCCTAGAATGGTCTACAGGCTCATATTGGTCTATGTGTACTACATCAAATGGGATGTTTCCCTTAGGGATATTATTAAGAAAACCTTCTTACCTAACTTCTTTTGCAGAATAAGCAATGCATTTCAAACAATTTTTTATATGATTAAGTGCCTTTTTTCTTTCATTTTAGGAAACCAATAACTTTTTTTTAATTATTTCTATCATTTTGTCTGCACCTGTGTGACCCATCTCGTCGTGATATTTGTATAAAACATGATCTTCCCTGCTTTTTGGTACATAAAACAAAACTGTGCTGTCTTTTTTTTCTATATAGAATACCGTTGCGCATTTCATAAAACGAATGTTCTGACATTTCCAATATATCACGCAGTTAACGCAGCTTTTCGTCTTTTCCTTGCATTATTACTAAATTTTCTTCAAACGTTGTCGTCTCTAAAACAAGTATGTTTGTGAAACGACTTAGTGCATCAACACGCTGCATTAGATTCCCTGAACGGTGCTCCAATACATAATCATAATTTTATAATTCTAATGCTCACCGTGCTATCCTAGGGTTAAGTTAAGTAAAGTCACCGTCAAAGAATTACAATCCGTTACGATTTTAAATTTTATACCGTGAAGATAGACTCTTAAACGCTGTAATGCATTTACAATAGCCAGAGTCTCTAGTTCAAAGCTATGATACTTGGATTCTGCCGCAGTAGTTCGTTTCGAGTAATAAAATATTGGGTGCATTTTTTCATCAACCTTTTTTTGCATTAAAATTGCTCCAAAACCAATTAAGCTCGCATCTGAATGTAATTCTGTATAGTCTTTATGATCGAACACTGCAAGTATGGTAGCTTCCAACAATTTGTCTTTAAGAAGTTCAAAAGCTTTTAATTCAGGTGGACCAAAATGGAACTTGCAAACTTTTTTTATTAGATCATGGAGTGGTTTTGCTATAATTGAAAAATCTTTGACGAATCTTCTAAAGTAAGAACATAATCCCAGAAAACTTTGAACTGCATGGGGCTTATTTGGTATCGGATAAATTCTAATTGCTTGAAGTCCTTTTTCGTCTGCTTTAATACCTTCTTCTGATATTTGTCTAGTCTTAGCTCAAAAGATTGTTGTTACCTACTCTTTTAAAAACTTCAGAGAGAATTTCCCAATGTTCCTCAAAGTTTCTTGTTGCAATCATTATGTCGTCTAAATATATGATCACTTTGTGTTCTTTAATCATATCTGCAAAAATTTTATTAACAAACAAACCTTTAAAAAAAATAGAGGGGGCATTTCTAAGGCCATATGGCATTCTCAAAAATTCAAATTGACCCATGGGTGTTATAAAAGAAGTGAATTTTACTGAATCTGAATCCATAAAAACATGAAAGAACCCATTTCTTAAATCCAATTTTGTAAAAACTTTCCTTTTAGATAATCTGTCTAAAAAGTCATCTATAAGGGGAATTGGATAGTTATCATTTGACGTAACTTTATTTAATGTTCGATAATCAACGCACATCCTTAACTCACCGGTCTTTTTTTTACTAAAACTATGGATGAAGTAAACTCTGAATCGCTTGGTCTAATGTAATTTTTTAGCAAATATTCATCTATAATATTCTGTAACTCGATTTTCTCTGTGTAGGCCAACCTTCGAGGATAACAGTGGAATGGTTTCTCATTTTCTAACCTCAGTTACATTAAGCTTTTTATTTCCGGCTCATCAGGGCGATTTGGTTTCAAATAGCAATCATAAAATATTTTACAAAATCGTTCTTTGTTTAAATGACTAATATTAGAATATATATTCAAATTTCGTACTTCATCATCTAATGTTATATCAATTGACATAAGGTCGTTTTCAAAACTATTTTCAATTACTTTTTCATTACACATTACGTTTTGACTTTCTCTACTGTCGATATTCTCAACAAACATTGTTTTAGCAGATTTTGTATCTTCAAAAATTTTTCCATCTTTTTCAAAATTTGTATCGATAATTTTTATTAGAGACCTCATTCTTTCTTCATTTTCTGTTGTTAACTTTAATTTACATTTCTTAATAAAATCTCTGCCTAAAACTACTTCATGAATCATTGATTCATCAGCAACAACCAATAGACTGAAAAAAATTTGTTTGTTGTCGAAAATTACAAAACACTACATTTTTCCAAAAATTTTTAATTTACTTTGATTAATTCCAACATAAGAAAAATTCATTTGTGAAAATTCAATTAAATGTAATTTTTCAGGAATACAAGATCTGCGTAAAAACTTACGGGACTGCAAGAGTCTATGAGGCACTCTAAGAATAAGCTACAAATTATAATATAATCTATATATATAAAAATGGATGTATGTATGTGGGTATGTGGCTATATCACGTATAGACTCCAAAACCGCTGAACCGATCTTTATGGAATTTCCAGAGAAACTGAAGGCACATCTTGAGAGTGTTCCTGTGAGGTTTGGTAACGATTGGGCGAGGAGGCGTGGTACCTCCCATACAAGCAAAATTTGCGCTATCGACCACAAACCAAAAAAAAGGATTTATATATGACGGTTTCGATCGTAAAAAACTAAGATGTAGTAATTTTGTTCAGATGGTTACTGTCGGTAACTGTACAAAAAATGGGCGTGGTCGCAATATATATACGACCACTTTTTCGTAATCATGGCAATTCCGGAGTTCAACACATTTTTATAGTTAAACTTCCTATAAAAGGCTAAAATTTTGAAATTTAGTTTGTACGGTTACTGTCGACAACTGTACTAAAAATGTGTTTCCACACCCCCTTTTTCCGTCCACGAATCAATGAAAATTCTTTATTTAATACGGTTAAGCCACACCCACTTTTTAAGAAATCATTAAAATTGACTACTGGGTCGATTGAGCTAAAATTTTGGCTTAATTTGTATGGTTACTGTCAGCAGCTGTACTAAAAATTGGTTTCCACGCCCCCCTTTTACTACCACAAACCAATGACAATGTTTTTTTCAACGGTTTGGGTCGTAATAGATTGGTTCTCGGCAAATGCACTAAAAATGGGCCTGTCCCACTTTAGTTTAACTCACTTTTCGGGGAGTCAACTTGGAGTGAAGCAAAGTGCGCCAGACTTAAGCTAAATTGAGCTGAAATCTTGGAAGTCGATTTGTTTCGATTACGAGATGGTTTAAGGGAAATAATTTTGCCGCACCCTTTTTTAACGCTTACAAAACAACAAAAATGCTTTGTTTCGCATGGTTTTGATCGTATTAGACTAAAATTTGGTTATTTAGTTCATATGGTTACTTTCGGCAGCTATACTGAAAATGGTGAGTATATTTGACATTTATTGACATTTTCGTATATGGCAGCAAGGCGATCTGTGGCAGAACAACGTCTGCGGTGGAATAAAAGTCTTATAAATAAAAAGATGAGTACATTTTGATGTAACCACTAACTGCAAAAACGGGTAGACCGATTTAAAACAACATTTCAGGGTACGTTGGGGATGGTCTGTAAATGGTTTATGTGAAGTTTGCACGAAATCGGTGTGGTTCGAAAGTGGTTCCGTTCGAAAGAGGTTCCGTTAAAAATGTACCCATATACTCCCATACAACTCGTTCATGTGGGTTGGTGTCCGTTAAGATCTCATGGACGGTAACATCTAAAGGCATCAAATTTACAACATTTGCTGCTAAGGCCCATATCTCAAATAATACCTAAATAAAAATTGCCATACCCTATTACCGCCCACAAATCAATAAAAACACTATATTTCAGAAGAATTCGGTTGTATTGTTCTAAAATTTTTTAATTTAGTTCGTATGGTTACTCTTGAAAACTCAGCAAAAAATGGGCGTGGTAGAACTATAATTACTCCCACTTTACAGAAATCATTATAATTCCTGAGTTGCCAAGTTTTACCGTCCCTTCTTTATACACAAAATCAATTGTGAAGTGTCTTTTAAGATCTCAGGAACGGTAACACCTTAGGCCACCAAATTTACAACATCTGTTATCAAGGTTAATATCTCAAATAATAAAAACAAACAAAAGTTCCCACACCCCCTATAACCCACAAATCAATTGAAATGCTATATTTTAGATGAACTTTGCTGTATTGGACTAAAATTTTGCAAACAATAAAGTTCGTATGGTTACTCTTAAAAACTTAGCGAAAAATGGGCGTGGTCGAACTATAACTTCGCCCAATTTTCAGAAACGATTACAATTCCGGAGTTGTGCATGTTTTATAATGATATTCGGTGTATATGAGCAATTCCACAAAAAGTCTTCCGTGACCAAAAAAGTAAAACTTATTCAAAACGTATTATTTGATGATATTATCTAATAGAAACATTTTAATCATATTAAATTAAGCAATTTATACATAAATTAATTTACGTAATTAATTGATAAATCTATATATATAAAAGGGGTGTACATTTTTATGTCACCGCTAACTACAAAACAGGTCGACCGATTTCAACCAAAATAGCACGGTACGTTGGGTATGGTCTGTAGATGGCTTACATAAATTTTGCACGAAATCGGGTCAGTGGTCCCAGCATTTTAAAGATATGGCATTTTTAAGATTTTCCCATATACTCCCATACAAATGTTCGTCTCTTTGTGTGATGCCTACAGACTCAAAAACTACTGGGCCTATTGAGCTGAAATTTTGGCAGTCGATTTCTTTCAGGTAGGAGATGGTTAAGAAAAAAGAGGCAACACCCTCTTTTGCCGCCCCAAACCTGTAAAAATGGTATATTTATTTATTTATTTATTTATCTTCAGTTTAGTCTATGAATAAATGTTCTTACAGACTAGTTAAATATAAAGTATTAAACATAGTAATAATAGTTCAAAATAGATCTTATTTGAATCTTAGAAACAGTAAAATCAAGATTACAACTAGAATTAATAGAATTAAACAAACGCAAAACACGGTTAATAGGCGCATTTATAGCATAGTTAGAATGGTAAATTTGCAAGTAAAAAGGATCATAATTTCTAAGCATTCTTGCTGGAATATTAAAATCTATCATTTCCAATAGCGCAGGGCAATCAACCAAACCATTTATGATATCAAAAACAAAGAGCAAAGATATTATGCTTCTTCTACTCTCCAAAGTTTTGAGCCCTATTAATAGGCATCTCGTTTTATATGAAGGAGGTACACCATCAATATTGAAAGAGCGCAAGGCAAACCTTGTAAACGATTTCTGAACCCTTTCAATCCTCAACTTATGAGACTCGTAATACGGGTTCCAGATAATAGCAGCATATTCCAATCTAGAACGCATAAGGGAGTTAAACAAGGCTTTCAAAGTGTACGGATCAGAAAAACATGCACTATTTCGTCTTATAAAAGCTAGCATAGAATAAGCTTTAGGAATAATGTAATCAAGAAGTAAACGTAAACTTATAATCAAAAACGACACCTAGGTCCTTAAATTGTTGGACGGAAGTCAAAGGAAAATTGGCGATATTATAAGCGGACGGACGGAAAGAGCTAGATTTTGAGAAAGTTATTGAATAACATTTATTAAGATTTAGGAAAAGACCATTTCTGCAGCACCAAATATAGAGTCTATCAACTTCACTCTGTAAAAGTTCAGTGTCATTTAAATTGCCTATTTTTAAGAAGATCTTGAGATCATCAGCGTAGATCAAAAATTTGCAAAAAGAAAAAAATTGATGTTATGTCATTAATAAACAAAATAAAAAGTAGAGGTCTCAAGACACTTCCTTGAGGAACACCTGAAGTTGCTAAATAAGAAAAGGATTTAACATTATCAAATGCAACTACACATTGCCTGTTTGATAAATACGACTGCAGTGAAAATTTTAGACGTTGAAAATAGAACAAATAAAAGAATAACATTGAAAAGTTTAAGAATTCAACAAAAAGGGGAAATAGCAATAAACTATAAAGAAGACTCTGACAACATAAACAACAATTATGCAGTAGCAATTGACGCATAGTCTATGAAGGCTAGTTTATTAAATAATTGTTAAAATAAATAATCTGTTTGTCAAAAAGTTCATGAAATGTAACGTTTCGTGTTTGTAATTTCAAAATTATAAAGTCAAGTTTAATGTAAAGTAGGTTTTTATTCTTTTTTATTAATTATTTAAAAATTGTTATACATTTACTGTGTTTTTAGAAAAAATAAACAAAAACTCCCCTGAAGATGTCGCCAAAAAAGTGACGAAACGTCGGGAAAAATTGAATTTTTATATTTTTTATATTAAAAATTGCAATTAAAAATTACTGGCCAAAAACCTCTACATAACTAAATAAAAATTAAAATTGGCCAAAAAAAAAATAACAAACAAATAAAATAAAAAATAAACTTCGCTCACAAGCCGAACAAAACACTTCACAACATATTTACTAACACGAAGTCACGAATAGACAAAGAACAACAACATAATGTCGTTTATGAAATAAAATGCAACGGAAAAGAGGGAGAAAAATGCGATCTCGTTTACATTGGACCGACAAAAAGAGCACTTGGAGTTAGAATCAACGAACACAAAGCAGATATAAGGAGAGAAAAACAGACAACAGGATTATCACAACACGCGTTCAATGACAAAATGAATGCTATTGCAAATGGATGGTTTAGTGAGATTCAGAATGAATTATGGCCTGGTCAGTCTTTTTCTTTAAGAGTTAAAGAAATTCTTCATGAAGAAAAATCCAAGTACCAGGATATTAAATTAGTTGAAACAGAATCATATGGAACATGCCTTGTATTAGACGGGATTATACAATGTACCTCACGAGACGAATTTTCTTACCAGGAAATGATATCTTTCCTTCCCCTTTGTTGTCATCCAAACCCTGAAAGAGTGCTGATAGTTGGTGGAGGCGATGGTGGAGTAGCTCGTGAAGTTGTTAAACATCCGTTAGTTAAAGAAGTGCATCAAGTGGAAATAGACGAGCGTGTTATCGAACTTTCAAAAAAGTTTTTACCAAATATGGCTTGTGGCTTTAAAAGTCCAAAGGTTCAGCTAACGATCGGAGATGGTTTTGAATATATGAAAAATCACAAACATGAATTTGATGTTATTATAACGGATAGTTCTGATCCGATCGGCCCAGCTGTTTCATTGTTTCAAGAGAGTTATTACGAATTAATGAAAAATGCCCTTCAACCAGGTGGAATTGTTTGTTCACAAGGTGGCAGTTTTTGGTTGGATTATGAATACATTAAAAAAACAATGGCCGGCTGCAAACTGCACTTTCCGAATGTAGCATATGCTGTTACTTCCGTTCCATCATATCCCTGTGGTCACATTGGTTTCGTTATTGGATGTCTTGATGATCGGAGAATGTTAAAGGATCCAATTGTTAAATTTAACAATGTAGAAATAGATAATCTTAAATTAAAATATTACACAAGTGAAATCCATTCTGCAGCATTCGCACTTCCGCGATGGGTGGATAACCATTTTTATAAATTTTAGCTTTCAGATATTTCACGAGATAAAAAATATCTTTTATTTACATGTTCAGTTTCAAATTATCTGTATGTTATGTAAACGATTTTTTTTTTATTGAAAAATGTTTTATAGTTTTTGATAATGAATTTAGTATAAAGTACTTATGATTAATACATTTAGAATTTGTATATATAAATATGCTATATTTATTTTTCCAAATAATAAAAAAACGGAATTGTCAAAAAAAAAAAAAAAAAAAAACACATTATGGAAAGTGAACACCAAGCAGATTTTGACGAAGTTAAAATTGTAGACAGAGAACAAAGAGAACAAAGAGAAACAAGACGCTACATATTGGAAAGTTTACGAATACAAGAAAAGTCAATAAAAACAATGAACCATCAAGAAGACAAAGACAACATCTGTTCCAGCTACATGGTTATTTTAGAAGAAAATCAGCTGTAATATATGTTTATTTTATTGCTTAGTAACCCTTTGAAAAGTTCAGTTTAATTGTTTGTGCCAAATGCTTAAATTAAGTTCGATTTGTTATGTGTCATATTATTAAAATAATGCTAAATTAAGTGTGAGTTTCTAGTTAAATAATTAATTGTTAAAAAAATTGAAAATATAATATGTATTCTTGTGTTTACAGTGTTTAATAAAATATATAATCCCCTGAAGAAGAAGGAAAGAAACCTTCGAAACGTTGGGAAAATTAAATATTATTAAAGTTTTTTAATTTAATGAATATTTAAAAAAATCAAATTGACTAAAAGATCCCAAGCACAAAATATATAAGCAAATTTTAAACAAAGAATTGGTCGAAATATACAACTTTTCAAACAACTAGAATTTGTATTTGAAATCAAGTATGATTTAAACAATCAAACATTAAGAATTTGTATTTAAATCATATAAAATCAACATAATGAATAACAAGGTCATTTAGAAAACACTTTAATCAAAATAGCACGACCAAACAGAAACTAGCTGAAAATATATCAGCAAAAATCCAAAAACAACTTCAGTAACCATTTTTGTTGTTGGAAGACTTCCAGCAGACTGTTGGACTCCATATAATAACATAATCATAAAGACTAAAGTAAAGCAAAAATACAACAAATAATGTGAGCATGTGAAATGGGAGAAAAACTGAGATTTTGACACAACAAATCTCATCGCCTCAGTGGTGCAGCGCGCTAGTGCGCGCTTGCAAGGGTTTCATAAAGATTTCTGAAGAAGCCTTTAGCACGGCCGAAATTGCAATAAAATCTGTTAGTGATTTTTTCCTTTTCATATCGAAAAAACTTTGTTGTTGTTTCTTTGAAAAGATTCGTTAGTACAATTAATTGTTCTAACTTTGACCTTAAGCTCAATAAACGATTTTAAACTATCAAACAACTAGAATTTGTATTTAAAATAAAGTATGATTTAAACTATCAAACATTTAGAATTTGTATTTAAATCATATAAAATCAACATAATTTTTTTGTTATTTTTTATAATAGTTTGTAAGATATTTTTATTTTTAAGTAGTCTGTAAGGATTATTTCCAAAGACTTAAACAATGAATAAATTAATGAATAAAAAATTAATTTCTTGGAAAGTTGTCGAGAGTAAAAATATTAACTAAATTTCCAAATTTTAGTATTTTACGATCAGAATCGTGTGATATATAGAGGTTCTATTGATTTGTGAGCAGGGCGTTAAAACATTTATATATATATTGACCGCAACTCGGAGCACCTACATACCAAATTTCACCATAAAAACTTGTACAACTCCGGAATTGGCATGATTTCGAAAAAGTGGACGTAGACATATTTCTTTTACGCCCATTTTTTGTACGGTTACCTACAGTAACCATCTGACAAAAATTACTACATTTTAGTTTTTACTATCAAAACCGTCAGGAACGCTCTCAAGATGTGGCTTCAGTTTCCCTGAAAATTTCATAAAAATCGGTTCTGCTGTTTTTTTTTAGACTGAACCAACGCTCAGGGGATGCCCCCTATAAATACAGAAGCATTGTGTTGATTCGGAAGATGGGTGATAGTTAGTTGGAGGGTGGATAGATGGAGTAGTGTTGGTGAAGATTTGTTTTAAACTTGCACAGCTCAAAACTGCCGGGAAACACGCTCGCAGGAAGACTATTCCACAACCTTACCGTGCGACTAAAAAACGAATTATCTCGGTAATGCGAGGTTCTGTTGGACATCGAAGCAATAGTAAAGGGGTGGGCTTGAACAGCTGCCTGAATGGACCTGGGAAACTCACGATCTGGTGGCGTCAGGCCATGTATCTCTCTTGAACACTTCCCATGATAATACCTATACAGAAGGCTTGGCAACCAACATTGCGTCGATATCCAAGAAAGTTGAGAGAGGATGAAATACTTTCATCCCCTATTAAATATATCGCACGACGTTGAATTCGATCCAGAAGCTCCAAATAAGATCTCGAAGCACCTGCCCAAATGTGGGAATTGTACTCCATTTTCAGTCTAATATATGAGGTGTAGATCATGCGAATCAGTTCAAGTCAAATAGTTTTTGCACCGTTTTAAAAAAACCTAAGCACTTGTCCACTTCTTTCGACACATCGAAAATATGATCATTTAGAAGTGTGTCATGTATGAAAATATGACCAACGAAGATCAGATTGGATCGATATGCCTAGAACGTCAAGAGTGGGTGATTCCACAAGATCCACACCACTCATATTGAGGGGAGCTAAGGGGCAATCCATCTGCTTGTGGGTTAACAGGCAGCACTGAGTCTTGCTTGCATTGAACTCTACTCTATTAGCAAGACCCCACTCGGAGATTTTTAGTAGATCATTTAGGAGTGTGTCATTCATATTTTGCCTTTTTCTCTCAATCTACATAGAGCTTGGGTGTTTTTTAAATGAATATGAATGCCAAATTCTGCTATCGTCCGCAAACGAATGTATTGGGTTATGCGTCAACGACAGAAGGTCGGTGATAAAAACCAGAAGCAAGGCTGGTGATAGAACTGAACTCTGCAGTACTCCTGCGTTAATGGCGTGCTCCTCTGACGAAATACCGTCGAATCAATCTGTCCTTGAGGAAACATGTGATCCATCGAGCAACGCTCCTACCAAAACCATATGCTAGAAGTTTCGACACAAGCGTTTTATGCCACACTCGGTCAAATGCTTTTGAAATATCTAGAGCAACAACCCTGCTCTCGCCGAAAAAGTAAACGCATTGATTCCATTCTTCGGTTAAGAACGCCATAAGATCACCAGTAGAGTGAGCCCTACGGAAACCATATTGACGATCACTAAGCAGTTGGTTGAGCTCCAGTGAGTTCATGATGTTAAAGTTTATTATCCAAAGTTATGGAAAGCGTAGAGCATATCGCAATGGGTCGGTAGTTTGCAGATTTCGTGGCATCGCCCTTTTTTTGTACCGGCTGGACATTTTCCACCTTCCAACAAGATGGAAATACTCCTGTTCTGTAGTAGATGTTGAAAAGGTAGAAAGCACACATTTTAAGCACAATTGGTTGTATGCCATCAAGGCCAGAGGCTTTTTTTACGTTGAGATTTGTTAGGACCCTTTTAACTGCTCTCGTTCGCAAGTAGATCTCCTACATTGCAGAAGATCCACCCTCAACAAAGGGCAGTGGCTTATTCTTCACTCTTTTAACAAATGACCAAAAATGTTTGCTCCCTTTGCGCAGAGAAGAACCAGTTCTCGAATGCGAGCGTCGCGCAGAAATTTTTTAAAATTGCATTACAGCAATTCCCTGCCTCAATGCGAAGTGTTTTAGTATTAGTATTGTTGTTAGAACGCCAATTCTGAAAGACTTCCTCTTTGGACCTGACTGCAATACTGCAAGTCTCATTAAACTATGAGTGATCTTTTGGTTTAATGCTACTCATCTAAATGAAAGACCGCATGCCCAATAAAATAATTTCTTGTACCATGACAGCCGCGGCATTCACATTTCTATCAGCGAAATATAATTTCCAATTTTCTCTTCCATAAAACCATGCAGTCCTCTTCGTGGCTTTAGGCGTAGAGGTGCAGGGGTTGGAATATGAAAAACAGCGGAGATGGTACAATAGTCCGAGTTACCAAGAGGTGCGTTGGCACTCACATCGTATTTTTCATGATGCGAAGTCAGAAAAAGGTCAAGGATGTTATGGCTATGCATATCACTTTGAGGAAAAAAGTGGGTTCCTTCACTAGTTGAATCAATTGGTTCGATTCAGCAAATAGCTCAACGTATTGCCCAACAGGTGTTAGTGGGCCCGAATGACGTAACCAAGCTGGATTGTGGACATTGAAATCGCCTGCTACAACGATCTCACTGTCAGGAAATAACCACAAAATGTGCGTAACTGAATCAGAGAGAGAGAGAGTCTAGTTTGTTAAAAGTGGGATCCCTCGCTAGATTCGGACATCTATAAATAAAACAAAAATGTAGCAAGTGCGAGCAAAGCCTGAACCTAACCCACATTGAGCTAAACTCTGGACCAGTCACGTTCAGACTCCTCTCACACTGGTATGCTACATCCGTTCTTATAAAAAGCGCGATGCCCCTATGCAAAGAAAACAATGGCAGTAAGCGATACCCAGATATATGAAAATCCAGTGGATCTACATCCTCGGCCACCTGGGTCTTGCCTAGTGCCATTATTTGAGGCCAATAAAGAGTACAATGTACATATACCGAGAAAAAAAATTCGCTTTCAGTCCACGAATATTGCAGAAATCTATGCGGAAATGACCCGACATTATCGCACGATGCAAAAATCAAACAAATAAGGGCATATAAGGTAATTAGTTACGGCTGCAAGAGAGCTGCACTGAAGCAAGTGTTATGCCTTTACTTCAGCACAATTCAGCCCACTGTGCAACTTTACCTGCAGCAGCAGCAGATGCAGCAGCTGGCGGCTCTCTCCAAAACCGGTTTTGCTGTTCTTGGTAATGCTTTGTTGTTGTTGTTATTGATGTTGATAATTTTTATGTTATTTAATTCTAATTATCTTATTTATTTTGTTAATTTAAACACAACATTTAACATTTAATTTTAAAACTTTTAGGACATTTAAGAAACCAAAAAACACGACGAAATATATAAGTCGCGGTGCATTATAAAACAAAACAACACAACACAGTGTGTATTTTTTTAAGTCATGGCAAAATAACCATATACGGACATCACTACGTGATAAAAGACAAAAAAAAAAGACCCCTATCTCCCAGTTTTGCCCAAAGTCCTTCAGGTTTTTTTTATGGGCCCCCAAAGATGTGGGGCCTCGGTGTCATTTTTGCAAAAATATGATAATTTTTTCAAGCTCATATCTTGCAAACCGTTCGGAATTTTGATTTACTCTCTGAAGCAAAGTTGTACCTTTTGTCATAAAGAACAAAAACTGTAAACATATAAAATAAAAAACTTCATCTTCAAGGTCAAAATCGCAAAAAACTTTAAAAAATTAATTTTTTTTAACCTTTTTTCCCCTGTTCAGGTCCATAGGTAGCAAACCGTTCAAAATTCAAGGAAATAATCAACTACAAAAATGAACCCAAAAGCTCAATAAACAACTTTCTAGAACATATGAACTTCCTAGGAATGATTCTTAACACCGTTTAGGCACCGCTTAGGTAGCCGCAAAAGTGAAAAATTTCCCGAAAATTTTTTAATTTAATTTGTTTTTCTTTACTTCAACATTGAGATACCATAAACCTTCTCCCGTAAGAGAAAAGGCATGTTGCAGGTTTCATTGTTATACTATTACTGATTTTATTAATCTTAGTTATTAGGTGGTATGGGTTGACATTTAGAGTTAGGGTTGTAACAAAGAGTAGTAGCATAGATATTTAGTAATAATAATTCAGTGTTGTAGGGATTAGTAGTCTCAGCAGGGATGGCACTACAATACTATGCTATCTATTACAAAAATTATAAAAAACATATTCGTATTATGTTTATAATGTTGATGGCCCTGGACTTGCAAATCGCACTCTCTTAAGTTGTGGATTAGAACAAATTATATGGCTACTGCTCCTTTACATTGCATGAGTACCTTTGTTAACAACTGTAGCTTTTTTGATGTTAACTTATCGAAAGGTCAACTCAAAAGTAGATTGAAAACTAATGTATGATTAGATCTATGTAAACGCATGGTTAGTTGTTATGTCTTGTGTTGTCCCTGAGCCCAACCCATATTATGGTGGGTAAATTTTTCTCACTTTGGATTGTTTTGGACCGCTCTTATCGATATCATTGGGGCTATTCACGGTTTGAGCGTACTTTTAACAAATCGTATTTATAGCATTTGTTATTGTTCGAATTGTGAGCACCTCGCCATGTGACTGTCGTATAAAAAGACTGTGCAACTCTATGATGTATGTGATTATGCGGCTGTAGACAGAGCATAAAAATACGAGGTACAAAAAACACTCCAAGGGCTGCTTTTATTTACGAGTGCCTGTGTATTTGCATTTGTATGCAAAACAACAGCAAAGCAAAATGCGCTTTCGTAAATTGGCGTACAAATTGCGGATCGAACAAATGGCAGACCAGCGTATTCGAACTGTGAATGGCCTTATTGAGATGTTTTGATGTTATTTGGGCTGGTTCTTAAGATGATCCAATGCGGAGAAAGTGCGAAAAAGCTGTAGTAGCTGAACTCTATTGTTATTGCATGAAAAAAAAAATCGTCGTCCGAATCTGACTCTGATTCAGAACTTATGGTGTCCACAGGCACGTTACTTCCAGACTGCCCTCCATCATCAGCTTTTTCTTCTTCAGATACTTCATTAAGATCATACAGGATGATCTTGTGACTCCACCAACATACCTGAAATGAATTAGAAAAGAAATAAAAAAAGGAATGCAAAACAATGCATCAATAAAATTGATATTACCTCTGCAAGCAATGCGTCGAGTTTTTTGCCTTTGTACCGTTTTTTCATGGGCATTGTGGTTTGGTGAAACCGTTCTCCTTGCTCATCGGATTCGGTAGGGAGTTGTTTGATAAAATCGTCAAAATGAAAATGAAGAAAATGCAGCTTTAATGTCATCGATGTGCCGATTTTCTCAAAATAATACAGTATTTCTTTCACCCATTCTCTTGCTTCCGGTTCCGCGTCTCGATCCCCTCCCAAGACTCTGGTGCATACACGCTGAAGGTAAATCCATGCCATTGAATGATTATAATCATGAAGCGATGATTCAAAGTTGCTCTTGAATAGTTTTCTAATGTCAGGGCCATTAAGTACGCCTGTTAAATGAAGACAAAAAATAAAGACAGAAAAGAAAACATTAACAAAGTGAAAATAGTACAATGAGGTGAACAAAAATTCGTTTTATATTTACTACAATAACTTTTTTAATTTTGTCATCGCTACGCTTTGGGAAAAACGCTTTTCAAATAGTCGAATGCGTTTGGACAATTTACAAAGGCCACTTCGATGAATTTTTTAACAATTCCCAATTTTATGTGGAGCGGTGGCAGCAAGATGTCTTGAGTATTGTCTTTTAAAGGTACATTCCTCAGTTTATGTTGTTTCATTTGTTCCTACACTTCCTCTTGGTTTCCACGAATTACATTGGTATTGATTCAGAGGTGGGCGCTAATCACAATTACAAAGAAAACAAAAGAATTTTGGAAAGCCACCCTTATCGATGATCCTTTGCAAAATGTTGATGACCTTCAAATCACAGCAAATCTTCCATTTATTTTCGTAGTATTTGATTTTTTACATTATATCTTTCAATGTTTCATAGCTTTCTTTCATGTTAATATCCATTGCTAGCGGCATGGAAGGTTTTCGGATCGACACATGCAACAACACTGCTTTCAAGCTTGAAACAGAACCATCAATAAATAATTTCCACTCACTAGCGATGTAGTTCATTCCAATTTTTACCACCAAAGCTTTTACATCGTTGCAGTAAGCGAACGAGGCTCTGAAATTCAGCTTGCCGTTTGCGGTACGCCGTAGAGTTCACATTACAATGTGTGAGTTTTCTTTGCTTTAAAAACGCTGTCAAAAATATGGAAAGTCGCTGCGATAGTCCCATATGGCCACAATGAAATCCATTTCCATTTGTGTTATTAGTTGTGGTCCATCTCTTCCCTGTTGGGGCTCATAATCGGTATCAAATGGATCTTCATAAGTAACACCACTTGCTCTAGTTATTCCTGTTTATTCTGTACTACGATCTGGAGTTGGCGGCCTTGGTGATACAAAATTTTCAGGTGAAAGCACTGGTAGTGTGGCTGTTACAGTTGCTTTATAACTTTTGTTCCTCTCAGCATATCGATTTAGACCACATGTGTAATTTACGCATGAATAGCTACTGGTTTCATCATGATCACCTGTGAGATTAATCCAGTTTACCGGCTTACAATACTTCAAACTATGTTTGCCTCCACTCAACCATGCCATGAGATTGTTATAATATTGGCGACACACTGTATTAGGTAATCTTCACCGGTCAAGTCTACTTCGTCGAAAAACAACTTATATGCTTTCTTGAATTGACTAGTTAAAAGATTATTGTCCTTTTGCAATGTTGTAGAACTTTTTTTTCTGATTTGATGACCGCAAACGTAGCAAAATAAATCAATATTTTCACACTGCATATTGAAATTGTCAGTTGCCAATGTAGTGTGCGAATAATGCTGTAGCACTTTCACTTTTTTTACTTTCACTTTATAACTTTCACCGCTGAGCTCTCGTTGACGTCGCGCTGTGTAATGCCTCGATGTGAGCGTCGTGTCGCTTTTATACTGTGTTGTTGCGTCCCTTGTTGCGTGTGCTGAGCTTACTGCATTGCCTGTACTGCTGAAGTCGGTGCGTGATCGCGTGATACCTAAACGCTACCTAAACGGTGTTAACCCTTGGACAAACACATGGTTCTGGCCAGGCATATTTCATTTTTGAGCGTTAATTAAACATAAAAGACATTAAACATGACAAGAGCTACAATGTGAATTCAATGCAGATGTTTGCTTCCAGGTAGTTTTTTTATAGAAGTTTTTTTTATTTTATATGTTCACAATTTCATCTTTATGACAAGAGCAAAAATGTGTTTCCAGGTATTTTTTTTATATTATGGGTTGTTTTTATGTGAATTCAATGCAGATGTTTGCTTCCAGGTAGTTGTTTGACAGTTTGGGCACGGGAACTCACAAACCAGCTTGAGAATTTTTATTAAAATGCACTTACTATCAGTGAAGGTACAGTCCACTCACACACTCTGCCTCCTGACAGACAATTATTTACGTTCAAAGTTTTGAAATCAACTTTTTTTTTAAGAAATCGCACTTACACTTAATTGTTTTTTTTTTACTAGGGCTGTTTTTTGAGAAAACCAGATGTTTATTAAAAAAGTGAGGTTAAGAAATCTTTTTTTTTTAATTTGTCCCAATGAGTTCATAAAAATTAACATATTTATATACAGATTTATAGCGTTTCAAAGGTCTTCTCAACGATACCCATCTCAACCAGATCGGATAAGAAATGGGTGAGATATAAGCGATTATATACTCAAGCTATAAAGGCCTATATCTCAAGAAGTTGGATCGGCCTCTTTAAAAAAACTTTGGGATTTTAATCAGCGCTGTAAGCCCTACCATGCCAAAGAAAATTTGCGCATTTTTCATAAAGTAAATTTGTTCGAAAAAGCGGAAAATAAAAATAACGGTTTTTGGGCCATTTTTCGCACATTTTTTAAAGTTTTTTGCGATTTTGACCTTGAAGATGAAGTTTTTTTAATTTCATATGTTCACAATTTTTGTTCTTTATGACAAGAGCAACCTCAGCTTGCCTCAGAGAGTAAATCAAAATTCCGAACGGATTGCAAGATATGAGCTTGAGAAAATTATAAATTTTTTGCAAAAATGACACCAAGGCCTCACATCTTTGGGGGCCCATAAAAAAAACCTGGAGGACTTTGGGCAAAACTGGGAGATAGGGGTCTTTTTTTTTGGTCTTTTATCACGTAGTGGTGTCCGTATATGGTTATTTTTTTTGTGTTGCACTGTGCAATTAATAAGTTTAATTAAAATATGTGACTCAAACGGACGGACGCACGTCAACACGCAACGAATTCAGAAACGCAACTCCCATCTATACGTGATATACATACATACATACATTCATTTTTATATATAAATCAAAAATCATTAAAATTCAGTCGAAGTATCATTGAATCCTCCCTCCAACGTTCACTAATTATTATATATTTAATTTTAAAAATGTTGGTGATCATTTGAAGTGAAAGTTTTTTTTCACGAAAAATTCCATTTCGTAAGTGGATAAAAAAATTATCCACCCCTTAATTTAAAAAAAAAAATCTAAAACTTACTGTTAGAGGAAAGTGTTTTGAATGAATGAATGAGTTTGTTTAAAGTATTGAAACATATTTAAGGTCGATACTTCAAAATAACATGCGCAGAGATTTGTGTTAAATACATTACATATATAGAATAAAATCACAGTTATGTTAAAAGAAAAAATAATGTATGTATAATACAATAATTTTAATGTTTGCGAAGAAAAAACTACAACAAAAAATCTTCGATTAAAGATACGTGAAAAAAATAAATACATAATTTAACAAGCTAACAACTTTAGTACATTAATCATTGAATAAATATACAAAAAAGAAAAAAATACTTTGGGAAAAAATGACTAGAAACGCGGAATTAAGTATATTTTAACTGGAGTATAAGGTTAAATATCCAAAAAGGAAATACAAAACTAAAGAATTGCAGAAAGAAAAGTAACATACATAGAATAATTTATAAATATACTAAATATATTTTAATAAAATATTTTTAAAATCATTTTATAAAGAGTTAATAAAGATAAAGTTTTAGTTATTAACTATCTTGAGTATTAAGTTATTTTCGGACATAGAGCAAAATAATTTAAATCTGTCAGTTATGTTAGCAATCGGTCTTGAATTAGACTAACTTTGTTCTGTGCCATTTTAAGGATTTTACTTTGGCTAATTTGAAGTTTTTCAGATGCATTTTGGCATAAAAACCCCAGACAGGGCAGGCGTACATAAGATAGGCGTAAGATAGCCTGAAAAATTACTTTTACGATAATTTTATTTTCATTGTTAAGCTTAGTGTTTCTATTTATTAAGGGGAACATAATTTTTTTAGCTATATTAAATTTTGTAATATTATTGTTTATATGTTCTCTGAATAATATTTTTTTAAAGAAAGAGTTTAATATGTAGAAAATGTGTACCAAGTTTGAAATAAATGAGTAATGTAGTTTTTAAATGGCTGTGAACACGGACTTTTAATAAAGTGGTTTTGAGAAAAACACGTTTAAAATTGTCACTGTCGGAGCTACAGTTTAGAGGAGAGGGGATTTATTAGTAAGCAGTTTTGCTCTGATTGACTTTAAATATTCTTCAGACTATATTTTTCAGATGTTTAGCTATAGGAAAAGACGAAAATAAATCGATTTTTCAGAAGTGCCTACCCTTATTTTTGAGACTTGACTTTTTTAAAGTTTGACTTGACTATATTTTTCAGATGTTTAGCTATAAGAAAAGACCAAAATAAATCGATTTTTCAGAAGTGCCTACCCTTATTTTTGACTTGACTTTTTTAAAATATATAAAAACAAACTTTTGGAAAAATAAATTTCGCCAAAAAATCAAAGGGTGTAACTACCGGTTGTTTTAATGACAAAAACAGTAAAATAATTTTTGCGCTTAGCTGGAAGAAGTTTTGCATATAAATGCTATGTCATATGAAAGATAGTCAGATGTGCAATTTTAACTTGATTTTATTTTTACAACAAAAACAAGTTTTGAGTCATTTTTTGAGTTAAAGTCAATATTTGGGACCTTTTTTGAAAAAAAATCATAAAAAATATATACACTGACCTAACGGTACAGTTCAAACTATTTTTGTGAAGTGCTTTTATTAAACTTTTGAGCAAAAAAATTTTAATGAAATATATTTATGAACAGCGGAGATATTTGTCTCGAAAGACCGAACTTTGATTTAATGTCGTTTTTTCTCATTTTTAGGTAACGAAGTTTTATGAAAAAGTCGTTGCATTAAAAATTTCTCCAATTTACAAGATATGTGAAGGTTTTTGTTGTCAAAATAATGGAAATTTTCTCAAATTAAATTGACCAATATCTCTTACAGTAAAACTTTTTAAATTTACGTTAGTTAAAAAAAGGCGAAGAGGCGAGGTAAAAACAAACTATGTAAAAATCAAATCTATGATGCATACAATATGTGTACGAAGTTTGAGGGAAATACGTCGAGCCGCTTTCGTTAATGCGCGATTTACGTTAAGTTAATATTTGTACTACAGTGACCTCTGTCGTTAAGGATAGATCAAAATAGATAGAGCTTAAAGATTTATTGTATCTGGAAACCCCTAAATACAAATTTTCGTTCTAATCATAGGAGCGGTTTAGGAGTTTTTTATACTTTGTAAAAGATTTTTACTGCATTTTAATTGATTTGTGGGCGGTAAAAGAGGGTGTGGCAAACTGTTTTCCTACCTGAACTATCTCATCCTCGATACAAATCGACTGCCAAATTTTCAGATTAATTGAGTTTATACCTGGTGCATTTTGCATCACTCCAAGCTCATCCCATAAAAAAGGGTCGTAAACATAGTGCGACCACGCCCATTTTTAGTACAGCTGCCGAAAGTAACCATACGAACTGAATTACTAAATTTTAGCCTTATACGACCAAAACTGTCTGAAATATAGCATTGTCATTCATTTGTTGGAGGTTAAAAGGGGCGTGAAAACCCATTTTGAGTACAGTTGCCAAGAGGAACTATACAAACTTAATTACCAAATTTTAGTCTAATACGACAAACGGGGTGTGACTAATGTTTTTCTTCCTAAACACTCGTACTCAAAAAAATCGACTGCCAAAATTTCAGATTCATTTAGTTTAAACCTGGCCCATTTTTAACATAGCTGACGTGAGTAACCATACAAACTAAATTATAAAAATTTAGTCCGATGAATCCGTATTCGTTTGAAATATAGTATTTTTATTAATTTGTGGGCGGTGGCAATTTTTATTTATTTATTATTTGAGATATGGGTCTTGGACACAAATGTTGTAAATTTTATGCTCTAAGTGTAAATGTGAAAAATTAATCCTACAGAAATAAAATCTTTAAAAATTTACACTGATCCAACACTGAATCAAAATTAATAGACATTTAATGTGTTAGGAAAACTAGCGTATAAAACTAGCAGAACATAAATTAAATAATGAACTAAGCTTGTACATTTTTTTATTGTTCCTTCGTATGAAAATTAAGTCTTAAATAAATTGTATCCTGTATGATAAGATAGTTAACCAGGGCCGTTGCCAGAATATACCCATGGGGGGAGGGGTTTTGATGAAAATTTGTTTTGTTCAAAATTAAAAAAATAAAATATCTATACAAGTTTTTCTGTCATTTAATTTTCAAGTTAAGTTTTTTATATATTATATATGTAAGTAAATATATAAAGGTGCCTCGACTTCCATTAGAAAAAAGTTTCATTTGTGGCCCTCTAAAAATTAACCTTGGTCTATTTTATAACGATTCCCAAAATATTTTGGCTGTTACAATAGTAGCTAAAACCTCTAGAAATCATGTTTTTCGTAAATATATTGGCTGGTAGAATAGTTGTAAGAAAAAAAAAACTGTCATATTATATAATATATAAATTATATCTATACTATTATATAAAAGTCTTTATGATACGTAAGGATGTTTCGCAATCACACGAGAACCACTAAACCGATTTTGACAATAAAGGTACCAAACGATTTTTTTATTTTAACAGGATCGTGCTTGGCTATGTAAGATTTGCCACGCCTACTTTTCACGCCCACTATATGCAAGCAATGCTATATTTCAGACGGTTTTGGTCGTATACGACTTAAATTTATAGTAATTTAGTTTGTGTTGCTACTGTCGGCAACTCTACTCAAAATGGGTTTCCACGCCGCCTTTTACCCCCCACAAATCAATGAAAATGCTAAATTTCAGACAGTTTTGGTCGTATAAGACTAAAATTTCGTTTGTATGGCTACTTTCGCCAGCTGTACTGCGTGGCCGCACTATTTTACGCTTTTTTGTTAGGGGATGAGCGAGGAGTAAAGCAAAGTACACCAGGTATATTCTGAATTAATCTGAAATTTTGGCAGTCAATTTTTTTCGAGAACGGGATGGTTTAGGAAGAAAAAATTTTGTCACACCCCCTTTTACAACCCAAAAATCAATAAACTCCTAAACAGCATTTTACAGCCCAAAAATCAATACAAATGCAGTACAAATCTTTACAAAACATCAAAAAACGCCTAAACCGCTCATATGATAAGAATGAAAATTTGTAATGAATTACATGAAAAGGGGTTTACAGATACGATAATTCTTTTAGCTCTTTAGGATCTATCTTTAACGCCAGAGGGCACTGTGTTACAAATTTGAACTTAATGCAAACCTAAACGGCTCGACGGATTTCCCTTAAACTTATAACACATATTTTATGCATCCTAAATTAAATTTACACATACTTTCCTTTGACTACGCCCCATCCGCCTTTTTTAAACAAACGTAAATTTAAGTGCCTGAAGAATAATTCGTACTATTGCAATGAACGAATTTAACTCTTGGTATGGATTTATGTCATGGTAGTAACTTCTTATGGAAAATTCCTTTTATCAAAAATATGAACTTGATAGGTATTACATATCATTAGACAGTTGATTAAACCACCTTTATAGCGATACTAGCTGAAACCCGGCACGTTGCTGCCACGCCTCCGTTGCCAAACTTCCATAAAATGTTATCGATGAACCTGCATGTGTAAATTACGTTCGAATACTGAATTCCGAGGCTGTGCGACCTATAACTCCAAGGCAATTCGATATCGCAAATTTGGGCTGTATGTAAGGTTTCACTTACCATTTTACAACGCCCATAAAATTTGATCAGTGAAACGGCACGTGTAAATTATGGTCGAATACCAAATTCCATGGCTGTGCGAACTATAACTCAAAAGCTATTCGATATCTCAAATTTGGGTTGTATGGGAGGTGCAACTCCACCTTGTCCAACGCTTTCCGTACTACGACTAAAACCTGCGCATGAATGCGAACAACCAATTTGGAATGTTTTATCGCGATCGGATGAACAATGTAGAAATTTATTCAGGACACACAAACAAACCAACTAATTATATATATAGATATAGCCCATAATTGCACAATTAAGACTTTTCTATAAACATGGTACTAAGTTTCAATGCAAAAATTCTCAAAATCTGTGTGTTACATATTTTTGTTAAGGATATCATTGGAAAGGTGATTAAACTACCTTTATAATGATATACAGCCTATGAGTGCACAATTAAGACTTTTACCATAAAAAGTAGTAAAATTGACGCTCATAGTACTAAGTTTCAATGCAAAAATGTTTCAAATCTGTGTGCTACATATTAAAAAATTTAACTGATTATATACATGAATATCTTCATTACTTTCAAAAGAACTCAAGCAAAATTTTTACAATCAGTGTTATTCAAGGATTTAAAAAAAAAAGTTTTATTACATCCAGAATATTATTGGACATCTTCAAAGAAGTTGTATTATATCGAAATGAAATTTATGTCGATATTTTGCAGTATAAGTATAGAAAAAACGTACCTTTGAATAAACGAAAAGTGGTTTTGTAACGAGTTTATTTGGTTTTTCGAGAATTTCCTTGTCCCCACAGGACGACTTTCGTCGTGCTGCAACTTTCGTCGATTTTCTATTCGAATTACTCGATTTATTTTTTTGAACATTTCCGATTTTTTTTTTAATAAAAGTGATGTTTTTTTTTTTTTTTTTTAGACTGAACCAACGCTCAGGGGATGCCCCCTATAAATGCGTAAGCATTGTGTTGATTCGGAAGATGGGTGATAGTTAGTTGGAGGGTGGATAGATGGAGTAGTGTCGGTGAAGATTTGTTTTGAATTTGCACAGCTCAAAACTGCCGGGAAACACGCTCGCAGGGAGACTATTCCACAACTTAACCGCGCGACTAAAGAACGAATTATCGCGGTAATGCGAGGTTCTATTAGGCATCGATGCAATGGTAAAGGGGTGGGCTTGGACAGCTGCCCGAGTGGACCTGGGAAACACACGAGCTGGTGGCGTCAGGCCATGTATCTCCCTTGAACACTTCCCATGGTAATACCTATACAGAAGGCTTAGGCAACCTACATTACGTCGATGCCCAAGAGAGTTGAGAGAGGATGAAATACTTTCATCCCCTATCAAATATATCGCACGACGTTGAATTCGGTCCAGAAGCTCCAAATAAGATTTTGAAGCCCCTGCCCAAATGTGCGAATTGTACTCCATTTTCGGCCTAATATATGAGGTGTAGATCATGCGAAGATCAGCTGAAGTGAAATATTTTTTGCACCGTTTTAGAAAACCTAGGCACTTGCCCGCTTCTTTCGACACATCGAAAATATGATCATTCCAACGAAGATTAGATTGGATCGATATGCCCAGAACGTCAAGAGCGGCTGATTCCACAAGATCCACACCATTCATACTGAGAGGAGCTAAAGGGCAATTCACTCGCTTGTGGGTTAACAGACAACACTGGGTCTTGCTTGCATTGAACTCTACTCTATTAGCAAGACCCCACTCGGAGATTTTTTGTAGATCATTAAGGAGTGTGTCATTCATAGTTTGCCTTTTTCTCTCAATCTCCATAGAGCTTGGGCGTTTTTTGAATGAATATGAATGACAAATGCTGCTGTCGTCCGCAAACGAATGTATTGGGTTATGCGTCAACGACAGAAGGTCGTTGATAAAAACCAGAAACAAGGTGGGCGATAGAACTGAACCCTGCGGTACTCCCGCGTTGATGGCGTGCTTCTCGGACGAAATACCGTCAACTACGACTCGAATCGTTCTGTCCTTGAGGAAACACATGATCCATCGAGCAAAATTACCACCAAAACCATATGCATCAAGTTTTGACACGAGCGCTTTATGCCACACTCGGTCGAACGCTTTTGAAATATCCAGAGCAACAACCCTGCTTTCGCCGAAAAAGTGAACGCATTTATTCCATTCTTCGGTTAAGAACGCCATAAGATCACCAGTAGAGCGAGCCCTACGGAAACCATATTGACGGTCACTGAGCAGTTGGTTGTGCTCCAGATAGTTCATAACGTTGAAGTTTATTACGCTCTCCATAACTTTGGAAAGCGTAGAGCATATCGCAATGGGTCGGTAGTTTGCAGGGTTCGTGGCATCACCCTTTTTAGGTACCGGCTGGACATTTGCCACCTTCCAACAAGATGGAAATATTCCTGTTCTGTAGGAGATGTTGAAAAGGTTGCGCAAAGGCCGAGCCAGCGAAGAAGCACACATTTTAAGCACAATTGGCGGTATGCCATCAGGACCAGAGGCTTTGTTTACGTTGAGATTTGAGAGGACCCTTTTAACTGCTCTCGTTCGAAAGTATATCTCCTGCATTGCAGAAGATCCACTCTCAACAAAGGGCAGTGGCTGATTGCTATCCGAGAGATTGGAATTTTGTGCAAACAATCTAGCCAATAGGTTCGCTTTATCAGCCGAGTCAGTGAAGATTTGGTCATCTTTTAAAAGAGCTGGAATCGATGACGATGTCTGGTTCTTAACTCTTTTAACAAATGACCAAAAATTTTTGCTCCCTTTGGGGCAGAGAAGAACCTGTTCTCGAATGCGAGCTTCGTGCAGAAACTTTTCGCGTTTTAAAATTGCATTACAGCGATTCCTTGCCTCGATGCGAAGTCTTTTAGTATCAGTATTCTTGTTAGAACGCCAATTCTGAAAGGCTTCCTCTTTGGACCTGACTGCAATCCTGCAAGTCTCATTAAACCATGAGTGGTCTTTTGGTTTAATGCTTCTCATCTTATTGGGAATGAAAGACCGCATACCCAATAAAATAATTTCTTGTATCATGACAGCCGCGGCATTCACATTTCTATCAGCGAAACATAATTTCCAATTGAAGTTGCGATAAAAATTATTTAACGCAGTCCAATTTGCCCTTCCATAAAACCATGCAGTCCTCTTCGGGGCTTTAGGCGTAGAGGTGCAGGGGTTAGAATATGGAAAAACAGCGGAGATGGTACAATGGTCCGAGTTACCAAGAGGTGCGTTGACACTCACATCATATTTTTCATGATGTGAAGTCAGAAAAAGGTCAAGGGTATTATGGCTATGCATATCACTTTGAGGAAAAAAAGTGGGTTCCTTCACTAGTTGAATCAATTGGTTCGATTCAGCAAATAGCTCAACATATTGCCCAACAGGTGTTAATGGGCCCGAGTGACGTAACCAAGCCGGGTTGTGGACATTGAAATCGCCTGCTACAACGATCTCACTGTCAGGAAACAACCCCAAAATATGCGTAATCGAATCAGAGAGAGAGTCCAGTTTGTTAAAAGTGGGCTCTCTCCCTAGATTCGGGCTTCTATAAATAAAACAAAAATGCAGCAAGTGAGAGCGAAGCCTGAACCTAACCCACATTGAGCTAAACTCTGGATCGGTCACGTTCAGACTCCTCTCACACTGGTATGCTACATCCGTTCTTATAAAAAGGGCGATGCCTCTATGCAATGTGTTTTTTTTGCATTTTTTGTATTCACTCGCAATATCACATACCCTGCAGAAATTAAGACCTTAACGTACATAATATAATATAACATAGCAGCACAATATTTGTCCATATATGTGCTGAAAAACGATCATGCTTTTTTCTATATTGTGTAGTATAAGACGAATGTTCTTCTGGGTATTTCTACTGATGATTGAAAGTACTCATAAACAGTATTGCCGCGTCATATATAAAACACGTATCTATGCCAGTCAAAAATGTATCCAGAAGTATCCACCTTAGAACAAAGGTATCAACGTATTAAATTTTAAAGTTCCAAAGCCACGAAAAAGTTTCACTAAGGGTATTCAGTACAATTTAGTAAGTCCTGCTTAGTGGCTAAATTGTTAAAGTTAGAAGTTGTTTATGTGAATTCATCTGCTAAGATATTTGCAAATGTTAGTTTGACAACTTTCAATGGAGCAATAGATCTGTGGTTTTAATAACTCGTGTAACCAAAAATGTATTTAAACTTTTATATTACAGTGCGTAAATACTTTTGATACATTTGCTACTCAGGACCTTTGAAATGTTATAAATCTCTACCAACCCCAATACAAAATTTTTATTTTTTATTAATAAAGGGCAGTTTTTAGACTTTAAAGCTGCAAATCAAAAATAATTTGATACTTGTTAGAACTCATTCCCAAAACGATTCATCACTACACTCAATCAGCCCTATCATGAATAATTTTTCACGCGTAATCGGAAAAGGTAGTTTTCGTTTTTAAGGTAAAGCTTAAGAACATTTTGGAAATGATGAATCAAATTAAAATTTTAAAAAATTTCTAAAATGTTCTTGAGCTTTATCTAAAATAAAAACTCAATTTTCCGATTACGCGTGAAAAATTATTCATGATAGGGCTGAATAAGTTTTACGTTTCCAACTTAACAAATGGTATATGCTAAGACACGGTGCTGAGCTAACAAGCTGCTAAGACTTTTCCTGTAAAAAATGTTGACAGGGCTTAACAAATTTGTTAAGTTTAGCAAGTTAGCAGGACTTAACAAATGTAGTGAATATCACTATTATCATTTTTGATATTGTCCACAAATATTACCCACAATATAATGTCTACATCGACGCCATAGAATCCGTTCAAAAACAGTTTTTACTTTTTGCTTTACGTCATAGTCGTTGGAACCCCAATATTATGCTTCCATAGTATGAAATACGCCTTAAAATTATTTTACTACCTTCCCTAAGAAGCAGAAGAATGATGCTTAATGTCATGTTTCTGTATAAATTACTTCGTGGCGAGATTAATTCGGAATATCTCATCTCAGCTCTAAATTTCAACATCCCAAGGAGAGGAACTAGACATTTTCTGTTTTTCAAGTTGAGTCAGTGCAGTTCTAATTACGCTCTTCATGAACCTTTACGATGTTTGTGCAGTGATTTCAATGATAACTTCAACATGATTAATTTTTCTGATTCGGTAGACGTCTTAAAACGGAAAATTATATTACATTTAAATAATTAAATCAATTTAACTTCATCCTATTATACCTAACGCAGTTTTATAACAATATAATATTGGTAATTTAGACTGTTCTGTTTCTCTTTTTTGTCTCGATATTATGTTTTATAAAGTAAGCACCATCAAATATGAATCGTTTTTAAAACTTACTTTTTAATTTTTCAATAATTTAATTTTTAATCGAATTGGGATTTACGTGCTCACGTGGCTTCCTGATTTGAAATTAGACTGAACTCACACTATCACCTGGATTGGTGTGCCAGAGTATATCTCTTTTCCATACAAGTTTATGCCTGCGTTGGCCCAAATTCATATCCAACTAATTGGGATTTTGATTTGGCGGATATGAGATTTATCTCATTTCCACGTAGGTCCTTGGGTTGGACAATGGCCGCAAACCAGTTAAAATAAGTTTAGTGTTTTTGATTGTTTTTCGGGTACCTTAAATTGATAATTACTATTATTTAATTCGATGTTGCTTATTTATATAGAATCAAGTATACTTAAATACGCGTTTATATATATTCAATTTTTAAATTCCGCGTAAAAGCCAATTAATGTGCTTAGTGGAAAATCCTAATTGCCAATAGGGGGTATGTTTTAGTACGTAGGTGCATTCTGTCTGTCCCGGCTGATTCGGGCAGATTTTAGAATGTGAATCGTGCATGCGTATAGGACGAGTATACGTATCTTTGGAAGATTTCATACCTCCGGGCGAATCCAAAAAAAAAAAAAAAAACAAGGTTAGATATAAGAAAAATAATAATTTTTATGGGAATAAACACCTTTTGTATCCCTCAACAATAAATCAGTTTTTTGTTAGTTTACTTTCCCGAAAATCAGGGCCCCCTTAAGACTGTGGCCCCGGGTGGAAACACCCCGTTTTCCCACCTCGGCGGTCCTGTGATCATACGGTGATCAAAGCAGTAAGTATTTTAGATCAAGCCTAAAACTCTACCATGGATTGTGTGTCTGTTGCAGTTGCTTCTTATTTGTTTTGCTATTCATTTGGGCTCAACGAGTTTGCCGAAGTACACCATAGAATTGAAACGAGTTTTTTCTGCTTCGCTAGAAGCTACTGTTTAAGTGAAAGCTGGCTATTTGCACAATAATACTTACTGCTGAACGATGTATCAACGTGTGGTGTTGTATTATATGCGAATGTATAATATGGAACACATTTATCCTATTCATAATCATCAGCAAAGGATAGAAGATACTGGTTAAGTACCCTGTGGTTTCTTTCGAGTGCTCCTATAGATTCATGATGATAAGGTGCTGAGAAAATTTTTTCTATTTTTAATAAGTCGCAAACATTTTTTAAAAGTTCGTTTGTAAATTCAGTTCAGATTTAATTTTTTTTAAAAAATCTCTTCTTTTAGATCAATTGTTCTACAAGTGTTTGGGCTATTGTTTTTGCGTCTTTTATCTCAATTGGGTGTGCAATAACGAATTTTGTCAGTTCACATTGCATAGTAAGTATGTACATACGCTTGTATATCCGCTTGTATATCCGCTTGTATATCCGCTTGTATATCCGCTTGAAATTTTTAATGGTCAACAGTGTCAATTGATATTGTTTCAAAACTTGTGTTTGGAGTATCAATTATTATCATTTTCTATTTAATGTGTCTAGTCCGTTTATTACTAGTGCAATATATACATTTGTTTATATAACTTTTCACCATTTGGCGTTTATGTTTCCATACATAGCGTTGTTTTAGTTTAAGCATAGTCTTTCTAATACCTAAGTGTCCTCCTTGTTGTGTGTCGTGGTATTGTTGTATTATCTTGTGTTGCATGGCTTTATTTGTAATTTTGTTGAAATATCATAATTTTTAGCGATTTTTTTATTATTCTTATTTATTTTCTGCTGCAGCATGTTATATATTTTCTTTAATTCTTCTTTTTGTATAATTTCAAATATATCTTTTTCTTTTAGCGCTAGTTCTTTTATATTCAATTTATTCATTTTTTATACTAATTTTTTGAGAATCGGCTCTAAAGTCGCTGAATCATCATTAGATCTTGCATGCACATTTTTGTTACCTTGATTTATTCTTGATGATAGCTTCATCGATTTCGAATCTGGATTCGTCGATTTATCGCTACATCGCACGTGCACAATATAATTTATCAATTTGTTGCTAGTATCATTTTTATTTAAATTCATATTTTTATCGCTTATTTCAAATTTAAATTTACGTACGTTTTTAATATCTAATGGATGAGCAATCCAATATAAAGACTTCATGACGCTCCCGTTGAGATGTGCATTCATCCTCCGCAAGTTATTCTTGCTTTTTTTTTATTTCCTCGTGTTATTACCATGACTTTGCTCGTTTCATCATTTGGTATCATTGTTTTTAGTATATGCGAATCTATTTTTATTCGTGAACAAAAAATTATTTTATATTTAATTTTGTTGATTTTTATTTTCGATATTTCGAATTGACTCTGCAATTCATAATCAGGAAAAATGAAGAAATAATAAACACAATAAAAATACTTAAGTTACAAAAATTTTTACATAAATTTACAAAATCTGAAAAACAAATGGAACAATTCTTACACTTGAAAATTAACGTATTACACTTAACCCATTTTGGCCCAACCGGTAATTTCAGTTACCATCACTTAATAGAAGCATATAGACAATATATAAGTTAACACCAGCAACATTAATGTTGCGAAATAAATTAATTCTTTAAATAATAAAAGCGCTGACACAGAGTCTAATGCACTTCCTCTGTGAACTAAATTTCGGCAACAACAGCAGCGACGTCAACCAATAATAAAAAATATTTTTTTTATTAAATTTTAATGTAAAATAAGTTAATTGGCGCCCAACGTGGGGCCCAATATTGCATCTAAAATCGCGATCGTTAAATCGGGAAAAAAAGTATAGTTAAAAAGTGACTTAAAACTTATCGCGTACACATAATAAATAAAAGCATAAATCGGCCTTAAGTAGCCCGTCGCTTAAAATTGCACGACATTGGGTTCCCAAAGGAACGAGAAACGAGGCCCCTAAGTATACAGCCAGTCAGGAAAAAAGGAGTTGATAGCATTCAGCAGCCGCTCGTTCTACAGCTGTACACCGGAAGGATGTTGCTGTTATTGTAAGATCTAGTTTTAAGAAATTTGTGCAATTAAATTTTATGCTTCAAATTTAAATCAAATTTTATATGAAAATCTAAAAAGTGGAAGGCTTTATTGAAATCAAAACATCATTTATTTAGGAATGTTGATATTGTTTCGGCCTTCTGTCGTTTGTTGCTATAATAAATTGGGCTTTGGCCGTATAAAAAGACAAAACTTTTTAAATTTTTGTTTTTTATTTGTTTTTTTCGATATTTCGGCTCACGTTGTGGGCCTTCATCAGGACATAAAAGTTAAACACAAGTTGTTTTCTTTAAAACATTTAGATATTTAAAAACACTAGTAAAGGTTGTCAATAGAAAAATAAGGACATTTAATTTTAACAATATATACATTTAATTAACCCGCGTCGAACAGCTGTTTGCCACCTTCATCGTCCACATTTAGGAATTTTAAATTGTTTATTAAAATTAATAAGAAGAGAATGTCAAAAGTGAAAGGTCTCATTAAAATCAAAAATAGTTCAGAAATTTTAAAATCTTTAAAATTAATATTAAAAATATCAAATAATATTAGATATTTTTTTCCAGAATTTAAATTAAAAACCTATAACAAAATTTATCACACTGCGATTCCGAACTTCGGACCCTCCAGTGTATAACAAAATAAAATCTAAACAAAATAAATTTAAACAAAATAATCTTGAAACAAAATATAAAGAAATATATTGAAACTGTGAAGTTGTAGCCGAAAAAAAGGCCGGACCTTCCAGTTTATAAATAAAAACCAAACTATAAACTTTCCAAAAATTAAAAAGCAAATTTTTTAGTGAATTCAGAAATTTAAATTTGAAAACTATTTTTTAAATTTCCATTGTTGATTATAACTGTGAACTGTTGATAGAAATTCGGATTGTTAAAAATGGCAAATCCTAACGATTTAATAAGACCCCCTGTACTGAACGTACCTCCACCAAACCAAGTAGGTATAGGTGACCTACAGAGTGCTATCCGAACAATAGTGTCAGAAGATTTTCAATCAGAAACCAGGAATTTACTCAATACTATAAAAAACCCATTTAGTGTAAATACTCAGCAGGTGGATCAGGACATCGATCCGCAGCATAGGGCACGGTTAGGAGATCTTGATCGTATACCAGACGTAGTACGTTGTCTAAGAGAATTTTCGGGACAACCGGGAGAATACAGTTCCTGGAAAAAGTCAGTAAACAGGGAATTACAAATTTACGAACCTCTAAAAGGAACGCCAAAATATTTCGGTATTTTGAGCGTTATAAGAAATAAGATTGTAGGAAATGCAGATGCGGTTCTCGAGTCCTACAACACGCCTATGAACTGGGAAAGTATCTCTCAATGTTTGATGCTTCACTACGCAGACAAGAGAGATTTAGGTACATTAGAATACCAATTGACCTCTCTTATACAGGGAAACTACACCGTACAAGAATTTTATCAAAGGGTCTATAGCCACCTGTCTCTAATATTAAATAAAATTACCTGTATGGAGGTAGGACAAGAAGCTATGAACCTTTTGACCCAGACTTACAGAGATAAAGCCCTTGACACTTTTGTCAGAGGACTTAAAGGCGATCTGCCTAGTTTATTGAGTATGAGAGAACCAATTGATTTGCCACAAGCCCTACACTTGTGTCTTAAATTAGAAAATCAGAATTTTAGATCAGTTTATGCAAACAGGAACAATATACAAAAAAAATCGTTTAACAATGTACCACCACCACCATTTCTTCCCCAACTAGCCCACATACCACCACCTCCAAGGCCAAGCCACAATTATTTGAACCAAGGACATTATCAACCACCTCGCATTCAAGGACAGAGATTTGACAATGCACACTATTCTGGGCCACCCAGAAATTTCCAGCAATATGGAGCAATACCGAAAAATCCTCAACAATATGGGCCTATTCCACCTCGTCCATTTGGACCAAAACCGGTCACTAGACCAGAGCCAATGGACATTGATCAAAGTGTCCAAACGAGGAATATAAACTATATGAATCGACCTAACAACCCCGGATTGCAAGGTAAACGACCACCAAATGATTATCCAGAACTAGGAAACAACAAAGAAATTTCCACTTATCCACTGAAGTTGCTTGTTCTCCTCAAGATAAATTTAACTCCATGAATGAAAATACATATCAAGAAGAGATTCAAAAAGTTGATAACGAATTTGATCAGTCGCTTCAAGAATATGTCGAAGAACAAGAAGTTCCAGAATTTTATAATGATAACATAGCAATTTCTGATATTCATTTTTTAGATTGAATGCGTCCTCTCTCCCGTATTTCGAGTGCAAGACAGAGAGTGGACAAGTTTTAAAAATACTAATAGATACAGGCTCTAGCAAAAATTATATAAGACCAACTCTTGTAACTAAACCCATTCCCAACAAAACAATCTTTTACGCAAATTCAATTGGAGGAGACCTACAAATAACTCATCACACCAACACCTATCTCTTTGGCATAAAAAATACCGATTAAATTTTTCCTTTTACCCGAACTAAAAACTTTTCACGCTATACTAGGTAACGATAGCCTGAAAGAATTAGGAGTCGTCATACACACCCGGCATAATTTCATGATTTTAAACAATAATACTAAAATACCACTCAAAGAATTACCCTCAACTCAGGTACATAACACTACCTTCAGGACAGATCACATGAACCCCTCACAGAAAACCAACTTAGACAAACTAGTAAATACTTATGCAAACCTATTCTCCGAACCGGATGAAAAATTAACCTTTACTACAAAGGTCGTAGGCGAAATACGAACATCTTCAGAAACACCAATCTACGGAAAATTTTACTCTTATCCAATGTCGCTCAAAGCCGAAGTGGAAGAGCAAGTTCAAAAACTATCAAGAAGACGGAATCATACGACCATCGAGGTCCCCGTATAACTCACCAGTGTGGGTTGTACCTAAAAAGATCGATGCTAATGGAATAAGGAAACACAGAATGGTGATTGACTATCGTAAACTAAATTCTGTTACGATAGCAGATGCTTACCCAATACCAGAAATTAATGAGGTATTGGCCCAATTAGGAAAGAACAGATGGTTCACTGTTTTAGATTTAAAAAGTGGATTCCATCAAATACCCCTCAGAGGATCCGACATCGAAAAGACTGCATTTTCGGTGAACAATGGCAAATTTGAGTTTACCAGATTACCATTTGGCCTTAAAAATGCTCCGGCAATTTTCCAAAGAGCGCTAGATGACATATTGCGTTTACATATCGGAAAACGGTGTTTTGTATACATAGACGATATTATTATTTTTAGTAAAGACGAGAACGAACATATTAAAGATATTGAAGGAATTTTTAAGACCCTACATGAAGCGAACATGAAAATACAGTTAAATAAATGCGAATTTTTTAGGGAAGAGGTTGCATTTTTAGGGTTCATTGTATCTCACAAAGGAGTCAAAACAAATCCAGAAAAAATTAAAGCTATAATAGAATTTCCATACCCCAGAACATTAAAGGATCTCAGGTCATTTCTTGGACTCTCTGGATACTACCGTCGGTTTGTAAAAGATTACGCCAAAGTGGCGAAACCTTTAACAACCCTCTTAAGAGGGGAGGATGGGCGAGTGTCCAAGAACTTTTCAAAGAAAAAAATAATTCAACTTGATAACGCAGCGAGAGATGCCTTTGACAAACTTAAAAGTATACTCTCATCCAGAGATACAATCTTAATATATCCTGATTATACAAAAAGTTTTGAGCTGACTACCGACGCCTCTAACTATGCCATAGGTGCCGTTTTAAGTCAAGACAGAAGACCGATAACGTTTATTTCAAGAACGCTTAGTGCTACCGAGCAAAACTACGCGGCAAACGAGCGAGAAATGCTTGCAATTATTTGGGCTCTCAACTCGTTACGTAACTACCTGTATGGATCAGCAAAGGTGAACATTTACACCGATCACCAGCCGTTGACGTATGCTTTAAGCACCAAAAACAACAACTCGAAAATGAAGAGATGGAAGGCAATCTTGGAGGAGTATAACTATGAGCTTCACTACACACCTGGGAAAAGTAATGTAGTAGCTGATGCCCTCTCTAGACCACCTCAAGCTGACCAAATAAATTCTTTAACAGACACTATCCACAGTGACGAAAGCTCTGGCGAAAATCTTATAGCTTCAGTAGAATGCCCTATAAATGTATTTAAAAATCAGATATTTATACTTTTAGGTGAAGAATCTAGCTATCAATTTAAAATTCCATTTCCACGTTATCACAAGCATATCATAGTTCAAAATAGTTACTCTGAGAATAATCTAATTGACATATTGAAAAGATACCTTAACCCAGATGTCACTAATGGTATTTTAACCGAAGAGCAAATTATGGGAAAAATTCAAACGATCTACCCCATGCATTTCAGTAATTATAGAGTTAGGTACACTCAAAGCCAAGTTCAAGACTTAACAGACGAGACCGAACAAGAAGAGGAAATTTTAAAAATTCATAAAAGAGCGCATCGAAATAGCCGTGAAAATAAGCAGCAATTACTCGAAAAGTTTTATTTTCCCAAAATGAACACTAAAATTAATAATGTGCTCAAGCAGTGTAAAATCTGCAAAGAATTTAAATATGACAGACACCCTAATAAGATTCCGATATCACCAACACCCATTCCACAGTACGTAGGTGAAATATTACATATTGACATTTACCATACTGACAAGAAACTAGTCCTTACTGCAATAGATAAACTTACAAAATATGCTCAGGCCCACGTTATTAATTCAAAATCAATTGAAGATATTCGCGAACCACTGAGGAAAATACTTTTTGCATATGGAGTACCAAGAATCGTAGTCATGGATAACGAAAAGTCCCTTAACTCAGCATCTATCTGCTTTATGTTAGAAGACCAGTTAGGCATTGCAATTCACAAGACGTCTCCGTACACCAGCTCCGCAAACGGACAAGTAGAACGGTTGCACTCAACATTATCTGAGATAATGCGCTGTCTAAAAACAGATCAAATTCACAGGAGCTTCACAGAACTATTGGACCGAGCAGTATATGAGTATAACTGCACTATCCATTCAACCATACAGAAAAAACCAATTGAAGCATTTTTTGGCAGGAGAGTTACGATCGACCCAGAATAGTATGAAACAGCTCGAAAAGAAAACATTGAAGCAATAGTAAGAAAACAGGAAAAAGATTTAAGGGTTCATAACGCAAAAAGAAAACCAAGTAAAACATATGCAGTCGGCGAAACAATTTTCGTAAAAATTAACAAACGCCTAGGTACAAAGCTAACTGCAAGATACAGGAAAGAAGTAGTAAAAGAGGATAAGAAAGATATAATAATTACAGATTCAGGAAAAGTTGTGCATAAAAATCTTATTCGTAATTAATTAATTAGTTTTATTTACCACAGGTTATTTTTTCAAACAGTTTTATGTGATGTACACATTGTGAATTACACGGACACTCAATTAGTGACAATTCATGACGGCTATGCCAAAATTCAGGAAGGAACTTTCAAATTTATCCACCTAATCGACCTAAAGCAGTACGACGACTTTTTACAGGAAATAAGAACAACGATTTACAAAGCTATCCCTAAGACTAACATATTTTTTCCAACATTACAACTTGAACTACAACAAACTATGGACATACTAAGGACAATGGAACCATTTCAAACTAGCAGACAGAAACGTTCACTTAATTTCCTAGGGACAGCATGGAAATACATTGCAGGAACACCGGATCATGACGATATGGAAATAGTAACGAAGAACTTAGACGAACTGACAAATAATAACAATCAACAAGTTATGATCAATAAGGCATTCAATGAACGTATTAATAAGGTCATAAGAACCACAAATGAAATAATGAATAACATAAAAAAAGATAATTTTCTAATAGAAGAAACAATATTTATATACCAAAATAAGTTAAGATTAATAAAAGAAGAACTAGTCAATATCAAATATGCCATACTTTGGGCAAAAAATAATATAGTAAATTCAATGTTGTTAGATAAATCAGAATTAAAATTAACGCTTCGAAAGCTTAAAGATGAAAACATGCCTTTCACTAATATAGACGAAGCATTAGAATATGCTAAAATAAATGTACATATAATAATATGAATCTTATGTATGTTATTAAAATTCCACTTACGACAAAAGAAATTTATAACAATTTGTTAATTAAAGCGGTTAAGAAAAATGATTCAATAATAAATGTTCAATACAGAGAAATTTTAAAATTAAAAAATGAACTATAATATGGTGTAAAACAAACATGTAACAACTATAATGAAATTAGAATTTGTAAGAAAGAAAATTTAGAAGATATAAGTAAAGGAAATTGTATCAGTAGACTATTACAAGGATTAAATTCAACATGCGCCTTAAGTAACCATTAACATATACCGAACGTCGAAGAATTACACCCAGGACTACTATTTTTAAATGGATTCAACGGGACAATGCAATCAAAAACAAATTATTCTCTCAAAGGGACCTTTATAGTGAAATTCCACAACCGCAGCATACAAATTAATGGACAAAATTATTCAAATTTAGAAGCACCTACAGTCAGATTACAACCAGCAATTATGCAACCATCTCCAGTAGAAGGAAATAGAGTTAACTTGCTCTCATTAGAAGCGTTGGAAAAAGTAAACATTAGAAATATTAATCAGCTAAAAAATCTCAAAAAAAACACAACAATAAACAGATTGACAATTGTAATATTTGCAATTGCTATCATAACCTTCATCATACTTACGTTACGACCCCAGACGAAATCAAAGTTGATCATAAGCGAGCCAAACACATTCGCAAAGGTCATTGCTCCAGAACCTGAACCACAGCAAATACCGAGAATTCACAACTTACCATATTTCTAGACGATTGGGACAATCGCATTTAAGAAGGGAGGAGTTAACACCAGCAACATTAATGTTGCGAAATAAATTAATTCTTTAAATAATAAAAGCGCTGACACAGAGTCTATTGCACTTCCTCTGTGAACTAAATTTCGGCAACAACAGCAGCGACGTCGGCGCGTGTTGATAATAGCTTAGCTAAGGTATTTTTACGTTACTTTAAGTTTAGTTTTGTTTTAAGAGAACACTCTGTTTTTACCAATCAATAAAGACGGTTGTGGGTTGCTCCCCAACCAATAATAAAAAATATTTTTTTTATTAAATTTTAATCTAAAATAAGTTAATTTATATAGCAGGTATGGGTCATGTAATAAATTGATATTACTTTATGATCAATTATAAAAAAACAATTTGAAGGAAATTAGTTTTAAGCTATTTCGTAACAATTGCCAAGTAAAGTCCCAAAAATAGTTATTTTTAATTGACTTAATAAAATATATTACACAAAAAATTATATGCGATTATAAAAGATTCTGATAGTAATTTGAACATTTTTTATGTATGTATATTCATAATATCGCGATATGAGCTCCAAAAGTTCGAAATATATAAAAAAAAGATATGGTAATTTTAGTTACCAATGGGTGGATACGTATAAACATACCAGCTTGATGAAAACCACAACAAGATACAAACAACGACAATGCAGATGATCTGAGAGACTTAAATTTGCGCTGTTGTTAGTAGCGTTCATAAATGACATGGGAGAGGGGAGGGGTGGGGAGTTAACAAAAAATATAGAGGGGTGCCCAAGTCTCACAATTTCCCCCTTTCGATTTAACATGAAGCCTCGAGCGAAATTGTCGTCAGAATACATGAAACAGAATACATGACAATATATGAAGCCTCCAAAAATGAATTTCCCGGGCGAATCCATAGCGGAAAACGCCAGGATAGAGTACATTCTAATTTTTCTCTGATGACTGGCGGATATCTCTCTGAGTGACATAAATATTGCCATATTTTTGGTAAAGATTGCGTACGTTCAGTGTTATTTTCTTAGTTTTTACTATGATCTGACGTTCCGTTTTTGTATATGTGTTGCTTTCATGAGATTTCAAAGCAAAATATAAAATAATTTGTATCATTCCCACAATGAAAAGCAACCCTGAGCAGAAAATTGCCACCGCTCCCATTCTGGACGAATTCTGAGCGTATTTCGCCAAGAGAGGATATTTTTAAACGGGGATTTCCCTTTTTTGAGTGAAATGGTGTCGGTTGCGGATCAGTTCAATTATTTTAGTTTTGTTTTGGTATCGCTGCGTAATAGAACTTAATTTGGACTGAAAAAAAATATATAAAAGAATTTGTGTTATTCGTGGAAAATGCCATTTAAAAAGTATTTAAAAATAGAAGAAGTGTTGGCGGTTTTGGAAGCAGAAGAAAGTGATGATGAAGAAGCTGCAGCAATTAAATTATCACCAAATGTCAATGTTATCTATATTCCACCTAACTGTGATGAAGTCAGTGATGGTGAACAAATTGATGATGACATTGTCGATGAAGATGCTCCACTTTCCGTGGATATTGCTGGTGAAATAGAAACGGAGTACGAATCAAGCAATGAAAATGAAAATACTGAAGTCAAAGACCAACCAAATAAAGAACGCAAAGCCATGAAGGAGTACAATGCTCCAAAGTGGACCAAAAGATTTTCCGCCTATTCAAACTACCTATGGATGCAGCTGAAGCCGAACATATGCGAGCTGTTGTGGAAAAGCTAAGTAAGATCATGTTTTAAAATAAGTTTTTTACGATTTGTATTTGTGTTTTGGTTTTTAGGTGGCAAATCACGACTTGAAATTTTTAATCTCTTTCTGGATGATGAAATGACGGATATGATTGTAGAACAAACAAATCTTTATGCATCACAACAAAATGCTATTTTTATAGTTGAGCCACATGAAATACGTCGCTTTATTGGTTTTCTATTTTTCAGTGGTTACCATAAAATTCCTGAATGGAAGAAATATTGGTCAAGAGACCCCAGTTTTGGAGTCAATTTTGTATCAAATGTTTTTTCACGACATCGTGCTGAAATGATAAAGCGATACATTCATTTGACTGATAATAATAAATAATCCCCAAGACAAATTTGCTAAAGTAAGACCATTGATCGACTTATGTAATGTACGATTTATGCAGTTTGGTGTGTTTGCGCACCACCTTTCCATTGATGAAGAAATGATTCCTTATTTTATTTATTTATTTATTTATTGGCCAAGCAAGGCAATTTACTTATTCTAACAGGTTTGTTTATTTTTTCTTTTTTTTTTCGTTCTCCCATTTCCTTGTTTTGGTATTCGAAGATACGCAAATCAATGTGGGCGTAATCCGCCCACCTGATCGACATGAATTCAATAACACGTCAAAAAGAAAAGGAGAGAAGAAAAGAAAAGGAACTTACATGCTAACATATTTTATGCATAGTAATATAACTAAGAATTTTATTTAATAAGATTAGGAGAGATCTGAGAAGGGAATAGGGAATTGGACTTTCTATTTATTATCTTAGCATTTAATTCTTAATGTCTAAAAGGACAATAAATTAAGAGTGCAGGATTATTGGGCTTTTAGTAGGGAAAAAAGATTTGGAGAGGGCATGCTTAATTATAGATTAAGATTTCAAACCTAGTTGCTTGAAGGAAGGTATTATGACGGAAATAGGGACTTGGAAAGATTTTTCTTAAAAGTTAATTTAGACATAGGGGGTGCATAGTACTCGCTGATATTATTGAATTCTCTACAGCACCTATTTATCGGCTCATTTCTTGCGTAGACAGTGTGATGTTGATATTCATTTAATAGTCGTGTATGCCGTGTACGTCTGATCGGGTCATTAAATTGTATCTTGTTTGATATATACTCGCTATCAACAACACCGTTAATGACATCGAAGGTAAAACATGAACTAAGTAAAGTCCTTCTTGTTGAAAGGGGCATTAAATTCAGAAGGCTAAGCCTAACATCATAAGGTGGCAATAAATTGTACTCACGGGGATTATACGTGTCCCTAAGCGCAAAAAGCAGAAATTGCTTTTGAATAGATTCAAGTCTTTCACTGTGTGATTCGAAAGCAGGATTCCAAATAATGCATCCATATTCAAGAATAGGGCGCACTAACGCGCAGTATAAAGCTTTCGTGACCCAAACATTTTTTAACTCTTTTGCACGCCGTTTTATAAAACCGAGTAGTTTGCTGGTCCTAGATACAATTTTATCATAATGTAAGTTGAAACGCAAATTGTTCTCCAAGTCTACACCAAGATCAAGATATGGTTGACTCTTTTAAGTTCAATGCTATTGAGGAAGTAACTGTTATTTGTTACCAAATTTTTACGGGAGAAGGTTATTACGCAGCATTTCTTAACATTAAGATGGATTTTATTTTGATTGCACCAGTGCTCAAGAGATGACAGTTTCGACTGTAAGTAAATTACATCTGTTTCCGATTTAATAACATGGTACATTTTTAGGTCGTCTGCATACATTAGATGTGGGATATCGCAAAGAATATCAGATAGGTCTGAGATAAAAATATTAAAGAGAAGTGGACAAAGGTGACTACCTTGTGGTACGCCGGATGTAACTAAAATCTGTTTGGATAAGGTACCTTGAAATTTTACGAACTGAGACCTGTCGTGGAGATAGGAGTTCAGCCAACTGAGCAAAGATCCTGAGATACCAATCTTTTCCAATTTGGAAGCCAAGATATCATGATCGACTCGATCAAAAGCTTTGCTAAAGTCGGTGAATATTGCCTCCACTTGATGTCCTTTTTCCATTTTACTTAAAACATCAGAGATCATAGTCATTAGATTTGTTGTGGTTGATCTACCTTTACGGAAACCATGTTGCTGTTCATTGAGTAAAGGATTTATAATAGATGTTAGTTTTGCGCATATAATTTTTTCGAACAATTTGGGAATAGCCGATAATATGGCGATTCCTCTATAGTTTTCAACAGACCTTTTATCGCCATTTTTATATATTGGTGTTAGGTGAGATATCTTCCAATACGATGGAAAAGATCCTTGGAGTAGAGATTTGTTAAATATTATATAAGTTAATAAAACAAAGTTTTAATAAGTTCACTTGCTTGCTTCAGTGATAATTTTATTCTGTCTTTCTTAATTTTACAAAATCTTAATGTGACCAATGTTCGAAAAACTGCATTCATATTGTTGTTGCTGTGGAATGCAAGCAACTGCATTCTCGCCTGATGTTAACAAGTTGTTTTTGTAATGTGCAGTTGATATCACGCACTGTATTTACAGCTTTGAGTTGAGAACATGCAGAGTAGAAATGCAGTAACTCGGCTCGTAGCAACAGTCCACTAACTGCATTGACTTAAGCTTAAAGTTGGAGTTGAGGCAGGTGCGTAGTCAAAAATGCGTAACAAGGGACAGCATGTCCGAAATAAGATTTATTTATCTGATCCATTAACTTATATAAAGGCATGATAAGTGTGTCTAAACATCGGACTAGTAAGTGCGGGGGTAACAAGTCTGGGCCGGGTCCTTTATTTGTATCAATTTCTTTAATTGCATTATATATCTCATCACACGTTAGTTGGATATGATTAATTATAGGGCTAATTCCTGAAAAGGGAGGGGAACTATTGTATTGGAAGACATTCGTGCAAAATGTTAATAAAAGGAAAACCATTCGTTTCGGATTCAAAGCATGGTGTCTTACTTCATCAAAAGGATATTTGTTCCATATAAAATCATATGGGGGAGCATCAACTATTGGGGGTTGGAATTAGTTTTAAAGGTTTTCTAAGAGATGGCGTAACTATCAATAGATCGCATCGGGCACACCTGTGACTATATTCATTTCAAAGCACATTGTCTAAGCTTCATTTTTCAGTATGTGTCATTCCACTGAAGTGTAAACAACATATATTTTTTTCTCTGTGAACATGTCGACTTTCGTTCCAACAAAACGCAATTTGCGGGAAGGTTTACTTTTGTGCTTCCATTTGAAGAAAAAAGCGGTTGAAGCACAACGCACGCTTACTGAGGCTTACGGGGACTATGCTCCATCGATTTCTACTTGTGAGTACTGGTTCCGTCGGTTTAAAAGTGGTGATTTTGATACGGAAGACAAAGAGCGTCCGGGCCAGCCGAAAAAGTTTGAAGATGAGGAATTGGAGGCTTTGCTCGATGAAGACCCGTGTCAAACCCTTCAAGAATTGTCAGAATCATTGGGAGTCGACTTATCAACGGTCGGCAAACGCTTGAAGGCCATGGGAATGATTCAAAAGCAAGGAAATTGGGTGCCGTACCAGTTGAAGCCGAGAGACGTTGAACGGCGATTTTGCATGTGCGAACAACTGCTTCAACGGCATAAAAGGAAGAGTTTTTTGCATCGTATTGTCACTGGCGATGAAAAGTGGATCCATTACGATAATCCTAAGCGAAAAAAATCGTGGGGACCACCCGGCCATGCATCAACATCGAGGGCCAAGCCGAATATTCATGGCGCCAAGCTTATGCTGTGTATTTGGTGGGATCAGAAGGGTGTCGTGTACTATGAGCTGCTAAAACCTAACGAAACCATCACTGGGGAACGCTACCAACAACAATTGATGCAATTGAGCCGAGCATTAAAGGTTAAACGGCCGGAATATGCCAAAAGACACGACAAAGTGGTTTTTCAACATGACAACGCACGGCCACATGTTGCAAGAACCGTCAAGGAAACGTTGGAGGCGCTGAATTGGGATGTGCTACCCCACCCGCCTTATAGCCCAGACATAGCCCCTTCCGACTACCACCTATTCAGATCGATGACGCATGGCTTGGCTGAGCAGCGCTTCACTTCTTACGAGGATACCAAAAAATGGGTCGATTCGTGGATTGCCTCAAAAGACGAATCGTTCTTCCGGCGCGGAATCCATATGCTGCCAGAAAGATGGGAAAATGTTGTAGATAACGATGGACAATACTTTGAATAATATACATTGTAACGTTGTTTCTAAATAAATGCTCAAAAACCGAAAAAAAACCTTTAAAATTAATTCCAACCCCCAATAGTTATGACAAAGAAATTGGGTTGAGAGCTGATACGGTTCTTAGCTTGTTAAAAGTTGTCGATTTGCAGAGCTGTAAAAGAATGCAACCATTTGTGATTTTAAATCATGTGATTTATATTCAAAATGAATGCAATCATTTTTCCAAATCATTGAATGTGATTTGAAATTTCAAATCACAATCAATGATTTGAAAAAATGATTGCATTCATTTTTTCAAATCATTGATTGTGATTTTATATTTCAAGTCCCAATCAATGATTTGAAAAAGTGATTGCATTCATTTTTCAAATCATTGATTGTGATTTAAAATTTCAAGTCCCAATCAATGATTTGAAAAAAATGAATGCAATCATTTTTTCAAATCTTTGGTTGGAAATTATTGACTGCATTCACGATATTGCATTCATTTATTTAAATCATTGAAAACAGTCACTGTAATCTCAATAATATAATGTTTTAAAATATCAGAGTGAAGTAAGTAAGATATTTTTTGTTAAACAGTGTGTTTGGATCAATGCTTCAATCCGGCTTCGATTGAGTCCTTGGGACAAGATGAGAAAACACATTTTATAGCGGGGGGTCCATGTTTTTCTGTATCATATCTTATTATCAAAAGTATTGATATCTCTGTTGAACAAGTATTGGAAATTCATAGACTAATATTATTTGTTTAAGAGTTTATCTTTGTTACTTGCAAGCAAAATTAATTTTTTAAGAGCTTTTTAATTGTATTTTGTTATTTATTGTTCGGTTCGCTCCCGCGCTCTTTCACACGTTTAGCTTACTCTTTTAATATTTCAATTTCTTATACACGGTTAAAAATCTTGGAATAAATTTTCGTACAGCTAAAAGTATATTGCATATTTTTTAACCTTGCGGTTTAAAATTTAAACTTTCACAAATACTAATTTGTAATTTGTAATTTATTTAACATAACTCATTGTACAAATAAGTGAATCTTTTAAAGATGTACAAACATAACTTAATAGTGATTATATAATATATCAGATAAAATGTAAAAAAAAAAAACAATATATTGAACGTTATTTAAAAAAAAAACAAAAAAGAAATTGGCACCAGGCCGCAAATATAAAAACTATAAAATAAATTTTAATACAAACTAGAGTTAAGGAAGAAGTAAGATAAAGTGAATAGCACAGAAATCGAAGTGAGAAGAGAAAACGAAAGGAAGAATATTTTATTAAGTTTCAATAAGATATTGAAATAGATTGCGTTTAAAAGCGTTTGTGCTTGATGAGTGTTTTATAACGGTTGGGAGCGCATTCCAAAGATTAATCGCGTACACAAAGAAATGTCGTGAGGTAGTGAGATATTTATACAGTGGCAAAATCAGTTGCATTGTTCGCTGAGTCCTTGCGAATCTTAAAATATCAAAGAGATAATCTGGTTTCTTTGTTTGTATTATTTTGTGTAAAGATACTATTGTACGGTAGTGTAGTAAGTTTTTTAAGGAAACGCCAGCTACTTGATTAGAGAAGGCGGAAATGTGGGTATGTCTATTTATTCTAAATATAAATCGGGCGCAACTATTGTAGGCTACATTAAGTTTTCTGTAAGACTCTTGATCCAGGTTGGAAAAGACTTCACAGCTATAGGTTATGATGGGTAAAATATACGATCGGACAAGTTTAAGCTTTACTTCATTTGATAAAAAATTAGAGGTTGGATTAAGTCCACGCAGGGCACCATATATCTTAGAGACAATTCGGTTGATATGAATGTTCCATATAAAGTTACTGCTCATATATAATCCGAGATTTTTAAAGCACTCTACATATTCAATTGGAGAATTATTAAGAAAAAGTGAGGGTTTATCGGTGTTTTTGCGTCTGTCAATTAGCATTGCTTTGGTTTTTATAGGATTAAGGCTAAGTTCATTATTTACTGACCATTGGAAGACTTTGTTCAATTCGGCGTTGACTTCGTTTGCAGCGATATTTAAGTCCGGTTTAGAGAAAAGCTTATAAATTTGTATATCATCGGCGTATATATGGTGCTGACAGGTAGAGAAACAGCCGATAATGTCGTTTATAAATGTTGTAAATAACAGAGGGCCTAATACTGAGCCCTGCGGGACACCAGACAACACTTGAAGTCTGGACGAGCATTTGTTGTGCAGGTGAACATATTGTGAACGATCATCAAGGTAAGATTTGATGAGTTTACAAAGCGAAAATTGGAATGAAAATTGCATACCAAGTTTTTGTATCAAGATGCTGTGATTTATACTGTCAAATGCTTTTGAAAAGTCAAGAAAAACCATTAAGGCCATATTTTCATTGTCTAAGCCCGATCTTATGTCTTCGCAGACTTTCAGTAGTGCAGTTGTGCAACTGTGATTTGCTCGAAACCCGGATTGATGCCTTGTTATTAGGTTGTTATTATTTAAATATGTTTTTATTTGATTGCTTACAATCAATTCAAAAGCCTTGCTTAAAAATGGTAGTATCGAAATTGGGCGAAATTCTAAATTTGTTTGCGAAGACGATTTAGGCAAAGGCAGTATTTTAGCAACTTTCCAACCTGAAGGAAACATAGAAGTAGTGATTATGGTATTAAAGATGTGAGTTATATGGGAAAGAATAACTGGGAGAAGAGTTTTAATAAACGAAGGATTAATGTTATCTGCTCCAATCGCGTTTGATTTAATTTTAAATATTGCTTCACCAACACTAATATAGTCAGTCCCTGAGAGGGCAAGACTATGCTGCTGTAAACTAATAGTTGAGTTGAACACATTATCTGTAATCATGCGGGGTTCTGTTGGTTGAATAAACTTATTATTAAGTTCATCCAGGTTTATGTTATCTGGAACAGGCAGGCTTTCTTTGGATATTCCAACTTGCCGAATATTTTTCCAAAATGAATGGCTCGACTTACACAAACCAAATCTACTTTCATAAAAGCGTTTTTTGTTTCTGCGAATAAGAGCAGTGACTGCATTTCGGACACGTTTAAACTCTAAATGTATGGCTGTGCACTTGTATCTTTTCCATCTGTCATATACATTTTCTCTCTTTAAAATTAGACGCTTGACTTCTTCAGTAAGCCAGGGGTATTTGTTTGGTTTTATTCGCTTGCTTCTCACTGGGACATGTGTGGAATACAAGGTATTAATATTATTATTTAGAATTTGAATTTGTATGGAAGTGTCATTTGTGGTATAAATTGGAGCCCAATCTAAACTTTGACAGTCCGCGAACAATTCGTTAAGGTCGACTTGTGTAAAATCCGGTGTGTATATTAAAGTTTCCTGACATGGGGTATGGTGTATATCCAGAGAGAGAAAAATTAATTCATGATTGGAAAAAGCAGGTGCTGAAATTTGGTCGTAATGCAAAACTAATTTCGAATTAGAAACCAAGAAAATGTCTAGCAGAGATGGTATACAGTTAGGTTTAAAGTGCGTTGGAAAAGAGTTGTTGGCAAGTTTAAAGTTAAAAAGATCAATCATTTCCATGAAATGTAAATTCCTGTTATTTAAAATATTAAGATTTAGATCCCCACAGATAACAGCATCCGAGTAAAGAGGGGCTAACTCTTCAAGCAGGTCTCTTATTAATACTGAGTTGGCAATGCAGGGGGCCATATATCCAATTAACAGTTTTCCCGAATTGTGCAAAACTTCAAGGAAAATGTGTTCAGTTAAATCATTAATACTCGACTTTTTTATGACATGACACTTTAAGCTATTTCTTATATAAATGCAAACCCCACCACCGGTTTTGTCATGTCTATCAGCTCGGAACAACTTATAATTATTTAACTTAAATAGAGTATTACACATTTCCGACTTTAACCAGGTTTCAGACAAGCAAACAATATCAACGGTACTGTTATTAACAAGCAGGCGCAGATCGTCAATTTTGTTTTTTATACTCTGAGCATTTAAATGACAAATATTTAAACCATTACTGTATTTACATAAAACATTTAGTAGGGTATGCGACAAGTCAATGGAACTTCCACATGGTTGAGTTATATTATCCATAGGACGAGCAATTAACAAATACATAAGAAACAAGAGGCACAAACACTTTTACGACGTACTTAGGCGCAGAGATAGTTGTGTTAAAGAGATAAAGAAGATATTTAAGACGTGAGAAAGAGAAAAAAGCGAGGGAAGAGTGTTTACAAATAAAAGATATGACTAAATATTGATTTGAAAAAGCATTATATACTAATTTAATGTTGTTATATATCACCCACAATATCGTTGTTGCGAAATGAATTAGGAATCCCAGGAGTGCTTTCGTCGAATGTTATGCAGCATATTCTGATTAAGAATTTTAATCGGATTTCCGCTCTTGTGTGTGGTGACCAAAACAGAGCCGCCTCTTGTAAAAACAGAGAAGAGCTGCTGCCGGTGTTTCATTCGAACAGCTTGTTGAAAGATGGAACGATTACCTTGAGTCAGACTCTCATTCAAGTAGATGTATTTGTCTGAATCCAATCCAACATCGCGGAGACAGAGTTGCCTGTGTTGGTTTTTACGAAAGATTCCAATTGATTTTAGAATCAGATTCCTATCCTGAAGTGTTTTGAATTTTAAAATTATTGGCGTATCAGTAGAGTTATTGCGAAGACGGAGACGAAAAATGGATTTAAGAGCAGGGGGCTTACACTCAATAGTGTTACAGAGGCGAAGAAAACTCATTGTCAGATTCTCATCATTAAGTAGTGGAATTCCAAAAAGAACAGCATCAGCTGCTATGTTGTTTTTTTTCTAGGTCGTCACATATCCTGTTTACTCTCATTAATTCATCGCTAAGAGCAGCAACTTCGCTGGCAAAGGTTTGATGTTTTCCAGTTGCTTCTTCTTCTACCTTCTCCATACGTGACTGCAGCTTGTTGAGTGCTATTTCAAATTGAGTGAATCGTTGCTCAATTTGGGATATCTGCTCCATTACTTCGTTTCTCAGCATGTTTATTTCAGAAGTCATGCGACTCAAAATGGCTTCAGTGTGTTTATTGAGTTCTGAAGTAAGATCTTGAATTGTAAGTGAGGGAGTTCCGACTAACGCGCTCTTTAAGCTAAGAGCAGTGGTAGAATTCTGCTTTGGAGTTGAAACTGATGGTGCCGTAACTGAGCCGATTGGCTTTTTTGATCTTGTATTCATAACATTGTTGTTAACACTCATTTCAGCACTTGCGGTATTCATTCTCTAAGCAGAATGTAAACACTCAAAAATAAACAAACACAGCTAACCCATAACTAAATTTTTTCTGTACTAAAATTTAAACCAAGGAAATATTGCAAAGCTGAAACTCAATATTAGGCTATTCGGTTCATATGCATGGTTATTTCTTTTGTTTCGTATAGCGCAATAGCCCAGTGGTTAACGTAGTAATAAACAGGCAGTACAATTAAATTGTCGTGAAAAAATGTTGCTCAGAAACATGTTGCGATAATTTCACGCAGCGGAACAGAATACTGCTCTGACGAAAATGTTGTGAAAATTTCCACGCTTTAAAAATTTGAATTTTGTTACTTCTAACAAAATATTTTATATTAAATAAAAAAAAAATAAACGAAAAATTATTTATATGAATGAATGCATTCATTTGTGATTTAAAATTATTTAATTCCCAATCAATGATTTGAAAAAATGATTGCATTCTTTTTTCAAATCATTGATTGTGATTTGAAATTTAAAATCTCAATCAATGATTTGAAAAAATTATTGCATTTTTTTTTTTCAAACCATTGATTGGGACTTGAAATTTCAAATCACAATCAATGATTTGAAAAAAACAATGCAATAATTTTTTCATATCATTGATTGAGATTTTAAATTTTAAATCATAATCAATGATTTGAAGAAATGAATGCAATCAATTTTTAAAATCATTGATTGGGAATAAAATGATTTTAAATCACAAATTAATGCATTCTTTTACAGCTCTGTCGATTTGCCATCTTTTCATCGCATTTATTTTCATAATTTCTTTACATCGTACAATCTTATGTGTTTATTGAACACTGCCGGATTCTCTGCCACAGGTATTTTCATTGGTTTTTTTTTTTATTCCTTAGTATAATTCGATTACCATCGTTAATTTTTTTTTAAGGAACTGTCCGATGCAACCGAATCGATGGAGCCGAATTGCCACAAAAAATGAATAAGGGTGAAAGTTCTCAACTTTTTGATCGTACAAATGAGGTATTGGCTATACGTTGGAAGGGCAATGCATAGGTGACTGACTGTTCTCACAAACCGTGGTCAAATGAATCCACAAAAAAATGCCAAACGTTATGACCGCTCAAAAAAAGAACATATAAACATCAAGGTACCAAATGAGATAGCAGAATACAACCAGCATATGGGCGGTGTGGATTTACATGAAACGCATTGGCCAATTACCGGACTTCAGTGCGATCGAAGAAATGGTGGTGGCCATTGTTTGTCAATTTGCTTGGTAATATGATGGCCAATGCTTGGAAACTGCATGTTATGGTGTCTACACAAGAAAAACAAAATGCTTTATCGCAGCTGCAGTTTCGAGCAGAAGTTGTCAATGCACTTTTGACATCTGACCCACCATTCATTTCTCGACGAAATTCAATGTCTGGAGAACACTCGCCAGAGTCGTTACAAACTTCAAAATATCAACTGCCTAATTTGAAGCAGAATGTTCATTGCACTACGAGAGTGCCTGGTAACCGACGACGTTGCACTGTTTGCCATACTCAGACCCCATTTGAGTGTTCAAAATGCAAAGTCCGAATGCATCAACATTGTTTTCCTTTATATAAAAAACATATTAACTAAAAAAGTCTTACAAATAAAAATGAAATATTTATCTTGTGTTTTAACTTATAAATTCTTGATTTTGCGAAACTTATTTTTTTAGTTTTTCGTGTTCTTCAATATAAATAAGAATAATATTATTTGCAGAAATAAAATAATCTACATTTATCATTTATTCTTTTAATTTACACAAAAAGTTTAAAATAAAACTTTTTCGTTTAGTAATTTGACTACATTTAATATATGTCCAAAATCACTATACTTATCGGCCCATTGGTAACTAAAGTTACCATCTCATAACTCAAAAACATAAGTTCCATTTTCTTAAACCTCTAAACATATCTTAATTAGGCTAAGAAATAACGATGTATAAAATTTTAGCGAAATTAGTTCATGGGGTCTGCTCCCCCTTGCTACTTTTTATGTGTCTGTAGCTGTGAGCACAGTTCTGTGTCCATCTTGTAATTGATGCGTATGTGATATGTGGAGCATCTCAAGAGTAGGTCTTTTGGAGTAATTGTTCTCTCGTTGTAAAATTTCCACTTTGTCGAAGTTGGGAATGTGACCCTCTTTTAAACAGTGCAAAGAGCAAGTGCTGTTTTTTATTATTATTGTGGCCTGCTTTAATATCCGATTTGTGGGATGAAATCCGCGTCCTTAATTTTGATTTAGTTGTCCCAATGTATACCTTGTTGCATGCATTGGTGCCGTCAGAATTACATGGGATTTTGTATATTAATTTAGATTGGTCAAGTTTGTCCATCGGATTTTTGGTTTTACTAAAAAGATTTTTTAGATATTGGAAAGTCGTTTTTTGTAGAATTTGTTTTACTTTTTTAATGTTTTCAGCATGAAAACCTTTGTCACTGATTTTAAAGTCTCTTTGTACAAAGTTTTTTGCAGTTTTGTAAATCATCGATTTCAGATGCTTTGAATAAAAGTTAATCAATCGTCCAGAAGCCATGGATTTTTGGTGCCAATTTATTTTTAATACTCCATTTTCCCATGTAACCAAAGTGTCTAAATATGGTAACTCTTCATTTGTTTTCTAATTCTACTGTAAATTTTATATTTTTGTTGTAGTCGTTGAGGCATTTTAAAGTATCATCTACTGCATCCTTTTTTAATATGGCAAATAGGTCGTCGATGTATTTGCAGAGAATGCGCGGTTTTGTCTTAAAAATCTCCATACGGGTTGTCAATAATTCTTCCATTACAATATCTGCGATAACGGGTGACACCGGAGAGCCCGTCGGCATGCCACTGCGTTGGTTGTAGATTTTACCATTACCAAAAAACCGATTCTCCTTCGTTATAAAGTTTAAAATCTGCATAAATATTTCCTGAGTCATATTTGTGTGCTCTTTAATAATGTCCCACTTATTAAGAATTATTTGCAGTGCTAAATGCACCGGAATACTGGGAAATAAAGATATCACGTCGAACGAAATTAAAACTACGTCATCAAAAATGGGAATATTTTCTACTCTTTGTCGAAATTCTACTGCATCTTTGACATTGAAATTCGAATCTTTGGTTAAATTCTTTAATATGATCACCATATACTTAGCTAACTCATGACAGGGTGAGTTAACCGAAGAAACTATTGGCCGCAAAGTAGTGTTTGGTTTGTGGATTTTAGGTAATCCATATATTCTTGGACAAGTCGCCGCATAATTGATCATTTTGAATTTTCTCTTATCGTTATTATGTTGTTTGCATGTAGTTTGTCCACTAAAAGTTTATTTTTGTCTTGACGTGAACTTGTCGGGTCCTTCCTTAAAACATTATACATATTCATTTTATTTAAAATAATTTGTATTTGTCTGTCATATTCGCTTTTTTCTAAAGCTACGGTTACATTTCCTTTGTCCGAATTCAATATTAAAATATTTTTGTTTTTACGTAAAAATTCTTTAGCTTGTCCCCCTGTATCTAAAACCAGTTTGTCTCTGACGTTCCATTCTACTTTCTTTCTTTGTTTCTCAATCAGCTCATGGTATAATTATTTGACAAGGTAGCCGTGACAGTTTTTTGGCGATTGGTAGTTGTCAAAAACAGCTAAAGAAGTTGTAGTTTGCTGCTGTTGACTAGTTATGTGCTTATTTTTAACTTTTCGCGAATTTGTTCGCGAAGTTTATTGGAATGTTTTTAGTTTGCTGCGATTGACTAGCTATGTTTAAGTCGTTGCTTATTTTTTCACATTTCTTTGATTAATTGCATGAACAGCTTATTTTGACAACTACCCATCGCCGCTCGTGAGAAAAATGCCAGTCTACGCTACTACCTTGTCAGTAGTTGTGTCATGAATCAGTTGAGTTAATTTTGTTCTCGCGATGTCTTGTATTTCTTTGTTTTCATGTGTTTGCAAACAACGCTCTCTTCATCATCAACAATGCATTTAAAAATTGGAAATTCTTTGTTTGTCATCGGCAAATTGAACTTTGGACCTAAGCTAAAAAGGCACTGTAAATTGGTGGGAATAGCAATGCTTGTTTTGTTTACAAACCATTCCTTGTTGTGGTTTGATTTTTGTTGTCGGTGTTGTTGTTTTTGTAAATTTGAATATTTTTCCATTTGCTTGTCTTTGGTTTTTTGACCTAAACTTAAAAAGCGTGCAACCTGTGCATGGAAAAGCAATCGTGCGTCTTCTTCGTTGAGAGCTAGTTCTAAAGCTGTTTTTTGTTGTTTGATTGTTTGTTCATTTTGTTTAATTGTATCATGTTTTTGTTCTATTAAGGGAGGGTTCTCCTGGATTTTTTTGGATTTGGCCGAAAAACAAGCAAATTTTGAGAATGGTTTGTGGGAAAATGAAAAGGCATACGAACTTATGCTTTTGAACTTTGATCCGTGGTTTATTGACGAGTAAAAAAAAAAAGATATTTGAAAAATTCAAAATGGCGGCTTGAAAATGGCGGATCTCGTCGACCTCTGCGCGCAAAACATCGACCTCCCGCGGACAGTGTGGGGCCTCAGGTAGTGAACTGAAATAAGAAATGTATAAAATTTATTAAAATTGATAACATTTCATATGCCTGGAACCTAACTTCAATTAAGTTTGGTAAAAAAAACCAATTTTATGGACTTTCAAAAAAAAAATTGAAATTTTTTGCTTTTTTTTTACTTAGATCTCGTTTAAAAATTATAAATAAACAATTTTTTATGCCAATGTTAGGTTCCAGGCGTACAAAAAAGTATATACTTTCAAACATTCTTTGAATGAAGGAAATCGGATCAATAGAACAAGCCCTGTGCTGTCCGTTAGATTAGAAAACATGGTTCCGAGAAAAACGCGTTTAAAGTTTTTAGAAAGTTGGTACGCGCGCGTGACATGGGTACGTTTGACACGCTCTAGCTCGAGAAATACGCGTCGTATTGAAATATCCCTTGGCACAAACATTCTACATATATGTAACTTTCATTTTATGTAAAAAAAACTGGATTTTTTCAAAAAAATCCAGGAGAACCTTCCCTTAACAAATTTAAAATTTTCCAATGAAAATTTAATAAAATAGTCTCTAGTTTTCTATTAATATGCCTCGAAAATATACCATTATTGCTGAAAACATATTCGATGTTGTTGGTAGATTTCGTAATGAATGTTGGCATAATTTTAGATTTTCTACACTGCAGCAAAAATTTGGTTGAAGACTTCAGCTTCGTTGTGGCGTTGTTTATTCTTGTGTATTTGTTGATTAAATACCTTGTTTTAGGGTTATTATTGTTCTTCAGTTGATTATACAATTCCATATTAACTGAATTATTATCGGCGTGCCTCCGTTTGGTGATATGTTGAAAGTTTTAGCGTACTTTTGAGTTTACAAAATTTGTTTTGACTGGCTTTAGGTCTTCAAAATATTTAAAAAAATTATTTCATATTTAATTTTGTTGATTTTTATTTTCGATATTTCAATTGACTCTGCAATTCATCATCAGGAAAACTGAAGAAACAATAAACACAATAAAAATATTTAATATTTGTAAAAATTTTTACATTAATTAACAAAATCTGAAAAACAAATGGAACAATTCTTACACTTGAAAACTAACGTATTAAACTTAACACGGAGTATTTAAAACTAAATCCTAAAAATTCTACTAATGCAAATTTTCCCCCTTGCTACTTATTATGTTTCTGTAGCTGTGAGCACAGTTCTGTGTCCATCTTGTAATTGATGCGTATGTTGCTTGGCGTAAAATTTGTTGTAAAATTTTCATTTTGTCGAAGTTGGGAATGTGGCCCTCTTTTAAACAGTGCAAAGCAAGTGCTGTTTTTTATTATTATTGTGGCCTGCTTTAATATCCTATTTGTGGGATGAAATCAGTTGATCTCGTCTTTTGGCCGGTGACAGTCGTTTGTCTTGTGTTGTTTTTTTATTGTAATTTGTGTTATACCAGTGTTTGTTTAATTTCGGTATGTGCTGTATTTTTATTTATTTGTGATTGAAAATTGTTTTTAAGGTGACCTATAGTGTTTTCATGCTGTGTGGTTGAATTTTTTAATGTTTTATTGTAGTATATACATGTGTTGTTTTAATTGTCGTTTATAGTTTGATAGCTGAGCTGCTGCTTATATACTTTTTTCTTTCTTTTTTTTTTTTGCGTTCCTCTTTGTGCGTTGTTTGTTTATTTGCATAAACTAAGCACAGAGAACTGTTGCAGTTGCTTTTAAACTGCAACATATTATATTAACCCATTAGCACTTAGTGGACATTATTTTTGCTCACATAAAATTATTGAACTTTGTTTATTCGCTATGGAATATTTATCCGTAGAAAATTTTGCTGCTTGTTCTTTAGACGAGCTTTGCAAAAGTCAAAACATTCTGAACCGTATGTTCAGTTGTTCTGGCCCATGTGGGCGTTTGTTCCATACATCATGTGCTGGGATCTCTAAGTCGTGTCTTGATGATTTAATCTCACCACGATCAGGTCTTCGCTGGTATTGTGCTTCGTGTAGGGTTCTTTCACCAGATGAGTTTTTCTCAAAAATTAAGCTTTTCGGTGATAGTCTTAACGCTTTAAATAACAATTTTAAAGAAATTGTTACATTTTTTAATGAAGTAAGCACCTCACCCAGTACTAGCATTTATGATGAAAAGTCTTCATCGGTAAATATTTCGACCGCATTGTCTCAGACTCTTCCAGCCTCTTCTTCTGAGACTCAAATAGTTTTCAAAGACCTAAATATTTCGAAGAAAAAGAGAAATAATTCCAAAAATAAAAGTAATAAGCGGCGCATGACGCTTCCAGCCACTTTAGAAACGAAGCAGATCTCGGCTAAACCAGTGTTTACGCCAGTGAGAATAGATAATATAGTTATTACTCCATCTTCTCCATCTGTTTCTCCCCCGGCTAGAAATGACATGACTAAAGAGCGCAATAGTTCATTAAATTTAAGAGCTTTGTCGAGAAAAAAAAAGATTTTCATTTCACGTCTTCAGCCCGACACAAGAAGTGAAAATGTATTGACGTTTGTTAAACACAACCAATTAGTAAGTCAGACTGCTCATGCAAGAAAATTGGCAATAAACCGTCCCACGCATCATTTATTCTCACAGTAGCTGCTGAAGAGTTTGCAACTGTTCTGAGCTCTAATCTGTGGGCTGATAATATCTTTGTTTCTGAGTTTAAGCCTAAACACAGGTCTAGAAGGACGAATAATATCACCAGTCAGACCCAAAAAAACTAAATAGGCTTTCCCTTTACTATCAAAATGTAAGGGGATTGCGTTCAAAGACGCGCGACATTTTTTTGTCAACTCAGAATTTTTCTGAAGATATTATCGCGTTAACTGAAACTTGGTTAAACGGAGGACTACTGACTTAGAACGGTTTGACAATAGTTTTCAAGTATATAGGAAGGACAGACACGCTGACAATAATTCTGCAGTTGGTGGTGGTGTCCTATTAGCTGTAAGGAACTACTGTATTAGTTCCTTTATTGATATTCCCTGCTCTGCTAATATCGAACTTATATGCGTTAAGGTTGTACATTGCAATTCTAATGTATATGTTATTAATGCATACGTTCCTCCAAAGAGCAGTGTAGAGGTCTATGCAAGCCTTGCGGATTGCATGGAATTTATATTAAATTTACTTGACGTTAATGAGGACATTTTATTGTTGGGCGATTTTAATTTGCCTGACTTAAAATGGCATTCTTCTGACGATGAAACACATTTTTGTGCATCTAATTCGAAGACACGCCAAGAACACATATTTGTTGACAATATATGTTCTTGTAAGTCAAGTTAGTTGTATTTATAATAGTCTGGAAAGGCTGCTTGACCTAGTCTTAACTACAGACAGTAACAATGTCATTGTTCAGAAGGCACTTCATGCTTTGACTACTATTGATAATTACCATCCACCTTTGAGTATTTTGTATAAATCCGATAGGGAGAATATGGTAAATTCAAGCTCTGTTGACACAGTTTATGAATTCAATTTCAAAAAAGCTGACTTTTTGGGGTTGAATCATTTACTTTATAGTAAATTAAATATAATTACAGAATACATAAATAATAATAATCTTAACAGTTCAATAAATTATTTCTATACGGAGCTCTTTGCCATGTTTTCTCAGTCTGTACCATATAGTCTCAAATTTGCGAAAAATTCTGCGTACCCTTGGTACACAAAGGATTTAAAGACTCTTCGCAACAATAGGAATAGGGCATGGAAGAAATATGTTTGTAGTTTTGACTCAAATGACCTAGAAACATACAAACGTTTGTTTCTGGAATTTGAGAATTGCTCAGCTGCATTATATAATGAGTATTTGGATAATATGAAGCTGAGTATTTTGTCTGATCCAAAAAAATTTTGGTGATTTATTAATGTTAAGAAGAAGACTGATGGATTTCCTTCTTCTTTCAAATTTCAGGATGGATTTACTGACAATTCCACCATTATTTGTGGCTTATTTGCCAATCTTTTTAAAGAATCATTCTGTTCAGATTCTTTTAATCCTGATTTAGCGTATTTTGATTATATGAACAACGCACCCAGAGTTTCTTTGGAGCATATATCTTTTACCTCAGAGGATATTTTTAAGTATATTGAATCAATCGATGAGGATTTTAGCGCTGGACCAGATGGAATTCCTGCCGCAGTGTTAAAACAATGCGGCTCCGTTTTGTGTCAGCCACTCTCGTTACTTTTTAATAAATCAATTAATGAAAGAAATTTTCCTCTTTTTTGGAAAAAATCTTATATCAGTCCTATTTACAAAAAAGGTTGCAGGAACGACGTCACTAATTATAGGCCTATCGCTAAATTGTCTTCGATTCCTAAACTTTTTGAGCGAATAGTGTACGATCGAGTGAAAATTCACTGTGGGCAAGTCATGACAACTCGTCAGCATGGTTTTGTTACTGGCAGATCCACTGTGTCTAATCTCCTTGATTTCACTACATTCTGCTTAAAATCTATTGATTCTGGTAGCCAGGTCGATTGTATTTACACTGATTTTAGCAAAGCTTTTGATAAATTACCACATAATCTAATTTTATTTAAACTTAAATTAATGGGATTTCCACAATATTTTGTAAACTGGATCAAATCGTATTTGATGGAGCGATCTTATCAAATACGGTTCCGAGGAGTGTTGTCTTCTGAATTTGTTGCAGAATCGGGTGTTCCTCAAGGAAGCCACCTGGGCCCACTTCTGTTTATTTTGGCAATTAATGATGTTACCCACGTCATTAAACACTCTCATTTGCTTATTTATGCAGATGATATGAAAATATACAGAACAATTGATTCTAATGACAATTCAGACCTGCTCCAGTCAGACTTGAACTCCTTTGAGGTTTGGTGTTCTAAAAATAACATGTTTTTAAATCCAGATAAATGCCAAACTATGACCTTTTCGCGTAAAAGGAACAATTTTATTTTTGATTACAAAATTAAAGATACTGCTTTAAGTCGTGTAACTACCGTCAAAGACCTTGGTATATGCATGGATTCTAAATTGTCGTTTAACATGCATATTGATACAATTTGTAAAAAAGCGTCTTCTATGCTTGGTTTTATAAAACGGTGGGCCAAAGAGTTTGATAGCTTAATAACAACTACAACTCTGTATTATTCAATCGTGCGTCCTCACTTGGAGTACGCAAGTCAAGTATGGTCCCCACATTACAATGTGCATATTGATCGTATAGAAAGAATTCAAAAACGTTTTGTTCGGTTTGCTCTAAGAGGCTTGAGTGGAACTGACACATTTAACCTTCCTCCATATGAGGATCGTTTAAAATTATTAAAGATACAATCTTTAAGTGAGAGAAGAAAATCTGCTGATATCGTCTACTTACACCAACTCATAACTGGTGTATTCGACTCTCCAGAGCTTCTTTCTTTTATAAATTTTAACACTAACCGTAGAAGCAGCAGAAACTCTAACAACTTGATTTATTTACAATTTAGTACAACAAATTATATGTTAACTGCTCCATTAAATCGCATGAGTACCTTTGTTAACAACTGTAACGTGTTTGATGTTAACTTGTCGAAAGGTCAACTCAAAAGTAGATTGAATGTATGATTAGATCTATGTAAACGCATGGTTAGTTGTTATGTCTTGTGTTGTCCCTGAGCAAAACCCATATTATGGTGGGTAAATTTTTCTCCCTTTTGGTTTTTTATTGGACCACTTTTATCGATATCTTTGAGTTATTTCAATGATATTGGATTGGTTCTTAAAATGATCTGTTGTGTAGAAAGTGTGAAAAAGCTGTAGTAGCTGAACTCTATTGTTATTGCATGTAAAAAAAAAAAAAAAAAATCGGCGTCCATAATTTTGATTTAGTTGTCCCAATGTACACCTTGTTGCATAAATTGGTGCCGTCAGAATTACATGGGATTTTGTATATTAATTTGAAGGCCGTTATCCATGACTTTAGTTCCACAGTTGAAAATATGTTTAACAACTACTTTGCTACGATTGCATTAAAATCTGTGCCGCAGGATAATTCGAATCCTCATAGACTGTGTTCATCTTATGATCTTGAGAAGGATTTTGTAAGTATCAGTTTCTTCTCCGGAAAGATTTCTTCTCTTGAGCTTTTGAAAATTATAAGCTCACTCAATGGGTCAAGTTCATGTGGAAGCGATGGTATCTCAAATTTTACTCTGAAAAGTATAGCTTATAATATTGTTGACATACTAGAACATATTTTTAATCAGAGCGTTTTGTCCGGAAAGTTCTCTGACCAGCTAAAATGTGCCATTGTTATACCACTGTTCAAAAAAGGTAATCCAATTTAAAAAAAATATCTATCGACCAGTTTCTCTGTTGTCAGCAATTTCAAAAATTTTCAAAAAAGTTATCAAACAACGTGTTTTAAGTTTTTTTAACAAAAATAATTTATTTAGTAATTTGCAATATGGTTTTAGTCAGGGTATGTCAACGGAAGATGCTTTGCTGGATTTTTACTCAAGCATCAATAAAGGACTTGATGGAAAAATATTTTGCGCAGGTCTATTTGTTGATATTACCAAAGCATTTGATATGGTAAACCATAGTTCGCTTTTGGGAAAAATGTATAACGCTAGATTTAGGGGCGCAATTTATGATTGGCTTAAGAGTTATTTACAGGATTGGTCGCAGCATATGAGTGGACGAACAAATAAGTGATTCCGTTCTGATTAACTTAGGTGTGCCTCAAGGGTCTGTGCTTGGACCGCTCCTGTTTTTAATATACATAAATTCCATATTGAACCAAAATATGATCAGAAAAATAACCGCATTTGCGGATGTCTTTGGTATAGCATATACGGCTACTAGTCCTTTTAACCTTGTAGCTGAAATTAATAACTATCTAAGTACATTAAGAAATTGGTTCGCAGTGCATGATATGGTTGTTAGTAATAAAACGAAAATTATATTTCCAAGCTTTGTCTCCAAAGATCCTCCAGATATTGATTTAATGTTTCATTCCCCAAATTGCAAAAGGTTTATGTATATTAAATTCTACCCAATCCACTTGGATGATGTAGCGTACAATGAAAATGTCTCTTGCGATGACAATTGATTTGCAATTGAAACAGTAAGCAATTTAAAATATTTAGGTATCATATTTGATAGTTTGCAAATTGCAAGTTTGAAGACGTACTTTCGGTTAACATTAACCCTTCGTTACATGACTTTTTCTCCCTGTGCATAAAATTTTTTTTTTATTATTTGTGATTGGATTGGTTTAGAGAATGTATAAACGAAATTTGGATGCTATGAAATGTATAGGAACGAAGTTACGCAACATTGCATACATGCAATTTCATGCAGAAAAGCAATAAAAATTACTGTATTTACTTTTTATTTTACATTTTCGATATGAAATTAAAAGCTTTTAATAACTTAAATTAAGAGATAATTTCAAATATTTTATATATTCAATAAAATTAAAGAATTAAAATGCACCTTCATTTATAACTAAGACAATTTTAAACACAGGATAGTAAAAACATTAAAATATCACACTGATCTGTAGGAATTTCTGTTTCTAAATCTGAAGCTCATTGCAATTTATTAGATACAAAAATTATTCATTATGAAATCGTTTCTAATCGTAAGGCAATTTCTAACTTGATTAAAACATAATCTATTCTGACATTTTGAGCAGCTTACATAAGTGTATTCATTGCACCCTGGTAATTGGCATGTAAAAATCTTGTCCGAGGCTGTGGGAAACTTCTCTGATGTTTCCTCTTTTGTTCAAGGTTTTTTAATAATTCGAAAGGTCTTCCACGTTTTGGGGAAAGCTTCTCTACTTGCAAAGACTTTCTTAATGTTATGTTTCCATGATTACCGCATTGTTGCTCTGAACGCTTGTACAATAGCTATGTATTTACTAATGTGGTATCTATCAAATGATAAAAAATCTCAAACACCACTTTTTTGGGCGTATTTTTATCTTGCTGAGTCCAATAAATGAGTCTAACAAATCGACTTCCCCATTAATTTGTCGTATTGCGAAACAATATTCGGACACTCAATGGTCTCAGGACTTGTACGACAAGAGTTTGACATCAAATTAACAATTTTATGACCTCTTTATGAAACCAAATATACTTCAAAATCATTCTGGGAGGCTACATATTCCACAGACACTCCTCAAGATTTCTTCAGTTAGATTGGAACAATCTGCAGTTTTGAGTTCGGAAATCTATTCCGACGGAGTGTACACGATAAATGTATTCCCCTTTTGACTAGTTCAGTCATTAGTGGTAGTGTTGTATAATAATTATCTTAGTATTGTACTTATAATAACATGTATATTATGGAGCATAACTTTTCGTCAACGGAAAGGCAATTTTCATATTGAATCGACTTGAATTGTTTCTGAAAAGTGTTAACTAGCAGTCAACATTTAGAAAGCCGGTCAAATTTTTTTAATATTGATTGACTAACATCGTCTCCTGTAATAGAAGTGTTTCCTGTAACAGGTGTCCAATAACATCGATTATTGAGTATTTGAAAAACAGACCTTTTAATGCATATGCCAAGAAATTTTCTTAAATCTGATTTGTCTGGTTTTCTTTTATGTGGAATTAAATATTGTTCTAAATAGTGAGCGCGTAATTATCTTTAAATGTTACGATATTTGAAATGTCTTCTTCAACTGTACGACTTATCCTGACGTTAAGGTTATCATCTTCACGATCATTATCTTCACTTATTATCTTCATTATCTTCACTTATTATCTTCATTATCTTCACTCATTATCTTCATCCTCGTTATTTACCCATGAATCAAATAATTTTTAATTTAATCGTCAGTAGCGCCCTACAAAAGTTTTCAGCTTTAATTAAACTTTAATGCATGATATTGCATATCTGCAATATAACCTCATATCTGCAATGTAACTTCATAACGTCTCAAATGCATAATATTGCATATTTGCAACTAAGCCATTTATTTTATGAAATTCAAGTTACATTGCACAAAAAAATTATTAAGCTTAAAGAAAATTAACTTAAATTCTAGAATATTACTTACATTTGAATGTTTTTTGATATTTCTTGTATAGTTATTAAAAATATTCACTTATTTTGTCTACGTGCAAGAAAGACTTTGTTAGACTCAATATTTCGGACACACTAAATCACCAATTTGACAAAAGGAGACAACAACTGATAAAAAATGTATAAATATTTTTTTTTTAAATCCCGTTATGAATATTAACAGAGTGTGTACGCCACATTTCTAAAAAGTCAACATTGCATATGTGCAATCCCGTGCAACGAAGGGTTAAGAAGTTTTTACTCGATTAAGATGTTATGTTCGACTCAAGTAATGAAAATGTTTTATTTTGGAGTTTTTCAATCAATATGGTATCTGTTGCTGAGGCGGACCATACAGAAATAAAATACTGCAGCTACTGACCTTGCAAATGTGTGTAATAAGAACAATTTGTGGAAGGCACCGCATACACCACTCAATAGAGCTTTTCAGATTCCTGAATATTTTCCATTAAGACATTTATTTTTTTGTTCAAAGTTTTACAATTTTTTTCATTAGAAGTGGTTATCTCAATAGCAGAAATTCAGATAGAAATGATTATGTACCAAGCACGTTTTGTCTACAACAGTAGAACCAACATTGCAGAGTTCACTGTTAGTTCATTGTTAGTCAAGCAGACGTTATCCAAGTCAATTAATGAAAACGACCAAGCACTGCAAAAGCACTCGTCGTTTTAACAAAACAGAACAATTGATAACAGCGAAAAATGCATCAATCACATCTAACGCACCAGAACCTTGGCGATGTAATTATTTCTATGTAGCGTATTAGGACATTGAACGGTTCTGTGGACACCGTAGTAGCAAGTTTTAGGGGGTAAATGATTTATTGTCCGAAACGAAGGGACGCAAACATATAATTCATAATCATTTTTGTGCGCTTAAAAAGCATTTCAGAACACTGATTTGTGGAGCAAGCGTTGGTTATGTTCTGCTTTCATTAATTAAAACAAACGCAGCACTACAGAGAGCACTCGTCGCGTGAGCAGAACAAAAACAAACGAAAACCGAAGAATGGTTATGCTTGAGTCGACAGAGAAGAGCGCAGCAGAACGAAATGACTTGAAAGTTATGTGATCAACACAGAACGCTTGGAGTTATGATGTGTTGTTTAGGTTTCATAGTTTCTGCATTTCCTTGTGAGTAAAAATCATCTAAAACGCCAAAAAAGGGATTTTCTTATTATTTATTGAAATTATAATAAGAGACTTTTTATTTACTATGAAAATTAATTTGTTTTTTTTAATTTTTCACAATATTTAATTCAAATAAAGTTATTAAAGAATTAAAAATAAATATATTTTTTAAGCAGCAACAAAAAAATTAATTAAATTTTATTGTGTTGTTTATGAGGATATTTTCTTGTTGTTTTTACTTTTACTATTGTTAATTATAATAATAATTGTTGTTTCTGGTAGCATTGGTGTTGGTGTTGTTGTTGGTCTATTGCGATGATGTTAATGTTTTTTATATATTATATACAGTTGCGAACAAAATAATAGCAGCGCTCTTCTATTCAGACATGTTCGGATAAATAATACTAGTCTACAAATTTCGTATCAGGTAAACCCATCATCATTCCTATATGTACGTTTAAACCGAGTTTCAAATCTGTACTCAGTTTCCTCCTATATTTTAACATTTTCAATTTACAGGGTGTTCAACTTTTGGCACTGTTTAGTATTATTGATCTAGAATCTAAGTACTCATCATAAAATAAAAATATTATTTAGTATTTTAGAAAAAATATCAGCTTTTCAATCAAAATATCAAACACTATCGTGTCATGTGCGGTAGCGGAGCAAAAATTTTGAGATTATCCAGCGAAATATCAACACATTTTGTTTCTTTTGTTTAAGCGGAGCTGTAATCGTCCAAAATTAGAATTTGGAAAAAACTGTTGATTAAGTGTATTTTTACATGAAAGACAGACATTTTAAATTTGGACGATTACAGCTCCGCTAAAACAAAAGATACGAAATTTGTTGATATTTTGTTGGATAATATCAACATTTTTGTTCTGTGGGGTAGCATGACATGATAGTGTTGATGTATGGATTGAAAAGCTGATATTTTTTCTAAAATACAAAATAATATTTCTTATTTTATGGTGAGTACGTATACTGAAAATGTTACAATATAGTAGGAAACTGAGTACAGATTTGAAACCAGCGTTGAAAGTACATATTGGGATGATAATGGGCTAACCGGATACGAAATTTGTAGACTACTATTATTTATCCAAACATATCTGAATATAAGACGACTGCTATTATATCGCTCGCAGCTCTATGTATATGAAGGTGTCTCGACATGTATGGGGAAAAAAGTTATATTTTTACCCCTTTAAAAATTAACTTTAGTCAATTTTATTCTTCCCAAAATTCCCAAAATATTTTAGCTGTTACAATAATCACCAGTAAGCTAAGCCATTTTGCAAAAACCTCCAAAAATCATGTTTTTAAATATATTTGCTGGTGTAATATTTTTTTTGCAAAATTAAAGTAAAAATTAAATGAAACAAATAATTGTACCTATATTTCAATTTTGTAAAAAAAAATGTCATCCACCTCCCTTGGGTAAATCCTGGCTACGGCCCTGGCATAAAATACTAGCGTTATTTTTCAAGTACCTTAAATATTTCTAAAAAATTAGATTTAAAATTATTGAAAAAATAACCTCTGAAATCACATAATATAATACTTAAATTTGCAAAATATCACGATTTGAACAGAAAAATCGAAAATATGCGCATATAATATGCACTTAAACTCTAAAATATGCTCCAAAAAAAGGTGAAATATGCAATTAAAAATATTTTTCTTATATATTATTATCGGTTAAAAAATAAATATTACATTTAATTAACAAAAAAAATAAAAAAAGAATTCATTTTTAAATACATATAAAATTAATTTATCAAAAACAAAGAAAAAATAAAGTGAACTTAAAAGTACCTAATTATTCTAAGTTATCTTTTTTTCAAAATATGTCGTATTAAATTTAAATGGTTGCAAATAAAAAAAAACAAAATATGTAAAAACCACATGCATTTATTGTATAAGAATTATGCGCAATAAGTATGCACAAGTAGGCATTTTTTGTAAAATATGCAAAACCATGCATTTATTGCAAAATATTTAAAAATATGTACTAACTATTGAATGCCATTTAGAAGGAATTTTCATGATTCGTAAAGATAACTTAACCATTTGCGCTTTAAGATGCCCAGTAAAAACTTGCATTTGCATGAAATTAATAGCCCTTAATCACTTTGCCAAAGTTCTGCTGCGTTAGGTGTGATCGATGCTTTTCTCGCTTTTATCAATTAATTTGTTCTTATAAAACGAATAACATCGTGTTCTGGTAAAGCCAGCGGCGAACAAGTTCTGCTTTGAAGCCGACAAGAGTTAAACATTAGAAAGACACTTTCTCAATCGATAAAAATGCTTTTCTAATGTTTAACTCTTCATTTTCCTTATTTCGTTGAGTTAAGTTAATGTCGTTTATTTTATCTACCAAATCTTTTCCTTCCTCCAGGAAATTAATTAATGAAATGGTTATGTTCTGCTTGACTAACAGAGTTATGTTATGTTCTCAACTCGGCAATGTTGGTTCTACTGTTGTAGAATAAACGAGTGCATTTGTGCAGAGGTTTAGCATATACGTATTAATTTGCCTTCTACTTCATATTTAACATGCAATAACAATAGAGTTCAGCTACTACAGCTTTTTCGCACTTTCTCCGCATTAGATCATCTTAAGAACCAGCCCAAATAACATTAAAACATCTCAATAAAGCCATTCACAGTTCGAATACGCTGGTCTGCCATTTGTTCGATCTGCTATTTGTTCGCCAATTTACGAAAACGTATTTTGCTTCGTTGTTGTTTTGCATACAAATGCAAATACGCAGGCACGCGTAAATAAAAGCAGCCCTTGGACGTGCTCTTTGTACCTCGTATTTTTATGCTCTGTCTACAGCCGCATAATCACATACATCACAGGGTTGCACAATCTTTTTATACGACAGTCACATGGCGAGGTGCTCACAGTTTGAACAATAACAAATGCTATAAATATGATTTGTTAAAAGTACGCTCAAACCGTGAATAGCCTTAACGATATCGACAAGAGTGGTCCAAAACAATCCAAAGTGAGAAAAATTTACCCACCATAATATGGGTTGGGCTCAGGGACAACACAAGACATAACAACTAACCATGCGTTTACATAGATCTAATCATACATTAGTTTTCAATCTACTTTTGAGTTGACCTTTCGATAAGTTAACATCAAAAAAGCTACAGTTGTTAACAAAGGTACTCATGCGATGTAAAGGAGCAGTAGCCATATAATTTGTTCTACTAAAAGGTAAGTAAATTAAATTTTTAGCATTTTTACTGCTTCTACGGTTAGTGTTAAAATTTATAAGAGTGAGGAGTTCTGGTGAATCGAATACACCAGTTATGAGTTGGTGTAAATAGACAATATCTGCAGACTTCCTTCTCTCATTCAAAGATTGCATTTTTAATAGTTTTAAACGATCCTCATAAGGAGGAAGGTTTAAAGTGTCAGTTGCACTTAAGCCCCTTAGAGCAAACCGAACAAAACGTTTTTGGATTCTCTCTATACGTTCAACATGTACATTGTAACTTGGGGACCAAACTTGACTTGCATACTCTAAGTGAGGTCGCACAATTGCATAATACAGCGTTGTAGTTGTGATCATACTATTAAATTCTTTGGCCCAGCGTTTCATAAACCCGAGCATAGAAGATGCTTTTTTACAAATGTAATCAATATGAACGTTAAACGATAGCTTAGAATCCATGCATATACCAAGATCTTTGACAGCATCTACACGACTTAATGCAGTATCTTTTATCTTATAATCAAAAATTATATTATTCCTTTTTCGCGAAAAGGTCATAGTTTGGCATTTATCTGGATTTAGAAACATATTGTTTTTAGAACACCAAATTTCAAAGGATTTCAAATCAGACTGGAGCAGATCTGAATTGTCTTTAGCATCTATTGTTCTGTATATTTTCATGTCATCTGCATAAATAAGTAGATGAGAGTGTTTGATGATGTGGGTTACATCATTAATGGCTAAAATAAACAGAAGTGGACCAAGGTGGCTATCTTGAGGAACACCTGATTCAGCAATAAATTCAGCTGACAATACGCCTCGAAATCGTATTTGATAAGATCGCTCTGTCAGATACGATTGAATCCAGCTTACAAAAAATTGTGGGAAACCCATTAACTTTAGTTTAAATAGAATTAAGTTGTGTGGCAGTTTATCAAATGCTTTACTAAAATCAGTGTAAATACAGTCGACCTGGTTACCTGAATAAAATGAATTTAAGCAAAACGTTGTAAAATCGAGGAGATTAGACACAGTGGATCTGCCAGTAACAAATCCATGCTGACGAGTTGTCATGATCTTCCCACAGTGAATTTTCACACGATCATACACGAGGCGCTCAAAAAGTTTTGGAATCGACGAGAGTTTCGCGATAGGCCTGTAGTTGTTTATATCGTTATTACAACCTTTTTTATAGATAGGACCTATAAAAGATTTTTTCCAAAAAAGTGGAAAAATACTTTCGCTAATTGATTTATTGAATAACATGGGCAGTGGTTGACTTAGAACGGAACCACATCGTGTTAACAATATTCGGATTCATTCCAACATTTGTTATACATATAACACGCAATTTAATTGTAATGCTTCATAAGCCATACTCCAACTCCCAGTCGTACGTAGTCGGTAACAAGTTGCGTACATGTTAATGACCTGCAAACGAATGATCGTGACTTTTGTAGGGTTGCCAATTGTGGCGTAAGTTAAGAATTTTAGTTTGATTAATCTTATTACTGAATTATTCTGATGTTATTGATTATGTGGTAACACTAAACAAACGGTACGATATGAAGAGCAACGGTTTTGTTTTATATAATTTTTTGGAAGTGCGCCATTATTCTTTGGATTGCTGACTGCATCAAAACGTATTAAGTTATTATTTCTTTCGAAGAAGCTCCCTTTATATACAAGGTGTGTTGTCATAGTTTTTGCACCATGGCGTAAATCGCACAGCAAAATTCCATAAAGAAATGTTTATCGGAACTTAAATAAAGGCAAGCGAATTATATTTATTTCATTAAAAAAAATTCTGTGGTAACCCTTCTACTCTTCTTACAGCGACAGAAACAGAGCGTTAGTTCAAAACAGCCACAGCGTTTTCATACAAAAATACGCAAGTAATGAGCTATGAGAATGCTACTTGAGCTATGGGACTTCTGTTTGAGCTATGAGTATTTGGTATGATTTATAACAAGGTTTGATAGGAGCAATTGATAGGACGGGACAAGTGCCTATCAATCTTGTACAATTTTGCTCGATCACGGATGCTGTAATTCGGCCCCAGTACTAGATTACACTATGACGTTGGATTGATGAATCAAACAATGAACGATGTGTTACTCTCTGAAGCAAGAGTGCTTCGAGTGGTAGTGGTGGTTGTTCTTTAATGTGTACGTTTAACAATTCGATTTTGCATGAATCACTATAAGTCGCAAAAACATGACTCGTTGCAGGTCTCTGATACATACATCCATTGTATGTGAACAATAGGAACATGATTCTAAGTTTTTTCGTACCTCAATTAGCTGGCATTAATCTTGCTGATATGTGGTTCCAACAGAACGGAGCCACATGCCACACAGCGGGCGCTGCAATTGATTTACTCAAGGAAACTTTTGATGAAAAAATAATTTCACGAAATGGCTCAATTAATTGGCCTCCAAAGATCGTGTGATTTAACCCCATTGGATTATTTTCTTTGAGGTTATGTAAAGTCACTTGCCTACGTCGATAAACCACAAACAATTGAACACCTGGAAATCAACATTCAAAGAGTTATCGGCGAGATACGGCCGCAAATGCTGCGAAAAGTTTGTGAAAATTGGTGTTCCAGATTGCGCCACATGGCCGAAATCATATTTAAACATTAATGTGATAAAATTTTCTATCCAATAAAGCCCGTTTCATTTATATTAAAAATATATTACTATGTTTTATTATGATATAAACTTGTATCACTCTATAAAAAACACCCTTTATATATAGATAAGATGCACTTAAACAAATTCACCCGTTACTTAAATTTGTTTTGACAGCTGAACAGCTTTTTTTCGGAGTTCAGATCGGCATTTCAGTTCCCTCGCTCGGATTCAACAATGGGATATTTGCTTTAAAGGAAAGGGAGTGCGGATCTGATCAACTCCCTCCGCAACTGATCCACCGGATTCCACAATCAGCATGATTAAGTTTTTTGCAGTGATTTTTTGAATATTTTTTTTTTAATTTTTTTGTAATTTTTTTTTAAAATATGTATAACTCCTCCATCTTTCCCCTGATTTACCATTCCGAGGTATCATTGGAAAGGTACTGACTGCTGCTTTTCATTTCTGTCACTAAGTTACCCTTATAGGCTAATTTTTATGCTGTCAGATGTTAGCCTGATTGACTGAATTTGTTCAAATTTAAGAGTAAACTTATTGAAATCGTATAGATGGAGAATGCACCAAAGAGTCTATGAACTCTAAAGTCAAACAAAATGGTAAGCATAACTCGTCGGATTCTTGGTAAAACTCACCAATTACACTTAATTCCCTTTTTTTTACTGAGAGAACTGTAAAAGATATATTTATTTAAAGAATACATCTGATTGGTTTATATTTTTCACGATTTTAATTTGTTTTTTGATAAATTTTTGTGAATTTTTTCGTATTTAATATATTTCAAAATGCCAAATGATGGAAGAATAAAAACCGTTCTCTCAGTAAAAAACAGGGAATTTAGTGTACTTAGTGAGTTTTACCAAGAAAGCGATGAGTTATGCTTAGCATTTTGTTTGACCTTATAGTTCATAGACTCTTTGATGCATTCTCCATCTATTCGATTTCATTAAATTTTAACAAATTCAGTCAATCAGGCTAATATACGACAGCATAAAAATTAGCCTATACGAGTTAATTAGAAATGGAAATGAAAAGCAGCAGTCAGTATCTTTCCAATGATACCTCGGAATGGTAAATCAGGGGAAAGATGGAGGAGTTATACATATTTTAATAAAAATTAAAAAAGAATGTGATAAAAATCACTGCGAAAAACTTAATTCCTTTTGTGTTAGGGTAAATTTCTCAAAAATTTGTAAAAATTTGCAGAGCTCTGTAATTTTTCAATTTACACTATTTGTAGCAATTTTTTTAAGTGAAAATATCATGGCAAAAAAATTATCTATACGAAACGCGAATTTTAGAGATTTGTCGAACCATTCTAGCTACCTAACGGCTATCGCTAAAGCCGATATATTTGAGGAATCATCATTACATAAACCAAAGTTTATTTTGAAGGGGTGACCCGGACAACTTTTTGTTTTTCCGTAAAAAGTGAGGCGCCTTAATGTAATATACTGGGACTTAGCTGGCTTTAACATGCTGAAGTTGTTGTGGTTGCTCCTGCGGGTGTCGGTAATATTTGCGTATTGTGGCATATGGTGTAAGACTGTTCTTGGGGTTACTTTAGCCCAGCAGAGCGCTGGCGTTGTAATGGCGTTGTTGTCGTTTTAATCAGGCTGTTCAATTCTACGTCACCTCGAATGGCTACTCTAGCATTTCCGCGGTAAGATTTTACAGGATAGCAGCAGAATAGACAGCGGCGGTAGCTGTGGTTGGCGATGCTGATGCAGCTGTGAAGCTGCTGGGATGGCTGTCGTTGCCACTTTTGCTGCTACTGTTGCTGGTGTTGTGATTTTTGAGTCGGCTGGGTGTCGCTTTAGCGTGGTTTTTAGATTGTAGCGAGCCGTTGTTGGTGTGTTTTAGCTAACTTACCGAGCTGTAGATGACGCTGCCATACAGAAGGGGTGGTTTTAGCCACTCTGTTAAGCGGGTGCTATTTGCCTTGCCCCGCTGAGCGCTAGCTGGTGGCTCGCTGCTGTGGTTGGCGCTGCTGGGGGAAGCTGGCTTAGCGTACCGAGTGTGAGATACAATAAATTCCATATTAGGAATGAATAAAAGCTCACTAATAACCACAAAATGCTTACTTAAATTAACTTACCCAAAGTGGTATGTTATGTTTATTTTATTTTTCTAGATGCAGTAGCCTGAAGTTACTGCCATACACCATGGTCCAAAAGAAAACGAAAATAAGCTGCGTGTAGACACATATGCCAAAAAAAATTTTTCTTCTTTTCTCTCTTTCGTCTTCGCCGGTGTTGCCATCATATTGAGGTTAGGGCGCATTTGCACGACAAACCGCTCAATGTAGTGCGTCTTCAGTGTGGGATTTAGTAGAAATCCTGAAGTTGGAGGTAGTTGAGGGGTACATTGTCAGCCATGTTGGCCAATTCCGGCTTATGCACGCTCAACTCTACATTCTGATTGGTTGCCACCAATTTAAGCACATTGAAACATGATTAACGCTACTAGATGGCGTTTTAAGTAAAAACCCAATAAAAAATTAATTTCCGCTTCAGCTTTAGTTTGAATTTGAATTCAAATTGAATGATGAACACTGGAACCAGAAATGCTATTCCAGTTAAGTCTATGAGAAAACTCTTCCGGTTGAGCCGTTAACGTACTGCTTCCTCTGTCAGCTTGAATTTGAATTCAATTAGTTGTTCAAAAATTCTTTCTAATAAAAAGAATTCAAAAAAGTTTTGTTCAGTTTGCTCTGAAAGACTTAATTCGAACTGACACTTTTTACCTTCCTCCATATGAGGTTCGTTTAAAATTATTGAAAATGCAATCTTTAAGTCAGAGAAGGAAATCTGCTGATATCGCTTTTTACACCAATTCATAATTGGTTTGTTTATTCGATTCCTCAGAACTTCTTTCCCTTAGAAATTTAAACACTAACCGTAGAAGCAGTAGAAATAGCATGTTAAATTTTTCTGCGAGTGTATTGTGAAATCGTTCTACATCTGCGTTCCGTTTGGCTTTTTGATTTGGTAAGATGTAATATTATATTTTCTACGTATAAAAATTCCCCTATTCTAACCGCTTTTAATTCATTGCCAGCTACTATTTTTGTAGGTTTACATATTTTTGTAAAATGTTCTTCTAATTGCTCTATTCATGGTTTCTACCAGTTAACGACATTGCACTTTTGAAAAAATTATGGACTCAGTTTAAAACATTTACTGTAAAGACTGTAATAAAGAGAAACTTGAAATTTGTTTTTACGTTAATAATAGAAAAAGCAATACTCCAAAAAGTTTTGTTTTTTTTTTAAAGCATCTTCTCTCGCTAAGAGGCAAACAAACCCTCAGCAAAAAATAAATAAAAAATCTTACCAAAAATGATATCTTTCCAATAGAAACTTTTGTGGAATTTTCGCAGGCAGTTGTAGTTTGTTCTGCAATTGATAATTGTGTAAATTCAGATTGTTCGGTTTGTATCGTACATGCATCATTTTTCTTCTTTTTTTTCAAAGGATCTATTAGTACAATCCAATTGTTTACTTTGACTTCCTTCAATTGAGTAGACGGTACCTCATCCGACTCTTCATTTGACATGTTTAAATGTGTTTCAAATACATTTTTTTCCACATAAGCATCCTCTAAATCAGCTTCAAATAAAAATATATAACAAAATCCGTCATTAATTTCAAACCAAAAGTATTAAGGGTAAATTAAAACTAAAATATATATTTTTTAATCTTTACTTGCTTAAATTAAATTCTTTATAAGATTATGAATTATATTCTGTTAGCAAGGCCGTCGAGAGGGGGGAACTTGGTGTTTCTCCCAAGCTCGGAATCTTAGGGGAGCCTGAAGTGGCGGGTATGTAAAGTAACAAAAATCTGTTTTGTTAATGAGGAAGAGAAGGGTTTTTTGTTTTCACGAAAAGTATTATTTCTCAAATTTCTTACGATAATTTCAGCGATATCAAAAATTGTATTGAAACTTTTTCGTTGCTTGGGAACTTTGAATACTTTTAGATACTTTTTTGACTTGCTTGGATACCTTTTATATAAATGTCCTAGCAGCATTGTATATGAGTGCTTTCACTCATCAGTGGAAATACCCAGTAGAAAATTTGTCTAATATTATACAAAATATAAAAAGGATTGTCGTTTCTCAACATATATTTGAACAAACACTGTACTGTTTTGCTATGTTCTGCATGAGAAGTTCTTATGCAAGGAATAGACGTTGTGACCGTTGATACAACTCAAGTTGTACGAAAAATCAAAACATTTTATTGGCAAGTTGTAATGAGCTTGTATTGTCTGTGGGCAAAACGCCCAACTTGATAACCAACTGGGTTGTACCAACGGTTGCAACGTCTATTCCTTACCTTATAATAAACTGATTTGTCAAAATTTGAAGAATGAGGGGGATAATGAATGACCAAAAAAATCCTATGTTATGGCAGCTTATGATTACCTGTTTTCTTCTTGTTGATTTTTGTTTGATCTTGAACCCCTTCCTTGGCTCGAATTTTAATGGTGCATGCTTCAGAAATATGTTTTTATTTCCAATTGAATCAGAACGTTAAAAGTTCTGAGAACGCTCACAAAGTTTATCATAATTAAAGTTTTTTCTAAATGACCTCTATATTTATTATGTTGACTTTATATGATTTAAATACAAATTCTAAATGTTTGATAGTTTAAATCATACTTGATTTTAAATACAAATTCTAGTTGTTTGACAGTTTAAAATCGTTTATCGAGCTTAAGGTCAAAGTTAGAACAATTAATTGTTCTAACGAATTTTTCCAAAGAAACAACAACAAAGTTTTTCAATATGAAAGGAAAAAAAACCACTAGCAATTGATTTTATTGTACAATTTCTGCGGTGCTAAACGCGTCATCAGAAATCTTTGTGATTGCCCGTGCAAGCGCGTTGACGCACTGCACCATCGGGGCGATGAGATTTTGAAGCTTCAATTCTCATTTTTTTCCTCAATTTCATAATGTCACATTTGTTGTTGTATTTCTGTTTTACTTTAGTTTCTATGCTTATGTTATTATATGTAGTCCAACAGCCTGCTGGAAGTCTGCACTAACAAAGCATGTTTACTGAAGTTGTTTTTAGAATTTTTGCTGATTTTGTTTTTCAGCTGTTTCCGTTTGGTCGAGCTCTACCATTTGATTAAAGTTTTTTCTAAATGACCTCTATATTTATTATGTTGACTTTATATGATTTAAATACAAATTCTAGATGTTTGATAGTTTAAACCATACTTGATTTTAAATACAAATTCTAGTTGTTTGACAGTTTAAAATCGTTTATCGAGCTTAAGGTCAAAGTTAGAACAATTAATTGTTCTAACGAATTTTTCCAAAGAAACAACAACAACAACAAAGTTTTTCAATATGAAAGGAAAAAAAACCACTAGCAATTGATTTTATTGTACAATTTCTGCGGTGCTAAACGCGTCATCAGAAATCTTTGTGATTGCCCGTGCAAGCGCGTTGACGCACTGCACCATCGGGGCGATGAGATTTTGAAGCTTCAATTCTCATTTTTTTCCTCAATTTCATAATGTCACATTTGTTGTTGTATTTCTGTTTTACTTTAGTTTCTATGCTTATGTTATTATATGTAGTCCAACAGCCTGCTGGAAGTCTGCACTAACAAAGCATGTTTACTGAAGTTGTTTTTAGAATTTTTGCTGATTTTGTTTTTCAGCTGTTTCCGTTTGGTCGAGCTCTACCATTTGATTAAAGTTTTTTCTAAATGACCTCTATATTTATTATGTTGACTTTATATGATTTAAATACAAATTCTAAATGTTTGATAGTTTAAATCATACTTGATTTTAAATACAAATTCTAGTTGTTTGACAGTTTAAAATCGTTTATCGAGCTTAAGGTCAAAGTTAGAACAATTAATTGTTCTAACGAATTTTTCCAAAGAAACAACAACAACAACAAAGTTTTTCAATATGAAAGGAGAATTGAAGCTTCAAAATCTCATCGCCCCGATGGTGCAGTGCGTCAACGCGCTTGCACGGGCAATCACAAAGATTTCTGATGATGCGTTTAGCACCGCAGAAATTGTACAATAAAATCAATTGCTAGTGGTTTTTTTTTCCTTTCATATTGAAAAACTTTGTTGTTGTTGTTTCTTTGGAAAAATTCGTTAGAACAATTAATTGTTCTAACTTTGACCTTAAGCTCGATAAACGATTTTAAACTGTCAAACAACTAGAATTTGTATTTAAAATCAAGTATGATTTAAACTATCAAACATTTAGAATTTGTATTTAAATCATATAAAGTCAACATAATAAATATAGAGGTCATTTAGAAAAAACTTTAATCAAATGGTAGAGCTCGACCAAACGGAAACAGCTGAAAAACAAAATCAGCAAAAATTCTAAAAACAACTTCAGTAAACATGCTTTGTTAGTGCAGACTTCCAGCAGGCTGTTGGACTACATATAATAACATAAGCATAGAAACTAAAGTAAAACAGAAATACAACAACAAATGTGACATTATGAAATTGAGGAAAAAAATGAGAATTGAAGCTTCAAAATCTCATCGCCCCGATGGTGCAGTGCGTCAACGCGCTTGCACGGGCAATCACAAAGATTTCTGATGACGCGTTTAGCACCGCAGAAATTGTACAATAAAATCAATTGCTAGTGGTTTTTTTTCCTTTCATATTGAAAAACTTTGTTGTTGTTGTTGTTTCTTTGGAAAAATTCGTTAGAACAATTAATTGTTCTAACTTTGACCTTAAGCTCGATAAACGATTTTAAACTGTCAAACAACTAGAATTTGTATTTAAAATCAAGTATGATTTAAACTATCAAACATTTAGAATTTGTATTTAAATCATATAAAGTCAACATAATAAATATAGAGGTCATTTAGAAAAAACTTTAATCAAATGGTAGAGCTCGACCAAACGGAAACAGCTGAAAAACAAAATCAGCAAAAATTCTAAAAACAACTTCAGTAAACATGCTTTGTTAGTGCAGACTTCCAGCAGGCTGTTGGACTACATATAATAACATAAGCATAGAAACTAAAGTAAAACAGAAATACAACAACAAATGTGACATTATGAAATTGAGGAAAAAAATGAGAATTGAAGCTTCAAAATCTCATCGCCCCGATGGTGCAGTGCGTCAACGCGCTTGCACGGGCAATCACAAAGATTTCTGATGACGCGTTTAGCACCGCAGAAATTGTACAATAAAATCAATTGCTAGTGGTTTTTTTTCCTTTCATATTGAAAAACTTTGTTGTTGTTGTTGTTTCTTTGGAAAAATTCGTTAGAACAATTAATTGTTCTAACTTTGACCTTAAGATCGATAAACGATTTTAAACTGTCAAACAACTAGAATTTGTATTTAAAATCAAGTATGATTTAAACTATCAAACATTTAGAATTTGTATTTAAATCATATAAAGTCAACAGTTTATCATAATGATTTATGTTGATGGTTCACATTGATGATTTATGTATGAAAGTTAACGAAGACTTGTGCAAAATAACAAATTGGGCTTAAGCCAACAACCTTAATCTCGTGCGAAGATCATGTAAATTCCGCTGTTAGCAAGGTTTATTATGTACTGCGAAACCTTAGGTGGACTGCATCATTTGTGCCTGTAGAGACTAGAAAAAAATTAGTGATTCAGGTGATTGTGCTAACTATCTCCTACTCAGATAAGTTGATTCCCGATCCAAGCTTTAGTTACAACTTGTGTTTAATAATGCTGTAAGATACATTTTTGGTCTTAGAAATTTTGACCGCATTATTCACTTGAGTAACAAAGTACTCGGTTGCAACATCTTCAACTATTTATTTATTTATTTGGTATAGAAGGCCCCAGCACATTAAGGTTATATAGGCCATTGTACAATTATGTTCTTACGTGTTATGTTATTTTAAATATTTACAAAAAGCAAAAAGAGATGCGAAGAAAAATAGTGAGTATTGAAAAATTTAAATAAAATTGTATAGGTCTAGTTCGATTAAAAATTTTTTCACATTTTCAAATTTTGATTCTTTTGATAAATCTTGGATACTACTTATATTATATATTGTCTTTTTGGTTAGTATGAAGCTTAGAGACCTGGCGTAAATTTTTTTCGGAATTTTGATTGCGGAAATGGCATTAAAGTATGCCATTTGATGACAAAATAAACGTCTTTAATCCTCAGGTCAATCGGAGTGTGTCAAACCGTGCCACAAGAGCTCGAAATTTGAAATATAGAAAACACAAATAAAAAGTTTTTAATATTATTTATAGGCTTTTTGATCATATGTTTATATGCAATTAAAAACACTATTTTCCAACATTTTCAAGGGATTTTTTTATTAAATTTAAAATTATGTGTGTGGCATATATCGTTATTGGTAACTTTTTAAAAATAAATAAAAACTTTTGACAAATTTTATTTATTTTTATTTATTTATTTATTTATTTATTTATTTATTTATTTATTTATTTATTTATCTATTTATTTATAAACTATCGACAAAAATGTTTAACAGTCTATTTATTGCATCTTAAATTATACTAAAACAATAATTATAATGGAAATATTATAAGAATATAAAATTAAGGATTTATACAATACTCAATACAGTTTGCTTAAATGCTTCTCTATTTTGAGTGAAATCTATACGAGCACTTACACTGTTATAGACAGTGCACATGTTAAAAATCGGATCACTCCGGCCATAGTTAGTTCTATGGTGCGGAACGTAAAAAAAATCTCTTTGCCTAAAGTGTCTTTCCGGAGAATAAATATTGAGACGGGCGAGGATTGGCGCACAGTTAATATTATTCATTAAAAGATCACGAACAAAAGTTATAAGAAAATGTTTTCTTCTAGAACTCAATGATTTAAGCCCAATAAGTGCACATCGGGAGCTATACTCTGGCATAAAATTCCAATTTAGTTTTTTCACAACAAAACGAGTAAAACGTTTTTGGACTTTTTCCAATCTTGTACTATGCGACTCATAAAATGGGTCCCATATTACACACCCATACTCAAGTATTGATCTTATAATGGAAATGAAAAGAGTCTTTAAGGTATACGGGGTCAGCAAACTCTCTAGTGTTGCGTCTAACGAATCCCATCATAGCATTAGCCCTGCTGATTATGTTGTCATAATGACCTGAAAATGACATCTTTTTATCACAGAGTACACCTAGATCAGATTTAGAATCTACTCTAATCAAGGCGTTGCATAAAATTGAGTAATCAAAAAACATTGGAGATCTTACCATATAAAATGACATTATGTTGCATTTTGACAAATTTAAATTCAGTTTATTTAGCATACACCATGAGTGCAGACTATTTAAATCACTTTGTAAACTCCATTGATCACTGAGAGAGCTTACAGATTTAAAAATCTTAACATCATCAGCATACATAAGGCATTCTGAGTACTGTATAAAATTAGGAAGATCATTGATGAAAAGAATAAATAACAACGGCCCAAGGTGGCTACCCTGTGGCACACCTGAATGATTAATTATTGCTTTTGAGATCGTCTTTCCGATGCATACATTTTGGCTACGACCTAAAAGGTACTCACTAAGCCAAGACGAAAGGGTGAAGAATGAAAACCCATTAGACTGAGCTTATTATTAGAATAGAGTGCTGAACTCTATCAAATGCTTTAGCGAAATCTGTGAAAATAACGTCTATTTGTTTACCATTCTCCAATTCATTTTTTATTAAGTGAGTGAATAGAACCAGGTTTGTAGAGGTTGATTTTCCAGACACAAAACCATGCTGGCTTTTAGATATCGAATTTTTAATGCCTTGATAGATCTGCTTTTTCACCAAGGCTTCAAACAATTTGGGAATTGATGGAAACTTAGATATTGGTCTATAGTTTCCAATGTCTTGTCTTGATCCAGATTTATGAATAGGGACTATAATTGAAACCTTCCAAATATCCAAAAATATACCTTTCTCAAGGGACAAATTAAAAATTAGTGAAAGAGGCTGAGCAAGTGCAGCAGCACATTTTTTAAGGACTATTGGTGGGATATTATCGGGGCCAGCGCCCTTATTAATATCGAGTGACAACAACTCGTTAAAAACATCTTCTACCGAAAGAACTAAACTGCCCAAATCAGTGATTCGCTCTCCATTATATAGCGACCGATCTTGATGTATAGGAACATTATCTAAATCAAAATTTGATTGGAAGTAGTCAGCAAACATATTACATGCATCCTCAATATTGTTCGATATTTTATCTTTAAAATACATATTTTTAGGAAGACCCTTAGTATTTCTCTTTTTATTAAAAAATTTCCAGAAAGCTCTAGGATTGCATTTAATATCCGATTCCAACGCCCGGACATTACTTCTATAAAGGGAGATCTTCAGAGTTTCATACTGTTTACGAGCCACAAGATAGTTTTCACGAAAAGACATGTTCAATTTACTCTTTTTGTATAATTTATTCATACGGTTTTTTAATTTGAAGAGATCTCTACTAAACCATTCCGGCTTGGTGTTCTTCTTAATTTTCCTTATAGGAACAAAAGTCACAAATGCTTCGTTAATAATATTAATGAAAAATTCATAATTAAATAAAAGATTTTCCCCAAAAACTGTACGCCAATCGACACTATATAAGAAGTTAGACATGCCAACATAGTCTGCCTTATTAAAAGCAAATACAAAAGTATCCTCTTCTAGAGCAGGTATACTTAAGGTTTCCGTATCCAACTGAATTAAAAGCGCCTTATGATGCAAAGAGTTATTTGACAAAAGGAAATCAGCTTCGTTACAATTAGCATTAAGATCACGATCAGAAAAAACTAAGTCCAAAATTTTATTTAAACTATTTTTAACTGAATTTAATTGACACAATCCCAACGAGAAGACGGAGTCTAAAAATTCTATTTCAACAATATTGCTCATAGAGCTTGGAATCATACTCATAATTTCATTAGAGTATGACCAAAAAGTATTGCCCAAGTTGAAATCACCGAGAACTAATGGATAGTCATTGTCCTTAAGTCGTTCAACTACATTAAGTATATTGATAAAATGCTTAGTATAAATTTCACTATTTGAGCATGGTGGGATATAAGATACAAAAATATAGATACTTAAAAAGGATTGTGCAGCAACCACGTCGCCGGCAACCGGACAATCAACACGTACGCATATTTGCTCCACATCACCTGATAGATGTTGTAATGATATTTCTTGACATCTAAAATGTGCACGGACGGCAATTAATACACCACCTCCACGGGTTAAGCCAGTTGTTGAGCTGCGGTCGCGTCTAAATACTTCGAATTGGTCATCAAAAAGTTCAGATGTTATAATATTCTGATGCAACCAGGTCTCCGTTAGTGCAATGACATCATAAGAACAGTCAATCACATTTAGAGAAAATTATGTTGATTTAGTGCGAAGTCCACCAACATTATGATAGTATACTTCTGTTTTATGTGGACGCAGTGGTGCATAATTGTATGGGATCGTCGGTATAGAAGCATTTAAAATTGCTGGTTCTGTACCGACGGACGCTTGACGTTTTTTGGAATGTTGTTAAATGGTTTTACTCGAACTCCAGCAGGCCAAAAATTTGAGTTAAAGACTGTGTGTGCGTGAATGGCAGGAATGCCTAATTTAAAACAAACACGATTGGCATTTAGAACCTCTCTTTTAGCTAGGCTATAGCATACGACTTCCGATGCAGCAATACTAGCCTTAGATACGACATAGTTCTGAATAGCTTCGTACGTTGTCGTAGGTCGAAAATTAGATAGATGAAACCATTTGCGCCGTCTTATGACATCAATATTTTCACCTTGGTAGTCATTAGTGCCAATTATAGCATTAGTTTTTCTATTAAAACGTTGATTAGAATTCGTAAAATTATTTGCATAGTAATTTAGAATATTATCAGTTGGTAAAGCTGTATCTATAGCTTCAACATATGTCCCACTATTATGAGAGCGAACTGTATCATCAGTTGTTACAGAGCCGTGGCCTTCAAAACGTTCATTGACATGAGTGTTTGTATGCAACTTATGTGCACCGGGTAGATTATTTACTTCTAATAACGAGAGAGCAGCTCTTACATCATTAGCAGCAATAACAGCAGTGGGTGCACCGGCAGAGGTGGAGGCAGCAACAACAACATCAACAGCAACAACTTCATTAGAAAGAGTATCAGCCGAGCCTGAGGCTGCATGAACAGCATTGTTAGCAAAAACATTATCAGCAGAGAGCGCACCAGCAGAGGTGGGGGCAGCAACCACAAATTTGCCATCAACTGGTTTTTCAGAAGCAGCAACAACCGAGGCATATGAAGAGATTGACACGTTTGAGCTATTAAGCGGAGTTGATGCCTTATTAGCACGTGCGTCAGTTTGACCATTGTTAGCACAAGTCAAAGTTTGTTTCGCTGTCTTAATAGCGCGATTAATTGTCGGAGTTTTCCGAACATATTTGTTATTAGCACCATCTACAGCGGGAGAGCTGAGGGAAACACTACGCACAGATGTTTTAGGTAGACGACCCGTTTCGGCATTTTTTGATTTTGAGCGTGTGAGAATGTGATTTACACCCGTCGCTTTAGGCACTTTGGCAGAATTCTCATCGATGTGTGCGACATTTGATTTCACTAATGATTCAAATAGTTGTTTAAGTTCTTGAACAGACTTAAATGCATTTTCAAGTTTAATCAATATATCAGAATATGACTGATTATTACATTTTTCGCAATTTATATGCAGATTTTTAGCACAAAAACAACAATAGACAGGTTCAGAGTTCGTCGCGGGTACCGACATTGTGTAAAGTATAAGCTCACGAGAGCAAAGTGTTATGTTTATTAAAAATGTTTGCACGCAGTAATAGACGATGTTGTGTTGCCAACGATTAGACGAAGACTGTGAAATTTACAGGACTTTTGCAAAAACTAAGGAAAAAAACGATATAAACACAATAAACAGATTTGTTACACTGTTACAAAAGCTAATTTCTACTTAATTCAAGCAAATATTTGTAAGTTATTATAAATTGGGATAGCAAATTTTGATTACTTTTTGCTGAAATCTAGCATATTTTTGAAGTGAAATAATTATTAACATTAAATTTAAATTAAAAAATTACAGGGACCGCAAATAATAATTATTTCTCATCGTTGATTTAAAAAAGCAGGCTCTGCCTTTTAAGTTTTGATTATTATAATAAAAGGCAAAATTTAACTATAATTTTCTGGCGTTAATTTTTGCTGACACGAAATAATTATTATTAGCTCTGTATCGAAAACTATGAATGCTAGGATAATGAAATTCGATATATTATATATCTGATACATAATACATATTATATAATACAATACATAGATATATATAATACAACAACAGCGATCTGGAGTCTGACACTTCAACACTAAAAATACAAATTAATGAACTAAGAACACAGCTAGAAAAACAAGAAAACTCCGCCGTCGCATGCGATTTGCGTTTGCACGGTATCCTATACGAAAGCAATGAAAACCTTTTAAACATTTTTCATACTGTGTGTCACACAATTCAAAATTATCCACCTAATATCAAAACAATTTTCCGACTTAAAAACAATAATCAATCAAAAACCGACGCGGCAGTGATATTACGTTTATGTTCGCCGCACCATAAAAATCATATACTAAAATCAATTCACGATTTCCGACGCGCTAATAACTATAATCCTCTCTGTGAATTAAATTGTAAGCTTTAGATCAAGTTAGTTTTTTTAAAGAAGACAACAACAACAACAACATCTCTGTATACAGTCAATTACTTAGCTGACTAGACAGTCTGTTTCAGAAATCGCTACATTTTCCTCTTCAGTAGTCTTTGAGTGATTAAGCTGTGATCAACTCACTGTTTAAATTAGTATATGAGTGCGAAGATTTTGGAATTCATTCTTTTGAATTGTATGGCTGCTAATCATATGACATTTCAAAGCAGTAGGCTATTTATAGATCACCGCCATCAACTCTATCAAAGGTTGCCATCTGTTCTAGTTGCTTCTTGATTTATTTCAATATTCATTGGTGTTCGATAGTTGTCGAAATGCACCATAGAAATGAAACGAGTTTTTTGCTTTGCCAGAAGCTAGTGTTCTAACTGAAAGGTGGCTATTTTCACAACCAAATGTTCAATTACACATGGCTTTGACCGAAGTCGATCAATTATTAGATTATTTAATCAATTTGACATTAATTAAACTTATTTGGCCGTGCTCCGCCATAGTTAGTTAATAAGTTTTTTTATGATCTATGAAATTATTACATGAATTAAATTGTGAGCTTTAGTTTAATGCACGCCGGCTTTAATTCTGATGCTCCCATCTACTTCAATGAAAGCTTAACAAAAGCAAACCACACTATTCTTTAAACTGCAATAAAGTCAAAGAAGCAGAATCAACTCTCAGCAGCTTTCGTCAGGCGTGGAATCGTACATGTCAAACGCAGAAATGACGTCAATTATACACGCATCGACTCCCTCCCTTCACATGTTAGAACATCATGTTCGATTGCAACCAAATGAGAGCTTGAGAAACGCAGCTGAGTCAAACGTAGAATTGCAACAGCAACAGTTTTTCGTGGCGGACCGAATCAACAAACCTCTACTTAAACAAAATAACAACAGCAGAAATTTTACCATGATTGCCAACAACAAACACCGTGGTTTGAAGCATCTTTTTGCGAGTGTATTAAGCATTTTATCGTTATTATTCTTATTCTTATTATTATTTTTATGTTCTTATTGTTCTTTTAAATTTATATTTGCAGTTATCGCACTTTTTTATTTACGTTTATTTAAATTACTATTTGTGTTGAAATGTGGTTTAATAAGCGACAGATACTTCTTTTTTACTTTTATATTGTTTGATAAACGCGCGTTGTAGTTTTGTTTTTTAGTTTTCAACTATGATCAACAGTCAGCATAACACATATCGAAGTTCCAAAGACAAAACGAAGCCTAATACGCATTCTCTGCAACGTAACGGACTAAATATCTGACATGTCAACGCTCAAAGCTTAAAAACGAAAATTGATGAATTTCGATATTTATTTGAAGATTCAAAAATGGATATAATGTGTATCAGAAATATGGGTTTTACCGTCTTTGCAAGGCAGCTTGCTTAAAGTCGATGGTTTTCGATTGTTTCGAATGGATAGAGATGGCCATGCGGGGGGAGTGGCAATTTTTGTAAGAAAAAGCATTGTGTGTAAACCTAATTCTAAATCTATTGCTCATAGTTCTATAGAGTTTATTTTTATTGAAATAATTTCAGGCAATGAGAAAGTACTAGTAGGCTGTGTATATAGACTAAACAGCAACATAGATCTTCTGCCTTTTTTTGATATTTTACAAAATACAAGTTTGTCGTACGATAATATTATTATCTGTGGGGATTTCAATTCTAATATTTTGAGAGAAAATACCTTGATTGATGGCATGCTAACTTTAGGTTTAGAGTGTGTTAACTCTAGCATGCCTACCCATTTTACTCAGACGTCGGATACACTTTTAGATGTTTTTTTTTTGTAAACGCATCGGCAAGAATACAGTCTTATGATCATATTTCTATGCCGGTTTTTTCAAAACATGATCTTATTTTTCTCTCTTACAATTTTGATGTAAATGATAGGCCACACACGTTTTCTTATCGCGATTTTAAAAATATTGGTTACGGGCTACTAGAAAATCAAATATCAAATGTAGATTGGAATGCTATATTCCAAATTGCTTTAGTTGATGATATGGTCTCTTATTTTCAAACAAATGTTTACAATCTTTTTCAAGAATTTGTTCCTCTTCGAAGTAAAACATTTAACGCAAAGAACGACCATGGTTTAACGAAAGTATACACAGTAAAATTCTAGACAGGAATGCAGCATATAATCGCTGGAAAAGATATAAAACACCGGATCTATAAAAAAATACCATGAACTAAAAAGTGACGTAGCAAAAAATATAAAGAAAGCAAAATTGGAATTTTATATCGAGGCGTTCGATACAGCCGTAGGAAGCAAAGAAAAATGGCAGCGCATACGTGATATAGGCATAGGTAAACACAATCCAGCCACTCTAGATGAAATTGATGTTGATTTATTAAATGAGAAATTCTGTGATTTATCAATTCCGACAGTAACGTCAAATCACTATGACATTTTTTCTCCGTTCTTTGTTCGTGATGATACTTCGAATTTGTTTGCAAAAGAAAAATATATTTGGAAGTTATGAAAAATAAATTTGACTCCGCAGGCACTAGTAATTTTTCAGAAGCCAACATCTACAAAAAACAGACACTCTATAAAGATCTAAGAAAATGTATCCTTATTGTAGTGTAATTATGGTACTTGCTGTAAACGTACTCATTGACCCACAGTAGCACTGTTAGTCATTAATAAACAAAACAAAGAAAACAAATAAATAGACCATGCACAAACGTTTTATAGCGTACTACATTGTAAACGCTTGTAAGCTCAAGCCATGAGTAAGAATGCTACGTATGCACATTCCTTTATTCCAACGGGAACATTAGTTTTCATGTATTGGTGAGTGTTAGATGTAAGAAATAAATTATGTAAAATTGTAGTATGTAAGAATTTGTAGCATGTAAAATGTAAGAGAGAGAATATTATTAGAAAGGGATCGATTTGGATATATAGGTCAAAGGTGATCAATAAATAAAATCAATTCTGAACCTAAGTTCAAAATAGAAAGAACTGTCTGGATTATATTTTGGACAAGCTTTGTCAGCTTAAGTACAAGCAGACAAATGTAAGAACGGCTTTTTAGCCATCACTACAAAGCCTTATCAGCTTTATAGAATTAGACTAGCAATTCATTTTCTCCAAAACACCACTCACATCCTGCCGCACACTTTATGCAACACACTTTATGGCGATCCTGCAACCGATCCTGCAAATGATGTGAAACAAAAAACACTTTTCCAAGTGTCTTCTTCCAAAAGTCTTAATATCGCTTTGACTGGGTCTGGGCTCAGAGAATTAGAAGATAGATTGAAACTCGCAAATAACTTATGGGAAATTATCACTAAATCAGAAGTTTCAATAGTTAACAGAAATTTTCATCAAGCGCTGAAAGCCATTTCGAACTCCGAATTAGCAAGTATAACACAACATTTTTCCGAAACTACTTCCAAAATTTTAGAATGTCTCAATAAACTCTCTCTCGAGGTACAAGAACTTAGGAACTAACAAAACAGTCGTTCGCGCTATAACTTGGGAAGATTTAATTACAATAGTTCTCCAAGACGAAGATCTCCTTCTAGAAGTATGTCATTGCAACGTCCTACCAACTGGGTATGTAGATACCACTTTAAATTCGGCAAATCGGGTAGAAAATGCAAACAGCCATGTACATTTGCTCAGAGCGATACACACAACAAACTAGATAACTCCATAATTGCGACGGCTAATGATGGAAGTTCTATTACACTTACACGCCGTCTATTCATATACGTTACAGATAACAAAATCAACTTTCTAATCGACAGCGGAGCAGAAGTTTCAGTGCTCCCGGAAGACAAATTTAAGTCACACAAAAAGAATTCCGACTTGCTCTTGACAGCAGCAAACGGTATTACAATTCCAACATACGGAAAGAAACTACTCAACATTAACTTAAAACTCAGACACGAATTTCCATTCACTTTCATACTAGCAGACATTACAAGACCCATAATAGGAGAAAATTTCCTTACGAAATATGGACTCTTCATAGATCTCAAAGATAAAAAACTTATTTATCCACTAACAAAACTATCAGTTATCGCGATCACAGCATTTAGAGAAACATCACTATGAAACATCAGCCACTGTGCATGCGTATCAAAAACAAAGCTGTGGCTGTTTTTTAAACTTTACATAGAATCACAGAACGCTGTGTTATTGTATTTTTGTTGCCACACTGCTTAACATACACAGAAACATTCAAAAAATTTCTATACCTTGCTTCAATACAAAATAGCATGCAAACGTCGTGCGTATCTAAAAAAACAAAATGATACGAAACGAACAAGAGTATATTCCGTTGCCTTCACCACTTCGTGAACAATTATGAATAAATGAAGAGCCAACAAACGACAAGTGAAGAATTGAAGAAGAGATGAATAGCAGCAGTTTCTTCGCAAGAGTAAAAAATATTCTTGTTCACAAACTGGTTTCCTCTTCTTCAGTTCATGAACAAAAAAAATCTGCTCAGCTCTTCACGAAAATGAATATGAGCATATTTTTTTAACAAAAAATTCCCTCATATTCAAGAAGGTTCATGAGAGAGCAAATACGAACCCCGCTTACACAACAAAAATATATTTTCCAAATTAGACTTAGTGAGAGCATACCACCAAATTCCCATGGCTACTAAAGACATTCATAAGACTGCAAGAACTACACCTTTCGGAATGTTTGAATTTCTCAGAATGCCATTCGGCTTAAGAAATGCAGCGCAAAAATTTCAAAGAATCATCAATAAGGTTCTTAAAGAATTAGACTTTGTATTTATTTACCTCGACGATATTCTAGTAGGACTAAACATCAAACCAAACAAATGTTTTTTCGGCGTAAGCAACATAATTTTCTGAAAGTTACAATATTTCAAAACATGGCATCCAACCATCTCCCGATAGAATTATGTAGTTAACTAACCCCGAAACAGTTAAACAAATGCAAAAATTCATCGGGATGACAAATTATTACCATAGGTACCAAACAGTTACAGATATCTACTTACCTTAATAACAAATCCTGGAGAGATTAATCGACATTCACTTGAGATTTAAAATAGAAAAAAGCCACTGTAAATAGCACAACATGCATACACTAAAGGAAAATTCGTGAAAACAGCTCTCCACTCCATAGTTTCTATCATTCAAAAATCCCTCCATCAGAAGGAATATACGATGATAGCTTTAATTGATATAGAAGGGACCTTTAATAACGTCGAAGCAAGAACTATCACTAATGCGCTAACGGAGCTTGGGGTGGATACCGCGCTGATAGCACTGATAAATCAAATGCTGGTAGGCAGGATTATTAGTGAAAATTTTGGTGAGACATCCACGCTAAGATCTGCACCAAGGGAACACCTCAGGGGAGGGGGTCTTTCGCCTCTACTCTGGAATTCAGCAGCAAATGAACTGTTAGTAAAACTACAGGGGTGCAGGGTGACAGCTTATACCGATGACGTTGCTATTATTACCTCTGGAAAATACATATCTACTCCTCGAGATATTATGCAAAATTGCCTAAATACTCTAGTCAACTGGGCTATCAGCTGAGGGCTCAGCGTTAACCCAAACAAACCTGAATTTGTGGTTTTCACTAGAAAACACAATTTACCTCTAATTAGTCCTCCTAAACTGGGAAACACAAGACTCAGATTCTCAGATCAAGCAACATACCTGGGCCTTATACTGGATAGGAAACTAAACTGGAAGCCCAATCTCAATCTGCTCGAGAGAGCCAAAAGGCTCGTGCAAAAAGGCTGTAGGTAGCAAATGGGGCTTACAACCAAGTGTTATTCACTGGCTATATACAGCAGTTGTAAGGCCAATCTTGCTATATGGTGCTATTGTCTGATGGCATGCACTCGAAAAATAAACTCACCTAAACCTTCTTCGTAAAGTTCAAAGATTAGCGGAACTGTGCATCAGTAAAGTGAACTACTCCGGACAGACGCATAAGACATAATGCTCCATCTTCACCACTTGACATCCTAGCTAAACAGATGGCCGCTAGTACAGCCATCCGCCTAGAATCCAGCTCCCAGTGGAAAGAAGGTACACTAGGACATTCTTGCATTAGAAAATTTCTCCCTCCCATACCTAGGCCCATTAACTACATCACACAAAATCTATCCTTTGAAAGGAAGTTCGATGTATCCATTTCCTCTCGATAAAAGTGGGAAATAGGAAACTGTTCACATCACAATGTCATTGAGATCTTTACTGATGGATCAAAACTAGATGTCAAAGTAGGTGGAGGAGTCTACTCAGAAGCATTTAGTATTAATTTAGCCTTCAGGCTTCTTGACCATTGCAATGTATTTCAAGCTGAAATCGCTGTTAAACATAAAGCGTTAGCTTGGCTTCAGGTGAATGAGATATCTTCCACAACGACTTCTGCAGACGCTGTAGAAATGAGGAGGAGAAAGAAACTACAGTACATTTCCTCTGCACTTGCCCACCGCTGGCTCAAAAACGATTCCTCCACTTAGGTAACTGGTTCTTCAATGACCTTGACGAACTCTCGGAATCTTCGGTTTACCGAATCCTATGCTTAGAAAAAGGTCAAACTGGTTTAAATAGAGAAAGGAAATATTAAAAAGTCGTCAAGAGCAATCGTTCAAATATTTCACATCACAACACAATGTTTCAGCAATATATACCTCAAGCACTCAAGACTTGCAAGTTTGTTTTCGTCCGTGAGGACACAATCCGCACATCGGTTCAAGAACCATACGATGGACCATTTAAAGTAACCGAAAGAACCCCTAAATATTTCACCATTTGCAAAAACAACACCAACATAACAGTTAACATAGACAGATTTAAACCTGCTTCTTTAGACACAAAAACAACACACACACTCTTATCACAGAAAAAACAAGAAAGTACATTTTAACCTTTTGGTTAAATTTCAAATCACACACAAACTAGAAAATACACTTTACTTTAATTTACAAAATAATTAAAAAAAAATTTTTCATCGTTGTTTCAACTTTTTATAATCAAATATATATTTTCAAATAAAAATTGGTAGCAAAATAAAAAGGACCACCCTCCAACATAACCTACTGTTTTAATAAGATTAGTTTTATTTATGAGTAAAAAGTATACATCCGCGTGATAACTGTTCAATTTATCGTTTGATATGCAACGCAACTGAGAAAAATTTGTGTTTGTTAGCATCAGTGATTTCTTTTCTATGTGAAAAAACGAAGTACTAAATAATATTTGTTTTTGTGATAAAAATGCCAAAATCTAAGGAAATTGCAGTTGAAGCCGTAGATAATCTAAGAAATTATGGAAAATTTCTCGGAAAAATTGCAGAAATTTTGAGTTTGAAGACTATTATACAAACGATAGTAAAAAAATTAATAATAAAAAATGTGTACACTGAAAAATATTTTTTTTTCAGTTCTCTTTCAATTAAGTGTTCATTTGAGTAAAAATTATGATACTCTAAAGCCAGTCCTTAAGGAAATATCAACAAATCTTCGGTGGTTTTATATTTATGAAACGCACCTTAGTAGCTGAGTCAACGATTAGAAATTGATCTTAACTCGACGTGTGTCACTACTGAACTTCAACTTCTTCTTTTTCTTAAAATACACTGCTTATTACAAGCAGCTGGAAAACTATGGCTTCGTAAACGCATTTATGCAATGCATCAGTGTGTTTAATTTTGAATTTGTAAGACGCTTATAAACCAAAACTTCAACTTTGGTGAATTTCTTAAAAATGAAATAGTTGCGCAGTTTTGGATAAGCTTCGAGCCAATTCAAAATAAAACACACTGATGCATTGCGTAAATGCGATTACGAGGTCAGCCATAGTTTTCCAGCTGCTTGTAATAAGCAGTGTATTTTAAGAAAAAGAAGAAGTTGAAGTTCAGTAGTGACACACGTCGAGTTAAGATCAATTTCTAATCGTTGACTCAGCTACTAAGGTGCGTTTCATAAATATAAAACCACCGAAGATTTGTTGATATTTCCTTAAGGACTGGCTTTAGAGTATCATAATTTTTACTCAAATGAACACTTAATTGAAAGAGAACTGAAAAAAAAATATTTTTCAGTGTACACATTTTTTATTATTAATTTTTTTTATTTTCGTTTGTATAATAGTCTTCAATCTCAAAGTTTCTGCAATTTTTCCGAGAAATTTTTTTTAACTGTAACAGTTGCATCAGCAGATGGATGATTGCAATTACAACTGACTGGTTGCACTGCACGACATTGAAATTGTTTCTTGCTTTGTACTTTGCATAAATTAATAACTATATTTTCTTTATTTTGTTACGTATTCACTCATTAAAAGCTTTTATTTTTATTTTATGCCCATTTTTTGAATCTTTTAATGTTTCTAATTTTTGTTTTTTGATATTGTGTATTTTTTTAAATTATTTATACCTTTTCTTGTGTTGTATTCAGAATGTGTATACTTGTGCTTTGTGTTGTACGGTTTAACCATCTATCATCAATTTTTATATCTGTATTCTGCATTGTACGGTTAATTTAGTTCCTTCGTTTTTTCTTTTTTGTTTCTTATATTGAAATCTTTAATATTTTCGGCAAACACATTCAAACGACATCGTTATAGGTCAAGTTATACATTGTAACGAAGCTCCCGGTATTCCGGGTCTATAGCTGAGGTAAGCTCGCAGGGATTCCAAGGTCCTTACAAAATTTATTAAAATTAAGAAGACGTGCAGGCATAGTTTGATTTCTTTATTGAGGTTTAAATTCAATGATACATTGAGGTTATGATGATGGAAATAACGGGTGACTCTGTGTTCCATAGGATCTTGGTTCTGATGTGATTCCTGAGCTGGCCGTTGTAAGACGTAAAGTATGGCGTTGTTCGTTAGCGATTGTCGTGGTTCGCGGTTTGTTCTCGTTGCCACTAATGCGTAAGTACTGTTCAGTAATATTCGTACTATATGTTCATAGTCGGTATCCAAAGACCCCGATATAATTATAAAAAGAGAACTATCACCACATCTTAGTTGGTATCCGAAGACCCCGATATAATTATATACAAACTATTACTGTGTCTTAGGTGGTATCCGAAGACCCCGTTATAATTATATGAGTATATATAAAACTATTAATTCTTAGTTGGTATCCGAAGACCCCGTTATAATAACATGAGTAAATATACAAACTATTACTTCTTAGTTGGTATCCGAAGACCCCGTTATAATTTAATGAGTAAATATAAAAAACTATTACTTCTTAGTTGGTATCCGAAGACCCCGTTATAATTTTATGAGTAAATATAAAACTATTAATTCTTAGTTGGTATCCGAAGACCCCGTTATAATTACATGAGTAAATATACAAACTATTACTTCTAAGTTGGTATCCGAAGACCCCGTTATAATTATATATATGAGTATATATACAAACTATTACTACTTAGTTGATATCCGAAAACCCCGTTATAATTATATAAAACAAAACTACCACTACGTCTTAATTGTTCTTCAAGTAATACCATTCTTTACGAGTTTCTATCCTTAGTTGTCCATACTTTACTTATGCTTCCTTTCCTGGCCAGGCTCCTCTATGTCCGCCCTGATTCCTCTTCCCGATTGTCCTTCGATATCTTCAGTACTTCTTAGCAACTAATCATAGGCACGTCCGCCTCGCTCGGTAGTTACACAGCAACTCATTATAGGCACGTCCGCCACGCTCGGTAGTTCAACAGCAACTAACTTTTCGTTATCTTGCCAGCCAGCCTCTGACTATGCTGCTGGCTGTTCTTCTTCTTCTCTCTGCTTGCTTGACTTGCTGAGTTAACTTTTCTGTTGTTTCTCATGTTCACGTATTATATCTCTCATTCTTACATTGTATTAGTGTTTGGATTTAGTTAGTGGGCTGCTGTGTTTACGCTCATGCTTTGCTTGTTTGTTGCTCGTGTTCGGTTGTTGCTAGTTTTGTGTAGGATTCGTACTTTCGTTCGCTTCTGTCGTGGATCATTGATTCTCAATGGTTTCTTCTTTGTGTGTAATGCTCTGCTTGTGGATTGTATTACACTTTCTCTTAAGTTGCTTTACCACTTGCTCTTTCTTGATGTCTGTTCGGTATTCATACTTCTATGGATTCTTAGCTGTGTCGCAGTGGCCGTTATTCCCATTAGTAAATATATACGTTAAGTTAGATTTATTGTAATATAGTGTGCTTGTTTATCATATCAATGTTTATATTTTACAGTAGTTAAAAGTTTGTAGTTATTTTTTTTACTAAACTTTCGAGATAAATACAATATTAGGTCAGTGTGAACTAAGTGATAACTAGAATTTGTATATATATATATATAAGAAAGAATTAATTTCGTTTTAGCAAATAAATAATTCAATGTTAAATTCGTTTAAATTCAGGTAAGTTTTCTTTTCTTTTTGGGTAAGGAAATTAGGAATATAAAACTTTAGAAAACAAATAATAAAATTACATTAATTTTAGTGAAAACAAAAACAATAAATAAATATAACTTTTGGCTGCCTCGTTGCGACTTGTTGTGTCGCGGCAAAACTAGCTTCGGGTTTTGCCCGTCACACTCCCCTCTTAGTTCGCCGGGGTGTCGGGAGTAATCAGACTGATAATTAGTGTACTTGTCTTTTGCGTACGTAGCCTGCGGGTAACCACTTGAGTGAGTTCTGCTGTAATCGTTCGATTATTCTCCTTACATTTAATTTTAGTTTCTGCTTGTTTGCTTAATTTTTTCTTTATCATTTTTAATCTATTTCAAGCTTTATTTTCTTATGTTCTTTTCTGTTTCTTCTTTTCTAATTATTTTCTTATATTATTTTAAGATTTAACTTTAATTTGTTTTTATTTTTATTTAAATTTACCGATTTTCTTTTTAGTTATTTAAAGTTTAACTATTCATTTTCTTTTCGTTTCTCTTTTCAGCTTATTTACCGTTTTTGTTTTCATTTATTTTAGGTCTAAGCGATATTATTTTATTTTTCGTTTTCATTTCTCAGCTTATGTTTTCCTTTATTATTCTTAATTTATTTTAAGCTTAATTTTAATTTTCTTTTTCTTTCCAATTCTCAGCTAAATATACCGATTTTGTTTTCATTTATTTTAAGTGTAATTTATCATATTATGTTTATTTGTTTCTATTTTCAGCATAATTTTGATTTGGTTATTCCTAATTTATCTTAGGCTTTGGTTTTCATTTCCTCTTTGTTTTCTTTTCTATTCATGCTGATTGGGGTATCCGGCGGATAACTTTGGAGTGAATCGGTAGCAAAATTTGTCTTTGCCTGGTGCTTTGCATCTTTTCCTTGGAGATTAGCACCAGTCGGTGCTTAATGATGGTGGGAAGTTCTTAGTGGGCGGACCGCTCCTGATTTTTTTTCTTTTACGTTTGTGGTGTATTATTGTTGAGTGCGCTCTCGGCCGAGTAGTAGGTTTTCAGGTCGATGTGGGCCGTGCGGGATTGCGTTTTGCCGATTTTTCTGACTCGTACTATGACCGGGGATATAAATGCTTCTATCTTATAAGGTCCATCGAAGCGTGGAGCCAATGTGGCCGCGAATTTGTCGATAGCTTTTGACAGGGGGTGCTGTCTCACCCATACGAGCTGTCCGAACTTTGGTTTCCATTGTCTCCGCCTTAACCCGAATCACCCTGAGTAAATGTTTTTTTAAATTTTCAGAATGACCTGTTAACGCAAATATTACATGGTTTAAACTAAAATAAGCACATCTTAAGCGTTTGTGTTTGCGTTGCCATATGGCAACGACAGGGTATTTCGGGTTAAGTTGTAGTGTCGCGCCTGTGTTTGTGCTGCTTGTTCCATGTTCCTTTTTACGATATTGAAGACGCTCTTTAGTCGTACTTTTCGCTCTCTTATCGAGAGCCAAGGTTCTTCAGCCAAGTGGGTTAGAATTTTGCTTGCTAGTCGCTGTTGGCTGGCTTTATAGCGCTGGCAGATTTTGCACCCTCGCACATATTGACATTCCCGGCCAGTAATAATTATTTCTCGTCGCTTATGGTCCTTGGGAAATGACGGTACAATTTGCTAATTCTGGGAACTTTTCAGGGCCCGATTCCACATTGTTAACGTATCTTTGGTACCAATCTCCTACTCTCTCGTCGCTCTGGTCGATGGCTGTCTGGACAGGGCGTCAGCTACAACATTCTGTTTGCTTTTACGATAATGGACGTCAAAAGAATATTGTTTTAGTTCCTTTTTCAGAAATGCCTCTATCTCCTTGTTCTTCATTTTACTTACTTTCATGCGGTTGGCGATGCATATGTAGCGATCATCTTGCCTTCTTGATCTTCACCTTGTTGTTGCTGTCGTTACTCTACTTGTTTCCTTAATAGTTCGTGACGCAGGTGTCGCTGCGCTTCGTGATCTTTTCCTTTTTATAGCCTTCGTTACTCTTCTTGTTTCCTCGACAGTTGGTGACGCAGGTGTCGTTGCCCTTCGTGATCTTCTCCTTTTTGTAGCCTTCGTTGCTCTTCTTGTTTCCTCGACAGTTGGTGACGCTGCCCTTCGTGATATTTTAATTTTTGTTGTTCTGGTGTTTGGAGACGTGGATACGCCTGCGGCAGTTTGTAGCGCAGGTGCTGCTGCTGTGGCAGTTGGTGACGCAGGAGCTGCTGCGATGACCGTTGATGATGCAGTGGCGGCTGCTGTGGCAGTTGGTGACGCAGGTGCTGCTGCTGTGGCATTTAATGACGCAGGTGCTGCTGCGATGGCCGTTGATGATGCAATGCCGGCTGCTTTGGCAGTTGGTGACGCAGGTGCTGCTGCGATGGCCGTTGGTAATGCAGTGGCCTCTGCTGTGGCAGTTGGTGACGCAGGTGCTGCTGCGATGACCGTTGATGATGCAGTGCCGGCTGCTGTGGCAGTTGGTGACGCAGGTGCTGCTGCGATGGCCGTTGATAATGCAGTAGCTGCTGCTGTGGCAGTTAATGACGCAGTTGCTGCTGCGATGGCCGTTGATGATGCAGTTCCGGCTGCTGTTTCAGTTGGTGACTCAGGTGCTGTTGCGATGGCCGTTGATGATGCAGTGCCTGCTGCTGTGGCAGTTGGTGACGCAAGTGCTGCTGCGATGAACGTTGATGATGCAGTGGCGGCTGCTGTGGCAGTTGGTGACGCAGGTGCTGCTGCGATGGCCGTTGATGATGCAGTGGCTGCTATGGCAGTTGGTGATGCAGGTGCTGCTGCGATGGCCGTTGATGATGCAGTGGCTGCTATGGCAGTTGGTGACGCATGTGCTGTTGCGATGTGGTGGGTAACCTCAACTGGTGAATTTGCTCTGGGCTTATCACGTAGGTCGAGTTGGAAATCTCCGCATCGTATCGTCGTCCCGATTCCGGTCAGGAAATTCATTTCCAAGATAAGGTCGTCGATTACTTCCGGCAGGATCAAGATTGTTGCTGAGAAACTAAACTCCCAAGGAGACTTGCACCTTCAGCGCTTCGGTTACCTTTTGCGTACTTCCATCAGCCAGGCACACATAAGTTGCAATGCGTACGACGTTGTCGTTGGTTCTGAACTTGTCAGCGGAATATTTACTTATAAAACTACGAGTCGCTCCTGTGTCCAGAGTAGCCTCCATCCACGCCTCATCAAGGGCTACTGTAACAATTAGGCGTCCGTCTTCGGCTCGTAAACCGTCTAGTGGTTTCGAGGTCTGGCAAAGCTTGGACCCTGCTCTTCTCGACGTTTAGAGGGCCCCTGGTGGTTTCCCGATGATTGACGGCAACAATCGAATGTCCTTGTGCCTCTTCGGCCGCAGTCCCACCAAAAGTCCACGGGCGCACCTCGGCAGTCTAGAGCTAGGTGTCCACGCCTACAGGCTGTACGTGGGTCTACATGTGTGTCGGGTCCACTCCTCCGTTCCTTCGGTATCTCTGCTCGACTCTGAGACTCTGGCAATCTTGGCATCAAGTTCTGGAGAGCGATGACGTAGTCCTTTAATTTCTCACCTCGTATTTGTTGGCGTAGCCGGATATCGTCTTCTAGTCTCTCGAAAAATCTTGTTGGCAGAAAAAATTCAAGGAAATCGATCTTGAAAACTTGCCAACTTCTCCAGTGCTGAATATTGTTTCTAAACCAGCAAAGGGCCTGAGCCTGCAATAACTCCGGCATAATTCGTGGCAGCAAATTGGAATCAACATTGTAGACTTCTGCTAGTTCTTCGACTCGTTCTATGAATGCGAGCGGATCTTCGCCTTCGTGGTATTTCACTCTCCATCTCTTCATCCGGTCAATAATATCTGCGTAACAGGATACTCGCTGTGTCTCTCCAGGAACCTCGAAGTGTGCCAACGACGGTGAACGATATTACTTTAAAATCTCTGTGGTTGGTTCTCTTGCCATATCGTTCTTGTGGACTGCGATTTCGTCTGGCGGTGGTACCGTAAGCCCGATCGGTGGGTTAACATTTTTCGGTATTTAGTGGCGTTGGTCCTGGTGAGTTACCTCGGCTGTGTATCACTTCTTGTTCTGCTAGCCGCTTCTCTTCATCGGCCTTTAGCACCGCTTCGTCTTTACCATTTTGATTTGTATATAAAACCCTTTTAAAATGCAACTAGCCTCTTTTGTAGAACTTTTCGTACTTAAAATCTTCTTTTACTTTCTTCGATTAGTTTTCTCTTTTTTTTTAAATTCTTTTCTTTTTTTCATAAACACAATTCCTCTTCATTTCTTTGTTCATTTGCTTTAAATTTTTTTCCAAATTATTCACCAACTATTCTTTTCATCACACCATTAGCCTTTTTTTTTTATATGTCCTTCCTTCTTTACAGAAATTCTTCTTTTCACCAAAACATTTGCTTTTTTTATATGTCCTTAATTCTTTACAGAAATTCTTCTTTTCACCAAAACATTTGCTTTCTTTTTTTAAATCGTTTTTTTTATTATTATTATTTCAGTTGCCAATTGATTTCATATTTATTTCTTAGATTGCTCAATCATATATTAATTCATTTGTAGCACACCACCAGTTTAATTTTTCCGTTGCATTATGTCGCCAACTTTATATTTTGATTCAAGCACGTATTCCACGATCAAGTTTTATATAAAAATAAAAAAAAAAATAAAAATATACTGGCCATTTCAGCCCTTGGAAGGACTTTGACCTAGCTTCTATTAATCAATTGTGTTGTGCGTGTTATTAAATGTTTGATCACAAATGACCGAGAACTGGACCTACGTGTTTTATGCCGACTCCGAACGGCTCATGTTCTCAAGAAGCTTTACATGGCAATATTTACTCTCTGAGGTTTGCCATTGTCTGCAGAGAGGTGACGACCGAACAGAAAAACTAATTCAATTGAAAAACTTTCTGTCTGAGCTGGAATTGAACCCGGGCTACCGCGGTACTTTAGCTTAGGGGCCACGCACGCTACCCACTAGGCTACAGCCGCCAAGTTTTATATACCTCTAACAATATTCTGCACGTCCCTGCTCGGGCGCCATGTAACGAAGCTCCGGGTCTATAGCTGAGATAAGCTCGCAGGGATTCCAAGGTCCTTACAAAATTTATTAAAATTAAGAAGACGTGCAGGTGTAGTTTGATTTCTTTATTGAGGTTTTAATTCAATGATACATTGAGGTTATGATGATGGAAATAACGGGTGGCTCGGTGTTCCATAGGATCTTGGTTCTGATGTGATTCCTGAGCTGGCCGTTGCAAGACGTAAAGTGTGGCGTTGTTCGTTAGCGATTGTCGTGGTTCGGGGTTTGTTCTCGTTGCCACTAATGCGTAGGTACTGTTCGGTAATATTCGTACTATATGTTCATAGTCGGTTTTCGGGTAGCGAATGATCGTGGATAGATTGGCGGAGAGAACAAATGGGTTAGAGTGGGTTAGCGGTTAGGAACAATTTATGTTTTATTTATTCCTTTTGGTAAAACACTTGTTTAAAATAAATAAGTGTGTTTTGACGTGTTTTTGGGTGTTTGTATTTACTGGTTGTTGATCCGTTGATTGTAGTCTTCCTTGTTGAGTTTGTCGTGGTAATGTCTTTGACTTCTGGGTGGGTGGGTTGTTGCAATGTTGATTGATGTCCAATTCGTGTGTATGTTGTACATAAATGTGTGCCTTTTATGTAGTTGATGTTTTCTTGTTATAAGTTCTTGTGGATGGGTTGTGTACAGTTTCGGATGATATGAAGCTTGCCGAGGTCGCGGTCTTGTGCGAAGAGAGTGAAAAAGTCAGTCATCTTCGTCGATCGCAGTTGGATAGTTCAGCGTTAACGTGCGTGTTGTGAGCAGAATTTCTTCTACGCTTTTTACTACAAGTTCTAATTGCACTTGCAAATTTAAACCAGTTCTACAAATAAATTGAATTCTAATAAATAGCTTTGGTAAACTTTATGATACTTTATTTGACAAAATTGTGCTTATTTATTGAAACCAAAAATTCAATAAAGAATCCCCGTACTATGCAGAACTGCACATAAAATTTGGTGGCCCATGGGGGGAACTTTAAGCACAAATTAAACCACAAATTAAAAGTGAATAAATTAAATTGTGACTGAAAAAATATATTGCATAATTTGGTGACTTTCATAACTTGCAAAGGTCACCTTTGGTACCTACATATGTACATACAATCAGTGCCGAACAATTAACTTTGACAAAGCGCAACCGATTAGTGACGTCACATAAAACTCTACAGAACATAAAAAAAAAAACTGAGAGCATCGACATATTCGTACACTGGAGCAACAACAACTTGAACCCAGGTGCTCTGAGAGCAACTAACATCATCCTGCTGCCCATAGTGAAGCGACCAGGTTTAACAGCTAAGTTCTACGAGGTGAGTGTGTTTGTGCATTTTTTTATTTGGTTGCTTTCTTGAGTACATTTGCTGCGCTACATTAATTGAGTGAGGTATATCGGTTAGTTAGGGTAATAGGCAAAATGGGAAAACCTGACGAGGGAAATACATCTGATAAGGAAAAGGTAGATGTAGATAGTTTAGCAACAATGCAAGCAGATCGGTTTGAGAACATTAAGCAGCTTTATAAAAACTTTAAAAAGGATGCCAACACAAGAAAAACTAAATCCTATTGTCAGGTTCGTCTTGAAAAGGCGGAAATGCTTAATAAAGATTTTAGTGTGACTCACAAACTACTTGTATGCCAAGATGCCGAACGTAAGCTCAAATATTTCACAGAAAAGATTGCTTCGCTGTTTGAAGAGGCTTATTTTGAGTACCGTTGTGTTCTTTTAGATGCACATGAAGAGTTATTACCCAATACGTCTGCAACGGCCTCAGCTTCAAGCACGCCTTCATCCGTTGAACTTCCAAAGTTACCATTACCATCGTTTTCAGGGAAATATCTAGAGTGGCCAGCCTTTCATGATGCGTTCGTACGCCTCATTCACACAAATTCAGAGCTGAACGCAATTCAAAAACTTCATTTTTTAAAGCAAGCACTGCCCTCAGATCATGATTGCGATGTTCAGCAAATGGCTTTAACTGAAACAAATTAAACGACAGCTTGGAATTTAATAGTAAAGCGCTACGACAATCCCCGCTTGCTTTTCATGCATCATATAAATCAGCTTTTCAACTTGCCAACCCTCACTAAAGAGCGCTCCGACGATATCATATCCCTACTTAATGTTGCTAATGTCTGCATTAATGAGTTCAAACGTTTAAAAATTCCAATTACTGAATGCAACCACTGGATTACGTATTTGTTGTCCACAAAACTCCCAAAAGAAACGCATCAAGCATGGGAGCACCACTTGGGTTGTGAAACTAATATTCCGACATTCAATGCAATTGAATCGTTTTTAAACAATCGACTTGTCACGATTAACGTAATTGAACATAGAAGTGGTTCAAGCGACATGCAGTTAATCTCAAAACACAGCTCAAGCGATCATGCCTCATCAAGTAACCATTACAATCGGAATCCACGAAAATCTGGCCATAATAAAAACAGCTTTCATGTAACTACACAACCGAAGAACGTACCCTCATGTTGTCTATGCAGTGATGCTCACGTCTTGCGTCGTTGCTCTAAATTTCTTTCCAAAGATTGCTTTGAAAGAAAGTCTATTGTTGATAAAGCAAAACTTTGCTTAAATTGTCTGAGCAGGTCCCACGCAGTTTCTCAATGCACCAGCGCAAAGAACTGCCTACAGTGTGGTCAACGCCACCACACTCTGCTGCATTTTCCAACTATTAGGCCGCCGCAGATCAACGATACCACTGCATCATCAGCACTTACTCCTAAGTCCAATGAAAGCTCATATACAAAATTAAATCAGATGGCTTCACCCTTTCAACGTGAAAGTTTGCCACAGCAACAAGCATCCCATCAGATGCCCTCGACTTCTATGTCAACGCACACTACTCAACTTCTTGCAGCATCGCCGCAGTATGCTCCTCGCAAGGTACTTTTAGCTACCGCCCTTGTTACGCTTGTGAATGATGTCACCGGCCAAAGCATAATAGTGCGCGCCCTTTTAGATCAAGGCTCTGAGTGTACAATAATTTCAGAGCGCGCAGTGCAAAATATTGGGTTGTCACGTAGTCATACTTTAGCAGATATATCAGGTGTGGGCAACAGCACAGCACATCGGTGCAGTCACATAGTCAGCTTCAACATGCGCTCATGTGTAAACCCTGCATTCAGTGTAGCAGTAAATTCCGCATTTGTTTTAAGTGCGCTGACTACCAAACTTCCAAGCCAAACTATCGAGCCACAGAAGTGGTCACACATTCAAGGATTGCAGTTGGCTGATCCAAAATATTATCAATCTCACCGTATCGACTTGCTCATCGGCGCAGACATATTTGCCCTTATCTTATTGCCAGAAACACGTTTTGGAAGGTTTGACGAACCCATTGCTCAAAACACACACTTAGGATGGATCTTATCTGGCAATACTACGCCCATGCAGCAGCACGCTGCTAGCATCCGCTGCAATCACACCACTCTCGAACTAGAGTCACTTGTTCAAGCGTTTTATGAACTCGATCAAGTTCAACACGAGAAAACTCGTACAGATGAAGAAAACTGGTGTGAAACCCATTTTCAACAAACGCATATGCGTCAACCAAGTGGAAAATATCTAGTAAGACTCCCACTAAAATATTTATTTGATGAATCTCAGACGCTCGGTCGGTCAAAACAAATCGCTTTGAATCGTTTTCACCATTTAGAGCGGAAGCTTCAACGTAACGACGAGCTACGAACACGCTACGAGGACGGCATTGTCGAATATTTTGCTCTTGATCAAATCACGCCAGCAACGACAACGGAGGCAGAACATTGCGTCAATAGCTCGGCTGGAAAACCAATGGTCACATCTTGTGTTTTGCCGCACCATGCTGTCCTTAAGGAAGACAGTTTAACAACAAAACTTCGCATAGTATTTGACGCTTCGTGCAAAACAACCAATGGAAAATCGCTTAACGACGTTTTATGTGTAGGCCCGGCTCTCCAAAATGATTTGGCAGCAGTAATCTTGAATTGGAGAAAGCATAAATTTGCGTTTACAGCGGATATACAAAAAATGTATCGCTGCATCGACATGCACATCGACGACTCCCAGTATCAACGCATATTATGGCGGAACAAGTCAAACCAAATTCAAGAATACTGTTTAACAACCGTTACATTTGGAACAGCATCTGCTCCATACACGGCGATACGAGTTCTGCATCAACTCGCCGAAGACGAAAAGGTTTCGTTCCCGCTCGCAGAATCTGTTCTGAAAAACGACATTTATGTAGATGACGTACTCTCTGGTAGTCATTCAATCCAGACAGCTGCAGCGATTCGTGAACAAACCACATTAGCGCTACGCTCAGCTGGTATGGAGCTCCGAAAATGGAGTAGCAATACGTCAGCCCTACTAGACGGTGTCCCCACCGAACATTTGTCACAGAGAAATCTGTTGGAGCTGACTAGCAATGAGACTGTAAAAACGCTAGGAATCTACTGGCAGCCAAAGAAGGATATTTTTAAATTTAAACTTAATTTTTAAATTGACTTTTTATCTACAAAACGATCAATGTTATCGATAATAGCTCGCCTCTTTGACCCACTTGGACTTATTGCTCCAGTCGTTGTAGCAGCAAAGATAATTCTTAAATCGGTGTGGTCTCAAAAATACAACGGGTCGATCAAACATGCTCGTCGTTAGGATGGGATGAGTTGCTACCCGCAGACTTGAATCATCAATGGCAACAGTTTTTGAAAGCATTATCCATGCTTCACTGCATCACAGTATCAAGATGGCTACAATATGAACCAACATACGTTGAATCAATGCAACTTCACGCATTTTGCGATGGATCGTCCTGTGCGTACGCAGCATGCGTTTATCTACGCGTTAAATGTACCGACGGTAAAATATATACAAATCTTTTAATCGCAAAAAGTCGAGTCACTCCAACAAAGCCTTAGCAGTCTTAGCTACGGAATTAGTTGAGTGGACTAAGCGCTCATTGTCATTACCGAAAGTGAATTTAAGAACATATTATTGGTCAGATGCAACCATTGTACTTTACTGGGTGAACGGAAATCTCAGCCGGTGGCAAACATATTGTTAACACACCTGTTAACAAAACATAAGCTATTAATATAACTAGGTTATTATAAGCAAAATAAACGAAGCAAAACAAAACATAAGCTATAAATATAACTAGGTTATTATAAGTAAAATAAACAAAGCAAAACCAAACTTTATGTGTCAACAAGAAGTAGCCCAATAATGCGGAAGCTACATTTTTGCCTTACATGACACTTTACATTAAGTAGATCACTAGAATAAGTTTGTTATAGCTTGTACTGCAATTAATATTTTGTTTAATAATTATGCTTACAACAGCATTTGTGTAGATATATAAGCCAGTTTAATTAATCAATAAAGCCAGAGTAATTTCAGCAACTAAATAAAGTGTGTACTTTTACTTTCACAGTTACAATAAGTTCAAGTGCTTATTGTAATTCTACACTGCAACAAGTTCAAGTGCTTGTTGCATGTGTTACAAAGGAAACAAGAAAAAACCTAAACTCAACAAATTTATGTGTTTGTTGAGCCTGACGGTTAAGTTTCAAGGGTAAATAAACTAATTTGTCCTCAAACATTTGGCGACCGTGACAGGACCCCGCAGTCCTCAGACGACATCAATCAAGTCAATCCTAGCCTGTAACCAGCAGACGACATCAAAAATCAATATTAGCCTGTAACCAGCAGACGACATCAATCAAGTCAATATTTGCCGGTAACCAGCAGACGACATCAAGCAGAACCACAACTGCATTTATCAACAATGGCTACATTCTCAGAGTTAGTAGCAGCACAGAGTAACACGGGCCAACATATCGAGCGCCTGATTAAAAACTACAAAAAGGATCCTATAGATAGGAAAAAGCATGCCCGATACTTTCAAGACAGAATCGATCAGCTCAATGCACTCTGGCACTCATTTGAAGAAAATGACATGAAAATCAGAGTGTCAGAGACTGAGCACAATGACCATGACTATTTCACTACAAGTTACTACGGTGAAATAGAAGCATTGGTCTCAAAATATATTCAACATTTTCAAGAGCACAGGAGTGCATTGTCGCAACATCTCCTGCCAGACTCTGAGTTGGAAGATCACAACCAACACGCTACCAAAGCTGGTTCAAAAGATAAGCCAGAATTGGAGTTGCAAAACGAAGAACTCAGGAAAGTACTTCGTAATCAGATGGCGCTATTAAGCATCATTTCGAAAACAATAAACGAAATTGATGCAGATGGTGAGCCACAGTCTGAGATATACTGTACTTTGAAGGCATCACTACTCGAGAAGTACCAAGCAGATCTAATCAGTAACAACTCAAAAATATGGGATTCTACTCAGCTGCACAAAGTGGGTGATTACAATTGGGAAACATTTTATGACATGCAAGCAAAAATACAACATGTCCTAGTGTTCCTAAATCAATACATAAAAAAATCAGCAAGTGTTACTGACAATGGTCAAAGAGCACTGCAAGAAGTCACACAGTTTCAACCAGTGAAACTACCGACAATTACGCTGCCTACGTTTGACGGCGATCATCTTAAGTGGGTTCAATTCAAAGACCTGTATGAGCAACTCATACACAATCAACCATACAGTACTGTGCAAAAAATGTTCTACCTCACAGCAAATTTAAACGGTGAGCCCAAAAATCTAATCAAACACTTGCCAGTGTCAGCTCAAAATTACACAACAGCATGGGAGATATTAACCAGCCGATATGACAACAAGCGATTGCTCGTCACAGCATTACTGAATCGACTGATGGCACAAGCTAGCATAATTCATGAGTCGGTGAATGCTATTAAATCTCTTCATGATACAACAAAAGAATGCATATATGGGCTTAGTGCGATAGGAATACCAGTGTCAACGTGGGACGCGATTCTTGTGCACATAATTATTAAAAAATTAGATCGGTCAACTCACACGGCCTTTGAACAATCGCTGAGCAACTCACGGGAACTTCCATCAGTCCAAGAAATTCTCAGCTTCCTTGAGAGCAGATTCAGTTCATTAGAAACACTAAACAAATGCACAAATAAAGGCTATGAGAAGGCACGACATAACGCAGCGTCCATGATCACTTCAACAGTAGCAAAACAGTGTCCAGCTTGCAGTGGTGCCCATCCAATATTTTCGTGTTTGGTATTTAAAGAAAAATCCATTAGCCAACGCTACGACATTCTAAAAAGGAACAAACTATGCACTAATTGTTTAAAGAACGGTCATGAGGCTAACAAGTGTACCAGCGGAACATGCAGCAAGTGCAACAAAAGACACAATACCCTTCTCCATCAGGAAAGGCAGGAGGCGGCAGAAAAAAAAGAGGCTCCAAAACCGGTCGCATTGACATCATCAGTTAAGCCAATGTCAAGCTATGTGTTGTTGAGTACAGCAAAAATAATACTTGCAGCAAATGGTAAAACAATTGAGTGCAGAGCACTACTCGATTCCGGATCCCAAATAAACGCTATAACGTCCAAAATAGCACAACAGCTTGGGCTGACACTTAAAAGTTCATCCCTATCTGTTGAAGGTATCGGCAGACAGAAACAGTTTGCCAGTCATCGCGTTCACGTCACTTTTCACTCTTGCAATAGTGGATTCAAGGCTCCGTTGGAAGCCTATCCTACCTCCGTTGGAACGTATTTCCGCAGATTGTGGGTACCCAACCGTCAAAATTCATTAACATATCATCGTGGGCCATACCCCAAAATCTACAACTGGCTGACCCACAGTTCAATAACCCAAGCAAAATTGACATCCTATTAGGTGCTGAATTCACACATCAAGTAATGTCAATGGGACAAGTTAAACTAGCAAAGGGCTTACCAGTTCTTCAGAAAACCGTTCTTGGATGGGTTCTATCTGGAAAAATCGATAATGAGCAACGAAAATCAGCAACATGCGGAGTTTTAGCTGACGATTACGATAACCTAAATAACGCTGTTGCAAGGTTTTGGGAATTAGAAGATATCTCTGAAACGGAGCCACAAATATCAATGTCAGAAAAGCAATGTGAAATGCACTTTACCCATCATACTCAAAGAGATGCAGCTGGTCGCTTTATAGTACGATTACCATTAAAAGACGATTTATCAAAATTAGGCACTTCGCAGCAAATTGCTTATAATCGATTCATATCTCTTGAAAAACGCCTAGCAAAAGACGTAAAACTCAAAAACCAATATAGTCAATTCATGGATGAATACAAAGCATTGGGACACATGACAAAGGTGAATCCTAATGACGTGTTGCATCCAAATTACTTCATTCCACATCATTGTGTTTTGCGACCTGAAAAAAGCACAACAAAGTTAAGAGTGGTGTTTGACGCGTCATGCAAAACATCAACTGGACTATCATTAAATGACGTAATGTACAAAGGTCCAACGGTGCAGAGTGATCTGTTTGCAATACTTCTCCGGTTTCGTATGCCAAGATTTGTTTTCACAACCGACATCGAGAAAATGTATAGACAGATTCGAATTCATCCTGATGATGAAAGATTTCAATTAATCTATTGGAGAAGCAGTTCGCAAGAGTCAATGGACGTGTATAAACTTCAAACAGTTACTTATGGAACACGAGCAGCACCATTCTTGGCAACAAGATGCTTACAAGAACTAGCACTTATCAATAGGGAAACACATCCATTAGGCAGCCAGGCACTTGATAAAAATTTCTATGTTGACGATGGTTTGGCAGGAGCAGACAATCTTCAGGAAGCAAAGGCTATTCAAGATCAATTATTAGAAATATTGACGAAAGCAGGGCTTCATTTACGGAAATGGTGCTCTAATCATCCCAAGCTTCTTCAAAGTATATCCATCGAAAACCAGGAAGTGGATTTAGACTTTAGAAATTAAGAAGAGTCAACCATTAAAACATTAGGGCTTTCATGGGCACCAACAAGCGACAATTTTCAAATTACTACAAGGTTAAATACTGTGCAGCGTGTCACAAAGCGCAGCATAACATCTGACGTAGCACACATTTTCGACCCATTGGGACTCATAGGACCAGTGGTGGTAGCAGCCAAAATATTCATTCAGCAGTTATGGAAGCTACAACTTCAATGGGATGAAGCACTTCCAATAGCAATGCACACGTCATGGATCAAGTTCCGCAACAGCCTGGATCAATTAGACAAATTAAGGATCCCTCGCCACATTTTTGGACACAATGTGCCTCACTCAATACAGCTTCATGGTTTCGCAGATGCATCTGAAAGAGCATATGGAGCAGCAATATACATTCGAACAGTGTTTAAAAACAAAAGCATATCGGTCAGGCTTCTCTGCTCAAAATCAAGAGTAGCACCGCTTAAAACACAAACCATTCCGCGGTTAGAGCTGTGTGCATCTCTACTGTGTACCGAACTAATGGCTCGAGTTAAAAACGATCTTGGGTATCAAAACACCATTACTCACTTTTGGACTGATTCACAGGTAGCATTAGCTTGGATAAATCGATGCCCATCAACACTCCAGACATTTGTATCCCACAGAGTGGCTAAGATTCAGAAACTTTCACTAACTGAACAATGGCATCACATCTCTACTCTTCACAATCCTGCAGATATATTATCTAGAGGAGCTCATCCAGAAGAAATGATGAAACCTCAGTTCAACCTGTGGTTTTATGGTCCTGTTTTTCTACATCAACAAGATTACACTTGGCCCGCATCCATTCAAAAGAATATCATCATAGAAGACCTTCCTGAAATCAAAAAGGTTAATCAAGTCATAGCCACGGTAGCTACAGCTGCAGGAGAGTCAGACAATATTATATACTACATAAAGGCACGAGAATCGTTTAAAACCCTACAGCGTGTTGTTGGATACATTCAACGATATATAAAAAATTGCAAAGGGGCTCAGCGTTCCCAAGAACTGTCATTAAGCCCAAAAGAGCTCGATGCAGCACTTAAGACTATAGTAAAAATAGTACAAGAACAAGACTTCAATGAAGAAATCAAACAGTTGAAATCAAATAAAACTGTTATCAAAAACAGTTCAATCACGTCTCTCTCGCCATTTCTGGATGAAAATGGAATCATTCGAGTAGGAGGACGTCTAAATTCATCTTTGCTTCCATATGATACGAAACATCCAATGATGCTGCCATACAACGACCCTATAGTGAAACTAATTTTGCGAGATGCACACAATGACACTATGCACAGCGGGCCACAAGCACTATTGGCAAATATTCGGCAAAGATTTTGGCCTATCAAAGGAAAATTAATGGCAAGATCCATAGTGCAAAGGTGTGTTCGATGCACCAGAACAAAGCCTACAATGTGTCAACAATTCATGGGAAACTTGCCTGCAACTAGAGTTTCCCCATCAAGGCCGTTTATAAACTCAGGTGTTGACTTCTGTGGCCCACTGTGGGTCCACTACAAAATAAGAGGAAAGAAACCACACAAAATATATATTGCAGTCTATTGCTGTTTCGCCACGAAGGCTGTCCACTTAGAGATCGTAACAGATCTGACCACTGATGCATTCATTGGTTCATTAAAACGATTCATTTCTCGTAGAGGTCATTGCCTTAACCTTTATTGTGACAACGCTACTAATTTCGTTGGCGCCAGCAATCAACTTCAAGAAATAAATCAATCATTGTTCGGAAAAGGGAGTAGCGAAAAAAAAATAAACGCGTGCAGCTCACAAGGAATCAAATTTCAGTTTATCCCTCCAAGAGCTCCGCATTTTGGAGGTCTTTGGGAAGCAGCAGTGAAGTCGGCAAAGAGATTACTTCTTCGAAGCGTAAATACGGCATCATTAACTCATGAAGAATTAGAAACGGTTGTCATAGAAATTGAAGGAATTCTCAACTCTAGACCAATCACACCTATGTCCACCAATCCAAACGATCTAAGCGCTCTTACACCGGCACACTTCATCATTGGTGAATCTCTGACTAATCCAGTAGACGCAAGCACTAGTGTGTCCAAATCAACATTGCACGACCGGTGGAATGCAGTCAAGCGGATTAAACAAGAATTCTGGACACGATGGAGTCAAGAATATCTGACGGAACTTCAGCACCGATACAAATGGAAAGAACGAGTTCCCAACATACAAGAAGGAACCTTAGTCATAATCAAAGAAGACAACGTACCACCATTGAACTGGCCACTAGGACGAATCACACATGTATATCCCGGAAAGGATGGAATTGTCAGAGTGGTTGATGTGAAAACAGCTACTGGAAATTGTAAACGTCCAATCCATAGACTAGCTCCGCTCTTTCCAGAAGATATTAAAGATAATTTCACAGAGCCAAGCGAAGAGCTGCAAAAGGAAAAAATTTACAACAGGGACGATGATCAAGAAATCTCTCCTATACCATCAAAACGACGACGTTTACCCATCTCAAACATCGTCACAACCATATTAGTAACGCTGTTACTGCTACCACTAGCTATAGCAAATCCAATTAATGTAACCCAATTTCAATTAAATCCAGGCATACATTTCGAAGAAATAGGTTCAGCAAAAATAATAATATCAAGATGGAATTTGATTGTCTACTACGACCTTTTACCATTTTATAAAGAATTAAATGTCTTACGCACTGGTATTACAACACTGCAACGTCATTGCAATCAAAGTGCACCAAACCCAATATGTGAGTTTTTTGTGAACTATTTTCAAAATGCTCAGCAAGAGATCGGTTCAGAGTTTAAAATGCTATCTATGAAGCGAGTAAAAAGAGGAGCACTAGATTTTGTTGGAAACATTGGCAACTCACTGTTCGGAGTGCTCGACTCTAACTATGCGAATAAAATGTCAGATACCATTAATCATTTAAAAAACAATGATGACTACCTGCGCGAACTCCTGCAAAACCAAACTTCAGTTATTGACTCTACCATCAACATTATTACAAAAAATCAAGTTATTACAATGCAAAAGTTTAAATATATCGATAACCACATCGACAAAATGATGAAGTTACTTAAAGATCAAGAAGTAAGCAATAGTGATGCGACCCTCACAGCTCTATGTCTACAAATGTCAATAATAATATCAAATCTTCAACGCATACAATCTTCAATCATCGATGTTCTAACAGACACACATCATGGAAAAATAAATCCTCTCATACTTACACCTCATCAACTAACTGAAGAAGCAGGAAAACTTAAGACTCATCTACCTCCTCAGCTGCAACTACCAGTCAACCAAGACAACTTGTTGCTGCTTTATAGCCTGATGAAGGTGGAAGGCATGGTGACAACTGATCACATTGTTTTCAGCATTAAACTCCCTTTGGTTGATCAAAAATATTACGACTTATTCAACATTGTTCCAGTAACAACAGTAATAAATAACACGTTAATAGAAGTAAAAATATCAACAGAATTTATGGGAATCAATCCCCACAGAGATGAATTCTTTCCCATGAAAGGTGCAGACCTTCAATCATGTACAACTATAGAAACTGATTGCTATTTATGCGCAAAAATACAATCAATCCATAGAAGAGGATCCGATGAATTCAAATGCGAAATGGATCTTTTCAACAATGACACAAATCCAAGATGTGACACCATAAAACTTAATAAATCAATCACATGGCATCAGTTAAATAACAAAAACCAATGGACGTATGCCACGAAGGAACCCATTCGGCTGAGTGCTGTATGTGGACAAGAAACATTTCAACTAATGCTGAACGGATCTGGATAAGTTCAACTCCAACAAGACTGCGTGATTAGAGACAGTCAAATAATCATTCAAGGGCATCAGTATGTTACCACTTCCCGTAAATCAACTTATACAAGCACCGGTGTACCAATAGGAACCATTAAAATACAACCCATCGACGAACTTGTTAACAAACAATACACCACTCAGCTAGAAGAACTTGGAGCACTTCATCGAGAATTAACCAGAAATAAATTACTTAAATTACCATCAATAGTAGAATCAACACAGAAACAAACCTGGACAGCTGTATGCATTGCACTTGTATTGACAATTGGGATCAGTGCCTATGCAATCAAAATCTTTTGGAACAAATACCAGAAGAAAAAACAACCTAAGCCTCCAACGCCACTTCCAAGAACTCAATCCACATTCAATGTCACTACAACATGAAACTTTGCAGTCACAACGTTGAGTTAATCATTAATTATTGAATTATTAAATTAACCAATAATTCAACGCGGGGGAGAATGTTAACACACCTGATAACAAAACATAAGCTATTAATATAACTAGGTTATTATAAGCAAAATAAACGAAGCAAAACAAAACATAAGCTATAAATATAACTAGGTTATTATAAGTAAAATAAACAAAGCAAAACCAAACTTTATGTGTCAACAAGAAGTAGCCCAATAATGCGGAAGCTACATTTTTGCCTTACATGACACTTTACATTAAGTAGATCACTAGAATAAGTTTGTTATAGCTTGTACTGCAATTAATATTTTGTTTAATAATTATGCTTACAACAGCATTTGTGTAGATATATAAGCCAGTTTAATTAATCAATAAAGCCAGAGTAATTTCAGCAACTAAATAAAGTGTGTACTTTTACTTTCACAGTTACAATAAGTTCAAGTGCTTATTGTAATTCTACACTGCAACAAGTTCAAGTGCTTGTTGCATGTGTTACAAAGGAAACAAGAAAAAACCTAAACTCAACAAATTTATGTGTTTGTTGAGCCTGACGGTTAAGTTTCAAGGGTAAATAAACTAATTTGTCCTCAAACACATATGTTGCAAATAGAGTCGGCAAAATTTTGCAAGTATCGTCGCCGTCACAATGGAATCACGTTGACACCCTACAAAACCCAGCCGATTGTGCCACGCGTGGGCTAACACCAGCCATTTTATCCACATTTAAGTTATGGTGGATTGGTCCAGAGTATTTGTTTCAACCCGACACTAGTTGGCCAAAATTCAACAAGGACAAATTAGAAGTCACTGAAGATGATGCTGAAATAAAGGGAGACAAATTTCATGCTCATAATATAACTTGCCAAAATCCAATAATTTTGAGATACTCCACGCTCAGCCAAACTTTACGCGTATGCGCCTACTTGATTCGATATGCTTACAACTGCCGTAGCCGTGCACGAAGTCAAGAACGTCTGATCGGACCTCTTACTGTCATAGAACTAAAGCAGAGCTTAGCCAAGCTTGTCAAGATTGTACAGCAGGAATCATTTTCCACAGAAATTCACAGCGTTCGTAATGAGAAACCTTTACCAAGAGGCAGCAAATTGACCAATCTAACCCCATTTCTTGACGACCAACAAATTCTTCGAGTGCGTGGCCGAATTCAGCGTTCAACTTTGCCTTTTGATCAGAAACACCCCATTATCCTACCAAGTAGTCATCACTTTACTAGCTTGATCATTGCCAATGCACATATAACCATGCTACATGGTGGCGCTCAATTAACTTTAGCACAATTACGCCAACAGTTTTGGATCCTCAACGCAAGGCGCACTGTTCAACAGCAGCTCCGAAAATGCATTAAATGCTTTCGAAACAAGCCTGAGTTGGCAAACCAACTTATGGGTAACCTTCCATATCATCGAGTTAATCCACCACAACGTCCATTTCTAGCAACTGGTGTCGATTACACTGGCGCAATCGAAATAAAATCGTCAAGGTTTCGTGGAAACACGACATATAAAGGCTACGTCGCCATATTCATCTGCTTAGCTACCAAATGTATTCATCTTGAAGCTGTTACGGGAATGTCCACGGAAAACTTTTTGTGGGCACTTCAAAGATTTATCGGACGCCGAGGAATATGCAAAGACATTTATAGTGACTGTGGGACAAATTTCATAGGCGCTGAAAAGGTACTTCAAGCAAGTCAACGTAAATTCGCTGAGGCCGTCGAACAAGAAGTCGTCCCGAAACTGGCAAGCCAAGGAATTCAGTGGCATTTCAACCCTCCACACTCCCCAAACTTCGGCGGATTGTGGGAGGCGAATGTGAAATCTGTTAAATACCATTTAAAACGAGTAGTCAGCGGTGCAAGACTAACGTACGAGGCACTATCAACCCTTCTTGTGCGCATTGAGTCGTGTTTAAACTCAAGACCACTACGCCCTTTGACCTCTGACCCAGAGAATTTGATGGTACTTACGCCCTCTCATTTTCTGATTGGAGACTCCTTATTGGCGCCACCAGCAGCCGCACCAGCAGCGAATGTATCACTTAGCCAGCAATTCATTCAAACTCAAAGGATGCTACAGCAATTTTGGAAACAGTGGACATCAGATTGGCTGTCACACCTTCAATCACGTCCAAAATGGTGTCAGCAGAAACCGAATCTGCAGATTAATGACATAGTTATCATAAAGGATGATCGGCTGCCGCCCAACGAGTGGATCATGGCTCGCGTCATCGAACTTCATCCGGGACAAGATAACTTAGTCCGTGTAGTGACCGTTCGCACTCAACACGGTAGTTACAAGCGTTCTATTTCAAAGCTTTGCCCCTTGCCGATACCCTCATATACTCATGAAATTTAACATTTATACTATAATTCTCAAGCACCAAATTGCACTTAACACACTCTTACCACTTCATTACACTTTGGGTCTATTTGCAGAAGTTTTATTTGGTGTTTTCGTTTGCTCAATTAAACCGAAAACATCATCCCAGGTTATTATTTTAATTCAAATCTTTTCTAAAAATTAATGTAAGTCTTTATATAGAGTTCGTCATAATGCTGAGTCCAGCATGGAGGCGGCATGTACAGTTTCGGATGATATGAAGCTTGCCGAGGTCGCGGTCTTGTGCGAAGAGAGTGAAAAAGTCAGTCATCTTCGTCGATCGCAGTTGGATAGTTCAGCGTTAACGTGCGTGTTGTGAGCAGAATTTCTTCTACGCTTTTTACTACAAGTTCTAATTGCACTTGCAAATTTAAACCAGTTCTACAAATAAATTGAATTCTAATAAATAGCTTTGGTAAATTTTATGATACTTTATTTGACAAAATTGTGCTTATTTATTGAAACCAAAAATTCAATAAAGAATCCCCGTACTATGCAGAACTGCACAGGTTGTTTCCGTTGGTGGGTTTTAACGATGATCTTCACTTTCGGTATATTAGAACGAATCAAGATACGCTGCTGGCGCAACGTTGCTGTTGCCGAACGACAACGGTCCGCGCTCGTGCGACTTATAGCGAGTAATTGAGCAGACGTGTTTAATAAACACGATGTTTACATTTAACGTAAACATTCCGCCCGCCTTGCAGTGTCTGCAAACTAAAAGAGATTAGTAGTGTTCTATACGGATATTTTAAGTGAGCAAAATACAAATATTAATTTTTAATATATTCAGTGCATATCTTAAAACATACGAGTGTAATATGCTCACTTGTTATTTCGATTAGGGTAGGTTCGGGTAGGGTAGAGTAGAGTAGAGTTGAGTGGAGGGTAGAGCCACTACGTTTTTAATGTGTAAAATTTTCTTTTATTATGGGTGGAGTTTATCATATCGGATTCGGCTTGATTTATTTTACTCGAGTCCAAAAAGTGATCTTGGGTTAGGATCGTGCTTGTTGACGAGATTGGATTCCGAGTAAACAGCGGGGTGTATTTATCGGAAGATCGTTTCTCATGGCTTAGTAGGTTAAACCTATCTCGTTTCGCTTTTTTCTTCTTGGTCGGTTCATCGAAGTTCTCATCTATCGTGTGAGAACGACGGGTGGGTCAAGTCGGATTCGGCTTGATTTATTTTACTCGAGTCCAAAAAGTGATCTTGGGTTAGGATCGTGCTTGTTGACGAGATTGGATTCCGAGTAAACAGCGGGGTGTATTTATCGGAAGATCGTTTCTCATGGCCTAGTAGGTTAAACCTATCTCGTTTCGCTTTTTTCTTCTTGGTCGGTTCATCGAAGTTCTCATCTATCGTGTGAGAACGACGGGTGGGTGAGTTATTGGCGATGACTCGAAGAGCTCGTGGCAGTGAAGAAAATTTGGGTTTGATTCTTTGTGTGCTATGGCAGATGACTTTTTGGGTTTAAACTTTTGGGTGGTGCCAAATGGGTTAGTCTTCTCTTGGATTCTCTGCCATAGCAAAATGTCTTGAGTGTTCATTGACCTTTACATGTGAGTTTTTGTGTTTTGAGCCAAGAAGTGATTACTTCTTAAGGTGTTGGGTAACGAAACAACCTTACAGGATCTTGACTCAGGAACCGGGCCTAACAGAATCCATCCAAATTCAGATTCTTACGCTATCATTTTCCGCTTGCTCTTTCTTGATGTCTGTTCGGTATTCATACTTTTATGGATTCTCAGCTTTGTCGCAGTGGCCGTTATTCCCATTAGTAAATACATATGTTAAGTTAGATTTATTGTAATATAGGGTGCTTGTTTATCATAACAATGTTTATATTTTACAGTAATTAAAAGTTTGTAGTTATAACTCGCTTCGGGGTTTGCCCGTCACAACATTAAAAATCTTTATTCTTTCAAACGATCATGCACATTGCATTAAATCATAGTCGATTTTACTCGCGTTTAAACTTTTATTTTTTGTTTGTTGATTTTCTAACGATGTTTTAACTTCAATTTTATATCGAAGTTTTTATATTAATTTTGATAATTTATAGTTATGTAGTGTTATAGTGGCAGGATCGCCATGTGGTGTTACGAAAGGATATACTACTTCTACATTAAATATTTTTGATTTCCTAAGTATTTTATGAGTTATTTCGATGACTGCATCGAAATCAACTTTGGTGTATTAGAGCACACCGTGCTGTTGTAAAGGATGGCAAAAATGCCGAACTTTTGAAATTCTTAATTAAAAATCTGGCTTTCGCCGTTGTAGTCGTGATCAAGAATCTGCTTTATTTTCAAAATGTTCTGATTAATAAAGTAATTTTACCAGTATTTTTCTAAAAAATATCTAAACACTATTTCCAATACTCCTCCTTAAATTCCAATATTTAATTTTGTTTTTCAATATAATAAAATTAACCAATCATATTTTACTTTGTATTGTCGCATTCTTTATTCCCCTCAAAATATTAATTTTAAATAGCCAATAAATCGATGGACAAAATTCATAGCCTTGACTTAAAAAGAGTCAACGGCTAAGTTCATTTTAGTGCTTGTTGTTGTTGCATTATGTTTTCGTGCAATAAGTGTGGAACTTAATGCTCGCTGTCGCGTTTATGCTTATGCAGCAACTAGCGGAAGAAAACGAAAAGGAGTGCCAAGTGCATTGAACATTAATTTGAGATTCTTGGGTATTAAGAATATAATTATTTACTTTAAAATTCCATGGAAATTTTTGGTTTTTTATTTGGCAATTATTGATTTTATTGTTTTAGTTGGTGGTTTATATTTTTGGTTTGTTTACTTATTTTGTATTTTGTTTATTAATAAGAAAGAATGAAGTTAAATAGCGACTTCTTTTAGTTGGTGGTAATAGTGACTTTTAAGAGTACACTACAGTAGGCATTTTACACCCGGCACGGTAGGCAACCAAATCGATTGCCACGTCCGATCACTTCAACGCACAAATAAAAAATCACTACTAAACTTACACGAATGATTTTAAATGAGAAGATACTACCATTTCACCATCTAGTTCATATTTACCATTTACAATACTTGTAGTTCGTGTTTTAAAAAATGAACTTCTCGGACACGTAAATAATCATTACCGACAACTCGAGTATATAACTTAAAATTTCTTACAATGAAGTGATGACGAATTTTTATCTCGGTTTCAAATTCTAAAAATTCGTGGGTTTTTTTTTCAAATTTACTATTTTTTATAACATCTAATGAAATGAAGTATTTATTAACTTTATAGGAATAACTTAAAAAACTGCTGCTTTTTAACTGTCTAACTTTAAAACCAAATTCTTAATTTTTTTGCTTTTATGCGAAAATTTTTTATTTAATATAACTGAACCATACAGCAACTAATTCCGAATTAGCAACTAATTCGGTTTGTTGCAGACCTACAACGCCACGCAGTAAATGGTTAATATTTAAAGTTAAAAAAGTACGTACAAACCTATTGCTGACTTATATTATTAAATTTAACATTAATTCTCTTTAATTCAAAAGAAATTTCACGACCATATTTACTTACATGTGTTAGTTTTGTCCGTTCTTATCATTGATAAGGAATTTTTTTTTTCATTTACTTTTAATTCTCTATTTCCTAATACATAGCATGCTTTTCCAGATTGCGGGTCCTGTAAACGAAGGAATAAGACATAAATTACATTTTAGTGGCACACATAAAATAGGCACTTATTAGGTGCCCATATGCACTATAAATTAGTAGGACTTAGATATTATAAGGTTAAAATTTAAGGCTTTAGGTCAAGTAAGTTACGAAAGAAGGCAACAACAACAACCCTGTATAAAATCAATCACACCCCTGACTTGACAGACTGTTTCGGAATTAGCTACCTCTTTCTCTTCAGTAGTCTTAAGTGATTACACTGTAATCAACTCACTGTTTGACGTTTTACTTGATCTGACAAATGTTCGAATAGGTTCCTTTCTTGGGAACTCACGAGATTCATTATGTCAGTTAGGCCGGGTCACAAAAAATAAATATGAAAATACACCTCCTGTATTGGTAGCTTACTTCGAAAAAGTTCCAACGCCACAAAAAATTTTATTCTAGGGTGTCCCGAAAAACAGCTAAAAAGATATTTTAGTTATAACTTTGTTTTTAACGCTGTGACCATTAAATGCAGTATATCGTTGGATAGGTCTTAAGGTATTCCGGTACTGTCGGGTGTCATTGACCTCAGATGGCACGTTCGTGTAAATATTTCACTTTATATTTTTTCCCCACTACGACCCCAAAATGTAATAATTTTTTATCAAATTAAAGCTATCGAAAAACTAATACACTATTGTGAAGGAATTATTTAATTTTATTCGGTAGAAAAAGAGTTACAGAGGATCAAAGTTTCGAAGCACAATTTCTGTAGTAAAAACAATTTTTTTATGATTTAGGGCCGTTTTCTCATCTTACCTATAAAGTTTCCTTTAGTTATTGATCAGACAAATTTATCGTTTATTATAAAGTCTTAAAATTGGCAGCACTTCAAATATACTCGTATTATAAATTTTATAAGCTGCTTAAAAATATCGGTAACTTTATCATCTTGGTAACACTAAAAAAGACATCAGAAAATGAAGTGCTAAAAAGGACTTTAAAGTGAACTTTAGAAATTGAACACAATGCACTTCTTTCTCCATTTTGTCTAATTTATCACTGTGGCGTGGAACTCTGCATAGAGTTCTCCTGTTTATCCCAGATATACCCCATCTTTAAGTACACCTGCTTTTTCGAGATATTTCTACTTCCTGTGCTGCGACTCGGCTTTTAAAATAACCTTACTCAAAATATTCATCACTCAAATGTAATCAAGAGTTCGTACGCGTTTTGAGATTGACATAATTTTTAAAATAAATCTTGAATTTTTCAAATTCAAATAATGTTTTTAGAAAATAATTAAAAATGTTTTTCGTGTTATGTGATATAAGCAAAACCCAATTGCCGACAAACCGCAACGTGATACAATACTTATTGTTTTTAAAGTATGGAGGCACCGAAATTCTCCTAAAATATCATAAATTAATTTCATATTTACCGAGTTAGGTTATAGCTATAAGAAGGTTATGACAACGTGCGAATATTTCAAAAGTTGGAGTAACATACATTCGTAAAAAAATTAAGAATCTTGTAGAACAGTATTGCGATGTTTTGAGACTGGGATCAACTGTTTTTGATTTCCCAATGCAAGTGCGGCGTACAATTAAATAAAAACTATATCTGCTCTTTAGCACAAAAAATTCCACAACATGCTAAGGAATTTATTGTTGATCAACGCGGGCCGAGATTGCTGTCTCTTAATATTGATATTCAACAACGTGATGATGTAGTAACTGGAGAAGTGGAAAGCTTACTTGGCGGTCAAACTAACACTGTTAGTATTGTTGCTCCAACTTCGCAATACAGGGCTGGATACATCATGATACGAGTGAAGAAGAGGAATTTTCTGAGCCTCCCGTCCAATTGACCGTATCTGACATTCATCGAGCCACCACACCGGCGCTGTGACGAAACATTTCAACGCCGTTGAAATTGGGCGTCACAGCGCCGGAGTGGTGGCTCGATGAACACCGCCACTACCAAAATTTGTCTAATTACTTTTTTTTATATACACACACTTATATTCACATGAAGAAAAACAAACAATAAAAAAGAAAATGAACTTACATAATAGGCTCTCTTTCTCTCTTTTTATTTTCTTAAGAACAGGAATACCGCAATATCGATAGCATGACAAGGCAGATGGCACAACTTGTTGACGAACTTAACAACAAGGTCAACAACAAAATGCACACATTGCGGTACGTTGTTGACGAGCAAAATGCTTGTTGACGAACAAAAATGCAAGCAGAGGTCAACAACGATACAAAGTTACGGTAAAGAACATAAACACAGTGAGAACATAAACACAGTGAACAATCAACAAGAAAACTCAGTGACAGTGAAGAAGTGGATACGGTGAGCAAGTCAACTAGAAAATCAGCAAATCAGAGTGTAACGAACCCTTTTGCTCGTTACTGATTTTTGCTGAGGTAGGCTTAGTGAGTAAACCAGGGGTTCTTACAAAATAATTTATTTACCAATGATTCCGTTGTTTTAAATAAGAAAGCCAGCGTTTTAGTTTTAAACTGTAGAGTAAGTCTTTATTATTTTTCATTAGTTTTATTTTTTACTTAACGAGTACGTTACTTATTTATTATTAATTATTAAGCATTATATAAATTAAATTGATATAATTAATCCTTGCTTATTCATATTTATTCCGTTACTAGCTATGATCACTTTCGCTGTGAGTGACTATGATAGAACTCAGATTAAAGCTATGTTCGAAGGGTGGAGATACCTTCGCAGAAGATAATTACGTTTTGATCTTAGAATAAATAACCTTCGAAGGGTGAGGACACCTTCGCACACGATAACTACGTCTGTCTTAAAGTAAACAACGTTCGAAGTGTGAGGACACCTTCGCTTAAGATAACTACGCCTGAGCTTAGAGTAAAACTATGTTCGAAGGGTGAGTACACCTTCGCTTAAGATTACTACGCCTGAGCTTAGAGTAAAGCTATGTTCGAAGGGTGGAGATGCCTTCGCTTAAGATAATTACGTTTTGATCTTAGAGTAAACAACCTTCGAAGGGTGAGGACACCTTCGCTTAAGATAACTACGCCTGAGCTTAGAGTAAAACTATGTTCGAAGGGTGAGTACACGTTCGCTTAAGATTACTACGCCTGAGCTTAGATTAAAACTATGTCCGAAGGGTGAGTACACCCTCGCTTAAGACAACTACGTTTTGCACTTATAGTAAACAAAGTTCGAAGGGTGAGTACACCTTCGCTTACGATAACTACGTTCTGATCTTGGAGTAAACAACGTTCGAAGGGTGAGGACACCTTAGCATACGATAACTACGCCTGTCTTAGAGTAAACAACGTTCGAAGGGTGAGGACACCTTCGCTTAAGATAACTACGCCTGAGCTTAGAGTAAAACATTGTTCGAAGGGTGAGTACACCTTCGCTTAAGATAACTACGTTATGCACTTATAGTAAACAAAGTTCGAAGAGTGAGTACACCTTCGCTTACGATAACTACGCCTGACTTAGAGTAAACAACGTTCGAAGGATGAGGACACCTTCGCTTACGATAACTACGCCTGTCTTAGAGTAAACAACGTTCGAAGGGTGAGGACACCTTCGCTTAAGATAACTACGCCTGAGCTTAGAGCAAAACTATGTTCGAAGGGTGAGTACACCTTCGCTTAAGATAACTACGCCTGAGCTTAGAGTAAAACTATGTTCGAAGGGTGAGTACACCTTCGCTTAAGATAACTACGTTTTGCACTTATAGTAAACAAAGTTCGAAGGGTGAGTAGACCTTCGCTTACGATAACTACGCCTGACTTAGAGTAAACAACGTTCGAAGGGTGAGGACACCTTCGCTTAAGATAACTACGCCTGAGCTTAGAGTAAAACTATGTTCGAAGGGTGAGTACACCTTTGCTTAAGATAACTACGCCTGAGCTTAGAGTAAAACTTTGATGCGAAAGTTTTTTTTTTTACTTCTTTATTTGAAATTAATTTTATTTTTTAAAGACAATTTTTTTTACAGAACTTTTTATTTGGAAACAATTTTTAAAAATGAAATTTTCAAAATAAAAATTTCTGAAAATATAATAAATGAATACAATTCAAAATGTTTTTTTTATAACAAGTGTTTTATAGACAAGTGTAAGTATTTTCAATAATTGCTAAAATGATATAATACGTTATTAATGATAAATCAAGGTAAGTGAAATGTAAGTTAAGATAAAAATCAACGTCAGGAGAGGTAAGTATTAATGTAACTAAAGGTAAGTATCAATGTAACGAAAAGGTAAGTATTAATGTAACAAAAAGTAAAATAGGATGTAGAGATTTACTCTATGTGGTGATGTAACAGAGCACTACATTATTCCCCCTCCTCAAATGAATCTTGTTGTATTTCTGAGTAAGTTAAAATGTACCTTTCTTTTAGATAGTGTTGTAGTTGTTGTGTCTGAATTATTTGATGCTGGTTTTAAACGGTCTAAACTAACTGTAGTATGTGTGTTATTTTTGAGTATTGTGAAGTATTTTGGGCTTCGGTTGATTACTTCGAAATGGTGTCGTTTCTAACGAAGACAAATTTACAAGTGTTGAGTTCCTTAGGAACGTGTTGTTGGAATTTTCTGTTATGGTGTGAAATGTGTGATTGTTTGTTTTCGACTACTTTTTTGATTTTTGGAAGCATCTCTGAAGGGTTTATAGTTTCATTGTTGCGAATTACTATTTGTTTCGGTAATCTGAGCGGCTGGCCAAAGACCATCTCAGCTGGCGACGCTTTGATGTCTTCTTTGACTGAGGATATAATTCCCAGAAGAACTAGTGGCAACTCTATGAACCAATTTGTCTGGTTGTTTGTCGCGATAAGGAAAACCTTTAACTGGCGGTGAAAACGTTCTACCATTCCGTTGGCTTGTGGGTGGTAAGCCGAAGTAGTTATATGTTGACAACCGAGATTTTTGAGAAAAGTGTTAAAGGTCGCGGAAGTGAATTGTGGTCCTCGATCAGAGGTAACCTTCAATGGAACTCCAAAACGTGAAATAAACTCTCTTTGAAGAGTGTCGACTATCGTGTCGGTGTTTGTGTCTTTCAGCGGATGTGCTTCTGGCCAACGAGTGTTCCTGTCGACTACGGTAAGTAGGTATCTATACCCTTTTGAAATTGGCAAAAGACCGACTATATCAACGTGGATATGTTCGAAACGGCCGTGTGGTATGCTGATTTTGTGTGGTGTTGTCTTCGTGTGCTTGTGTATTTTTGGGCGTTGACATCTAACGCATTCTTGTGCCCATTTGTTAACGTGTGTATTCATATTCGGCCAGAAATATCTTTGTGTAAGTAGTCGCCGTGAAGCTCGTGTACCGGGATGTGCTATGTTGTGTAGTTGTTCGAATACTTGTTATCGTAAAGTCTGTAGTATGTAAGGTCGTGTTAAAGAATTTTTCTGTTCACACCAAATTTTTATGTTGAGTACCGGTATGAGTATCAGTTCGAGCTTGTATCTGTGGCTATTTAGTATATCTTGCAATTCTGTGTCTGTGTTCTGTTCTTTGTGTAGTGTTCTCAGGTTAATGTCTGTGCAGGCAAAAGCTTCTATTTCAGCTCGTGAAAGTGCATCTGTTACAGTGTTTTCTGAACTTTTAATGTCTTTAATGTCATGTGTGAATTGTGAAATGTATTCTAAGTGTCTTGTTTGTCTAGGACTGCGTTTTGTTTGTGAATGTATAGCGTTAATCAGTGGTTTGTGATCTTTGTATACCGTAAAATTGTTTCCTTCTAGGTAGTGTCTAAAGTGTTTGATGTTTAAGTATATGGCTAGTAATTCTCTGTCGGATGTACTGTACTTCGTTTCTGACTTTGATAACTTTTTTGAGAAAAAGGCTAATGGTTCTAGTGTACCGTTATTCTGTTGTTGTAAAACGCCACCAATGGCTGTGTTTGATGCGTCTACGGCAATCGATAATTTTGCATTACTACTGATGTGATTGAGTAGTGTTTCCTTTGCAAAACTATCTTTGATTGTTGTAAATGCCTGTAGTGTGTTCTCTGTCCAGTGTAACTGTTTGTTTTTTGTTTTTGATGCTACGGTGACCATGTCATAAATTGGGCCTAGCATGTGTGCAAGTTTTGGGATACAACGAAGGTAGTAATTTGTCATGCCTATGAATTATTGCATTTGTTTGACTGTGGTGGGTTGTGGGTAGTCTCGTATGCACTGTGGTCGTAAACGTTGTGGTCGTGTGAATGGTAACTGTCCTTCTGTAACTATGTGGTGTACTATTTTGTGTTTGATTGGTGCGGTGTAGTCTGGTTCTGTGAAGAGTGAAGGGAATTGTTTGAGTAACTGTGTGTATTTATTGTCGAGTGTAAATAGTTTTGGTAATTGTGTTTCGGAATATCTCGAAATTGCGTTAACGGATAATTTTGTAAGGGGGTCAATGAGTTTTCTGTGTTTTATATCTATTAGAAGTCCATATTTGGTTAGAAAGTCTGCGCCAATGATAGGTCTTATAATATCTGCTAATATGAAAGTGAAAGGGAATTCTCTTCTGAGTTTTAAATTTACGTTTAACAATTTTTTTCCGTAAGTCGATATTGCTGTGCCGTTAGCAGCTTGGAGTGTCAAATCAGATTTTTTATAAATTTTGAATTTGGAGAATGGCAATAGGGAAACTTCAGCGCCACTGTCGATTAAGAAATTTAAGTTATTGTCCTTGTCAAATATGAATGAACGGCGTGTTAGTGTTATAGAACTCCCATCATTAGCCGTTGCAATGATGGTGTTTCTTAGTTTAATGTGTTTGGTGTATTGTGGTTTGGTGTGGATACCGTTTGAACATACGCGCATGGTTGTTCGCATCGTCTGGCCGCTCTGCCAAATTTGTAGTGGTACCTACAAATCCAGTTGGCCGGTCTTTGTTGTGACACTTCTCTTCTAGATGAACGACGTCTGGAGTACCTTTGGAAGTTTGAGCTTTGTGATCGAGAACGTTCACTTCTCAGTTCTTGTACCTCCAGTGTCAACTTATTAAAGTTTTCTAAAATTTTGGACGTGGTCTCCGCGAAACGTTGGGTAATCGCCATTACTTCTTCTGAGCCGAAAGCTGGCTTTTTAGACATGGTAGAAATTTAACTATCAGTCATGACTTTCCATAAATTGTCTGCTTGTTTTAAGAGTACCTCTAGTTCTCTGTGTCCGGACCCGGTCAAGGCGATATTTTAACTTTTGGCAACTTGCGTAACCATAATTTGTAAATTAAATCGTCACTAGCTGTTGATCCAGCTAGTAGAAGAAGTGACCGATAGAACTGAGATGGCCTTTGGTCACCCATCTCAGAATCCGAAAGGATTTTATCAAATCGCTTGTTTTCGCTGAGTGAAAATCTATCGAGCAATGTCTTTTTAAGCCCTTCGTATGTGTTTTGTGTTGGCGGTTTTTGGATAAATTCTAGCACAGTGACTATGACTTTGTGGCGGAACCTTCAGTGACGCCATCCCTCACTCTGCAGCTCTTCAAGCTATCCAGCGACACTCTGTCGCTAAATAACCTGACACACACAGTCGCCAACACAATGACTAACTTCACGAAGTGGTAAGCCAAGCAAATAATTCGTCACATATTTGACTGCCGCTGCTCTTATATTTCAGCAGGCATTCCATTTGTTTTATTTAGTTCAGAACGTGTTGACTTTCTCGCCATCTGACGATTTGTCATAAACAACAAACCGTCAAGTATAGCGATCATATTTATGTCGCTGAGTAACGGCTCGCTATGGCGGTCATATTACGTTCTGACTGTGTTTATGCTTAGCGATCGTTGCCTGCCTGTTGGACTAGCTACCCAACACGCAGGCCATTGAGTCGCCAGCACATAGCTGGTATGTGCAGCGTAAGCATTTGCTTATCGCATTGTCCGTCGCGTCATTAGCGCTGATAACGAGTCGGACTTTTATAAATGCCAGCGTCAACGACCGTTGACGCTCATTGCATTGTTTTATGTTTTTATAAACAATGGACAAAGTGATAATATTCGTTGCGGCTATGTGTGTGTTTGCGACGCTATACGTAGCGTTGCAACGCGTGTTTAATATGCTATGGTGGCATGGGCTCTGGTCTATGCTACCATAGTATAGTTAGTTTAGTTTGGTGAACGCGCGCGAATTGACCTGCAGCATTTCTTGCTGCAATAAAATATTTTCTGCTTTCTCGTCTTGTAAATTATGTATTTGTAAATATAGACTTAACTTAATTAAAAAGTGTTTATTTATTATTTCCTGAAGTCTAAAAGAAAGATAAGTAACCACAACTGGTGACCCCGACGTGATCTAAAGACACGTTATATTTAAAAAAACTCTGCTAAACTTTTGTATTGTGAACTCTAAGTGCATAAGCAACTAAAATAATGGCGGAAAACAAAACTGACGCACAAAGTGAAGTTGCTCGCCAAATCGAAGAAGGCGCAGCAGGTGGTTCGGACACCGCTATTCCTTCGGCATCTGCGGTAACAGAGGCCACCGTGTCCGCGAATAACAAGGTCGCGGTGCAGACACCAAACTTCTGGCATGACTCGCCCGATCTTTGGTTCCTGCAAATAGAGGCGCAGTTCGCAAAACTGCGAATTAAAAATGACAGTGAGCGTTTCTACACGGTAGTGGGCGCATTGGAAAAAAACGTGTTGCGTCAAGTTAGTGACATTGTGCGCGAACCGCCGTCAGCAGATCGGTATGTCTGCATCAAAGACAAATTGATGCAAGTGTTCAGCGCGAGTGAACAGGAGAAGCTTCGTCAGCTTCTCTCGGAATGCGAATTGGGCGACCGTCGCCCATCGCAGTTGTTAAATGAAATGCGCGATCTCGGCGGGAAAAATATGAGTGACAAAATGCTCGAGAATCTGTGGACCGCCCGTTTGCCTCCACAAGTGCAAGGGCTGCTACAGACAGTAAATGTGGAGCTCGTCCAACGTGCCGCGCTGGCGGACAAAATAATGGAAACGGGTGCTTACCGACCCAGACAGGTAGCAGCAGCGTCACCTGCGGACGCGCCAACAGCAGACGAAAATCTGCTAAGACGTTTGCATCGTTTGGAAGATGCTGTAGTGTACTTCAATCTAAACATTTCTATAACTCGAACTTAAACACATTTGTTCTATACAATTATTATTTATAAACATTAACACATAAAGATCTAGTCTACAAACTAACATTTCTATAAATGTAGCCTAAGCACATTTATGTAGCAAACAAACAAAACAAACACATAACTATTATTTACATTCTTACTCGCTTGCACTTTATGTTTACATAGCTACACTACATAACTACACTAAAATGACTACATAAACTAATGTTCTATTTAGTTACAATTACATTAAATAAGATATATTTATATTTAATTTTGTATTTATTTTAAGTTAAGAAATACTGTTACTTGGCTTTATAAGCCGAAGAAAATCTTAAAATAAAATCACTAAAGTTTTGAGCTTTAAACTAATTGCTCCTTTTAATTTTTATTTCTAAGCGCCTGAATGCACTTTCGAGTGTCGGCGCATAGAAATCTTTTTTTTTAAATCAGGCCAGTAGCGCTCTTAAGCGCTGGCAATAAAAATAAAACGCGTACAAATTAAATAACCGCGTAAACTTTTAATTCGCGTAAAACGCGTAAGCCGCGTATAAATAAAAGTCGCGCGTCCAACATTACATGGCGATCCTGCATCACGGACCTGGAATCAATGAAAAAAACATTTTTTGTTTTGCCGACGGCAAAACGCATTGGTGTCGTGAACGCACTAAAAGGCAACCGTCGCGTATTAACTCTGAAGAGTACCAACGACAATAATATACAGAGAAGCAACCGATGTAGCTAAAAAAAAAAAAACATCATAAACAACAATAAACAAAAATCAGCTACATAAGATGCAGCCTATTCAACAACAACACTAAAAACAAAAACAACGCTAAACAAAATATTTTTTTTATTTCTTTTAAAATATTTATAAAAATTAAATTATGGAAAAAACCTGAAAATAAAAACACTACACATATAAAAAAAATAAATCCATTTTTCCAAATCATTATTTTGGAGCTACATTTTAAGCAAAAAAAAATTTTTTTTAAGGCAGTTTCATAAAGCCAAAATCAAAACAACACTCACATACACACATTTTTATATCTTCATATTTATTCTTGCAAAAAAAAAACTGCACATATGTTTTTTTTAGTTTGGTTTTTTTCTCGTTTTTGCCAGCTGCAACAAAACTAGCTATATATATTTGTTTTTAAACACTACATACACAATAATTCCACATACTTTAACACAATAAAAACAATTTAAGTAATAAAACTCAACTTACTTTTATATTTTCTTAAACAAAATTTTTTTTCTGTTTGATTTACGCACACGCGACCGGTTTTATTTTCATTCACGAACTAAAATGTCATTTAGTTCTTCGTTTTCTTTTGTTTACTTTCTTATGGTAACTAATGTTCTATATGATGGTACTACCACAGGGTGTTCCATACGAATTAAAATATAAATAACTTAATCTATTACAAAAAAAAATTATATATGGAAATAATTGAAAGAAACATTTTAATATTAGAAAAATTTATATTAAACTTTAAGAAAAGTAAAAACAGAAAATACAGTAGTGAATACGTAAAAAGTAAGTTGAATTTTTTTTTAAAAATATAAAAGTTGAAATAAAGAATATTGAAGACAATGAAGATTGTCGAATTTTAAAAGTAAAGTTCAACAATATTTATTATGAAGTTGTGAATATATTAAATAGTTTAATTATAAAAGAAAATACAAAAAGTTTAAAAGAAATTGGTAATATAGATTTACATTTATCAAAATTTTGAGAGGAAGAGAAAATTTCGCCTAAAATGTCAAATTTCGACATTAATGTGGTAGGTAAAAACCTACAAGTTTTTAAAGGAGACTATAATGGATTAGAGGATTTTATTGTACAAGCAGAATTATTGCATGATTTAGTGAAGGATGATGATAAGGAAATTTTTGTTAAATATATTTATAATTTTAAATTAACCACCCAAGTACGCAGTATACTTGGACGTTCACACCGGCCTTCTACTTTTGCAGAATTAAAAACTTTATTGGAAAAATCGTACCCAAATCCGAAAAATTTGCAACAAATATTAAATGAATTTAGTTCACTAAAACAAAATAATATGCCAATAGCAGCTTTCAGAGAAAAATTGGTAGAACTTTCAGAACAGCTGAGTTCGTATGAAATAAAAAGTCTAGGAAATCAGAGTAAGGACGCGAAAGATGCGGTATACAAATTAAATGAGAGCATGACGCTCAATATTTTCTCAAAAGGTGTTGATACAGAATATAGAAATATGTTACTAGCAAATCCACCAAAATTTTTTGGTGAAGCTGTTGAGAGATGCATGGTGGTAGAAGAAAATTTAAAGGCCAATGAAAATAATATTTATCAAACTAGAAACAGACTTTAGAAATCAAAAATACAAAAATACCAGACATAACGAGATGTATGGATAAAAATAAACATACAAAAACTCAACCAGTAACAGTTTAGAACATATTCCAGGCAGAAAGATTGGTCACCTTTTTGTGTGGGAATGCACTTCACTATCGGATGTAAACAAAATAAGAAAACTAAAATTTATAACAGAAAAAGATTTTAAGGGTACGCAGATAGACATAGAAGACAATCAGGTTTTTGTACGATGCAGTGACAATCCGATGTTCACACAGATGACTTTGGAGAAACTGATTTCGAAGATGCAAAAACTAGGGATTGAAGAATTAGCATTGAATATTAATGATGATATATTTAAAACCATGGCCATGGAAAATTTTAAAAGAGTGTATAATAATTTAAAGATTAGTGAAAAAAGAGTAAAAATACTCATTTATAGAGAAGCAAAAAGAATAATAGAGATAGAAAACCAGAAAAGAATAATTGAAGAGTACCATAATTCGACCCATGGAGGTCATATGGGAATTAGAAAAACGATTTTAAAAATAAAGCAGAGGTATATATGGAAAAACATGAGTAGAATGATTAAAAATTTTATAAATAATTGCGAAACATGCAAAATTAACAAACAAACCAGACATACAAAAGAACAACTAACGGTGACAGACACACCAGGAACTAGTTTTGAAGTAGTTTCAATTGATACTGTAGGTCCTCTACGATTAACAAATAACTACCGGTACATACTCACCATGCAGTGCGAATTAACAAAATATGTTATAGCATGTCCTATGGAGACAAAAGACGCCAAAACAGTAGCCAAAACTTTAATAGAAAACTTAATTTTGATTTATGGGCATTTTAAAACAATAAAGTCGGATAGGGGTACAGAGTTTACCAATGAGTTGTTGTCGCAAATATGCAGTCAAATGAACATAAAACAGGTATTTAGCACACCGTATCATCACGAAACTCTTGGTTCTATAGAGAGGAACCACAGAGTGCTAAACGAATTTTTACTTAATTTTTGCAAAGATGATGAATGGGACCATTGGATCCCATACTTCACATTTGCGTACAATACGACACCTCATATCGATACGAACTATAGTCCATTTGAACTTATTTTTGGCAAATTGGCAAACCTACCAAATGAACAATTAGAAACATTTAAAACTTACAATACTGAAAATTATGCGCAAGAGCTAAAATTTAGATTAGCATATTCTTTAAAAAAAGCATATGAATTGATAAACATAGCTAAGGAGAAGCGAAAGAAAGATAATGAAATTTCAAACCCACTTAATATAAATATTGGTGATAAAATAATTGTTAAAAGAATGAATAGAAGAAAGTATCAATCACCATATCATGGTCCATACACGGTAATTAAGAAAAATGGAGTAAATACAATAATAGATATAAATGGAAAATTAAAAGAATACCACAATAATTTATTGAAAAAATGGATTTAATTGAAATTAAATTTTGTATTAAATATATTAAAATTTGTTAACATGTCAGAATTAATATATAAACAAAAATAGTTGAATTGTATAATTACCAATTATAAATATATTTTATTTGAATTGTATAATTATTAGTAAAAAAGAAATAAATTGAAATTTATTGAAATATAAACACTAATATAATAAAGTAATAAATTAAATTTATTAAAACATTTGAATTGTATAAATTAAACAAAAAAAAAAAAGAAAAAACATTCGCATTGTATAATTTTAAAAATTATTTTTTTAAATCAAATAATTTTATCTTAAGGATGGGGGTGTAGTGTACTTCAATCTAAACATTTCTATAACTCGAACTTAAACACATTTGTTCTATACAATTATTATTTATAAACATTAACACATAAAGATCTAGTCTACAAACTAACATTTCTATAAATGTAGCCTAAGCACATTTATGTAGCAAACAAACAAAACAAACACATAACTATTATTTACATTCTTACTCGCTTGCACTTTATGTTTACATAGCTACACTACATAACTACACTAAAATGACTACATAAACTAATGTTCTATTTAGTTACAATTACATTAAATAAGATATATTTATATTTAATTTTGTATTTATTTTAAGTTAAGAAATACTGTTACTTGGCTTTATAAGCCGAAGAAAATCTTAAAATAAAATCACTAAAGTTTTGAGCTTTAAACTAATTGCTCCTTTTAATTTTTATTTCTAAGCGCCTGAATGCACTTTCGAGTGTCGGCGCATAGAAATCTTTTTTTTTAAATCAGGCCAGTAGCGCTCTTAAGCGCTGGCAATAAAAATAAAACGCGTACAAATTAAATAACCGCGTAAACTTTTAATTCGCGTAAAACGCGTAAGCCGCGTATAAATAAAAGTCGCGCGTCCAACATTACAATGCATTATATGAGCGCGATCACCCGCGCCGATACCAGACACCACAGCACCGCCGCCGCGAGCCTCGCGCCCGAGAGAGAAAAACGCTACCTGCGGAACTCGCACCTGATCACACTCTTGAATATTTTTTTGATCAGGATTTCGAGCCCATGCCAGTGTACAGTGGCATGGGTAGAGCCGACAAGTATGGACAGGCAGCGGATCCGCCACAGCTACGCACCAGCTCTAATGTGCGAACTGCCCCGAGGGCGGCCCAATTGCCACCACAATACTCCCCCCCTACACGAAGTCCCAGGTAAACTTCCTTCGAAGGCCGAAATCCAGGGAGACCCTCTTTGAGCCATAAGTGGCAATATGCGAGCCGTTGGCCGCAAACAACTTAAATTCGTGTGGAGCATTGTAACGTTCTGCTCCACTCGGTGGAATGACCGATACGTCGGCTCCTGTATCGATGAGAAACCGCCTGCAGGTTGCAGCGTCAGTCACGTACAGACGACTTACATCAAATTCGCCACCGGAGTCGTCTGTAGAAGGTGGCTTACTTAATGGTTTTTTGCCTTGTACGCGCAGGGCGGGCGGCATCCATAGGCGTTGTCGCCGAACGTGCGATGGGGCCAGCATATTGGGTGTTGGCCTCTGCCACCCCTGCGTCGCGTAGCTGGTCCTTGAGGACTTCGCAGGCGAGTAAAATCTTTATGCGCTGCTGCGCCGTGTCTCGATGGTTGCGGGGGACCGGAGAAGCGTGGTAAAGTCCGCCCGTTAGTGCCTTGTAAGTTGCGCACAGACGTCATGACCAAACTGCATGGCGCTGCTCATCCAGGCGTCAAATCTACAGTCAAGTTAGTCACAGAGAGGTTTGTTTGGCCCAACATGAAAGCTGACATAAGTGAATTCGTACACTACTGCATCCCTTGCCAGCGAAGCAAAGTGACGAAGCACAACAAATCGCAGCTAGGTTTGTACACCAACCCGAGTGAACGTTTTGAGCACATAAACATCGACCTAGTCGGACCGCTCACGATTTCACGGGAAAATCGTTACTGTCTTACCATAATTGACAGATATACGAGATGGCCGGAAGCGATTCCAATACCTGACATGACGGCAGAGACCGTCGCCAGGAACCTGCTATCAGGATGGGTAGCTCGTTTTGGAATACCGCTTAAGATAACAAGCGACCTTGGAAGGCAGTTTGAGTCGGACCTATTTCGACAGCTTAACTCTCTACTCGGCATTAGTCATTATCGAACTACCCCATATCATCCACAGGCTAATGGCATGATAGAAAGGTGGCACCGCACCCTCAAGGCAGCTATTACGTGCCACGAAAACGACAACTGGAGCGACATATTGCCGCTCATACTCCTGGGTTTACGCTCCGTCATCAAAGAGGACATCGGAGCGACGCCAGCAGAAATGGTTTACGGCGAAACATTGAAGATCCCGGGAGAATTCCTGACACCTTCGGCTAAAAAAATCAGCGAAGCCGACTTCATAGTAGAGCTTAGAGAAGCAATGCAAAAAATTGCACCTGCCTCGGTCAAGCATCACGATAAGCCAAAAGTTTTCGTGCAGAGCGAATTGAATAATTGCTCGCATGTATTTGTCCGAATCGACAAGGTCCAACGCCCGCTGCTGCCACGGTATGATGGCCCGTACGAAGTCATTGAAAGAAACGACAAGTATTTTACCATCAACATCAAGGGCAAAGCAGCGAAAATATCAATCGATAGGTTGAAAGCAGCTTTCATGCCTAAAGAGCTGTAGTGTTATCTTATTATTACATTTTTAATATTGTTTCAATTGTATGTAAAACACTTTGTTTTAAAACCACTTAGTTTTTAAGTTCTTTTTGTATTTTTTAGAATTAAGTTTTCATATTTTAAATGTATAAAAATATTTCAAAATTTTTCAGTATCTAATAAATTATTCATTCAAACATACAAACAAATTTTTATTTTTTTTTCTCGTGGAAATATTTAATTTCCACAATTGGCGATCCTGCTCGATCCTGCGTTCCTGTTTTCAATCATATTGGAAAACATATTGTTATCAATAACAAAAAGAATTACTGCAGAACCATCATCTCTGCTACAACTTCTCAACCAGAAACAACAAAACCAGCTAACGACCTCTTTAATGACTGCGTAGCACAGCGAACACGCTCAAAAAAACAGTCTCATCCGAAGAGCCCAGCACAAGTCGTCACAGCAGCAGCAGCAGCTCATACGTTCTCACCTACTCGTCGTCACACGCTCACCTAAGCACCAATACTAGTGTACCGTCAAGCAGCTATCGCACTAATACAGCCACAAACGCTCCAACAACAACCAAAACGCAGCAGACACGGTCACTGCGTACAACAAAAGCAGCAGCGTAAACAACTAAATAACAATAACAGCAGCCGTAACAACAACAACAACCACAACCGCAACGAAAAGAGCAACAACAACAACAACGTCGGCAGCAACAACAACAACATCTACAACAACAACATTAATAAAAGCAACAACATTAACAACGCAAGCAGCGACGCCAACGCAAGCAGCGACGCCAACACAGACAGCGACGCCAACGCAAGCAGCGACGCCAACACAGGCAGCGACGCCAACGCAAGCAGCGACGCCAACACAAGCAGCGACGCCGACGCAAGCAGCAACGCCGACGCAGGCAGCAACGCCGACGCAGGCAGCAACGCCGACGCAGGCAGCAACGCCGACGCAGGCAGCAACGCCGACGCAGGCAGCAACGCCGACGCAGGCAGCAACGCCGACGCAGGCAGCAACGCCGACGCAGGCAGCAACGCCGACGCAGGCAGCGACGCCGACGCAGGCAACAACGCCGACGCAGGCAGCAACGCCAAGACAGGCAACGACGCCGACGCAGACAGCGACGCTGAAGTAAGCAGCGCCACCGACGCAAGCAGCGACGCCAAAGCAAGCAGTGACGCCAGAAACAAGCAGCGACGTCAGTAAATCAGCGACTAAGGATTGGTATTTATTTATATACACTACACAATTAGCTTTTTAGCGGATGTAAAACGATAAGCCGGCGCTTATCGTTTCACAACCGTAGGCACTACACTGCACGCTAGGCACACTTCAATTTTATTAATATTATTTTAAGAAATTTATTTGTAATAAAGCTAGTATTCTTTAAAACAATACAATGCAACGTACTCCTACTCGGTTATCCACCTCAGGAGACGGAGATAATCATTTAATTAATTTTGAGCCTCCTTTATTGAACCCTTTCGATGATTCATCATCTAACATTGAAGTTCATGCAACGTCAGTCAAACTCCCACAGTTCTGGACTGATAGTCCTGATGCATGGTTTATTCATGCAGAATTCCAATTTCGATCTAAAGGGATTACCACTGACCAAACAAAGTATGAATATCTTGTGACTGCACTTCCACAAGAAGTCATAGTTACGGTATTAGATTTCATACAACAACCACCTTCAACCAACTTGTATGAAGGTTTGAAGAAAGTTCTGATAAATAGACATACTTTAAGTGAGAACAAACGGTTCGATAAGATGCTATCTGACACTGAGATGGGTGACCAAAAACCATCTCAATTTTACAGATCCTTGCTTCTTTTAGCTGGTTCAACAGTCAACAAAGACTTAGTTTATAAGCTTTGGTTACGTAAACTACCTAAAAGTCTGAACATTGCTTTGACAGGATCTGGTCATAAGGAATTAGATGAGTTGTTATTACTCGCTGATAACTTGTGGGAGGTATTAGCAGAATCTGAGGTATCTGCAATCAAGAATAACTTTAAAGTATCGAAACACATCTCTAATTCTAATGAGATAGCAAATATTACTAAACATTTTGCAGAACAAGCATCTAAAATTTTTGAATGTTTTCAAAAACTCTCGCTTGATGTTGATGAACTTAAGAATCAACGTTTCAGTCGTCCAATTTCCAGAAGATTTAGTTCCAGAGGAACTTCAAGACGTCGATCGTCTTATAGGTCCTCTTCAGGTCAACGACCTTCCAATTGGGTATGTAAGTACCATTTCAGATTCGGTAAAAACGCACGTAAATGTGAGCAACCATGTGCATTTGTTCAAAACGACAACTTTTCACCACACAACATAACACAACACAATTCAACAAACTAAAAGACTCTGTTGTCGCGACGACTGATAATAGACCCGTCATACATACACGTCGTCTTTTTGTATTTGACCCCTCTAGTAAATTAAATTTTCTTATTGACAGTGGAGCAGAGGTATCAGTTCTACCTTCCTCAAAATTCAAAATTTCAAACAAAAAATCAGATTTGGTATTACAAGCTGCTAATGGCACAGCAATCTCTACATTTGGAAAAAAATTATTGACACTTAATTTAAATTTACGACGTGAATTACCATTTTCATTTATTATAGCTGACATCTCCAAACCTATTATAGGTGCAGATTTCTTGACAAAATATGGCCTTCTTATTGACCTTAAACACAAACGTCTCATTGACCCTTTAACTAATTTATCTGTCAATACAATTTCAGCATTTTCTGAAACATCTTTACCTAAATTATTTACTATAGATAACAAGTATACACAATTACTCAAAAAATTTCCTTCTTTAATAACAGAACCCGATTACACAGCACCAATTAAACATCACACTGTACATCACATTGTCACTGAAGGACAATTACCTTACACAAGACCACGACGTCTAGACTTGCCAAAGTTAAAAGTAGCTAAACAAGAATTTCAGTTCTTAGTTACTTCTGGTATTTGTAGACCGTCAAATTCTCAAACATCCTCTCCATTACACCTAGTACCTAAACGCGAGCCCAATGATTGGAGACCATGTGGCGACTACAGAAGACTTAACACAATTACAGTACCTGACCGATATCCATTACCACACATACATGATTTTTCTTTAAATTTACACAATACATGCATTTACTCAAAACTCGATTTAGTCAGAGCATATCATCAAATACCAATGGCACCTAACGACATACACAAGACAGCAATCACTACACCTTTTGGGATGTTCGAGTTCCTCCGTATGCCATTTGGCTTGAGGAACTCAGCCCAGACATTCCAGAGGTTCATTAATGAAGTGCTACATGGACTAGATTTTATTTTCGTATACTTAGATGACATCTTGATTGCTAGTGAGACAGAAACACAACATTTCGAACATTTAACGCAAGTTTTTAGAAGACTCAATGATTACGGTTTAAACATAAAACCTAACAAATGTGTATTCGGAGTTGATAACATTGACTTTCTTAGCTACAACATATCTAAACACGGAATACGTCCGTCACAAGAACGTGTTAAATGCATTCAAGATTATCCACAACCGGTAACAGTCAAACACATGCAAAAATTTATAGGTATGACAAATTACTACCACAGGTGCATTCCTAAACTCGCACACATGCTTGAATCCATTTATGACATGGTAACAACAGCTTCGAAAACTAAAAGCAAACATTTACAGTGGACAGACACTACTTTACATGCATTTACAACAATCAAAGACAGTTTTGCCACGCAAACACTTATTAACCATGTTAATAGTAAGGCACAACTGTCGATTGCTGTAGATGCATCCATTACCGCAATAGGTGGCGTTTTACAACAAGAACATAACAATAAACTTGAGCCTATAGCTTTCTTTTCTAAGAAACTTTCACCTGCTGAAACGAAATATAGTACATTTGACAGAGAATTACTTGCGATTTACTTAACTATTAAACATTTTCGACACTTCCTGGAAGGTAACATTTTTACAGTTTTCACAGATCACAAACCTTTAGTTAATGCATTATCTTCTAAAACCGAACGTAGTCCTAGACAAACACGACACCTTGAATACATAGCACAATTCACTAACACAATATTACACATTAAGGGTACAGACAACTCAGTAGCAGATGCACTTTCAAGATGCGAGGTAACAGAAGTTAGAACACCCGACCTTGATCTCAAACAATTACATCAGGAACAAATCATTGACACAGAACTCAAGAGCATAACAGACAAAACAACTTACAAGTTTGAACAAGTTGATATTCCGTTTTTAAACATAAAAATTTGGTGTGAAAATTCTACAAATAATACAAGACCATACATTCCCCAAACACTACGGAAAAGAGTTTTTGATCAAATACATAACATTTCACATCCAGGAACTAGAGGTACTAGACGACTAATCACACAACGATATTTTTGGCCTAACATGAACACACAAATAAACAAATGGACTCAAGAATGTATTAGATGTCAAAAATCTAAGGTACATAGACACACTAAAACACTACCTCACAAGATAAACATTCCGAGCGGTCGTTTTGAACATATTCATATTGACTTGGTTGGCCCATTACCGATTTCAAATGGTTACCGATATTTGTTTACCATAATTGACAGGAACACACGTTGGCCTGAGGTTTATCCTCTTAAAGATACAAGGGCTAATATTATTGTTGACACGTTCCAAAGAGAGTTTATATCACGCTTTGGGGTTCCTCTGGAAATTACTTCTGATCGAGGACCTCAGTTTACATCAACTACATTCAAAAATTTTATTACCAAATTTGGTTGCAAACACATCAAAACTTCAGCTTATCACCCACAAGCTAATGGGATGATAGAACGTTTCCATCGTCAACTCAAAGCTTCTCTTATAGCGAGCAATAACCAAAACAATTGGTACTCAGAATTACCACTAGTTCTATTAGGGCTAAGATCCACGTTTAAAGAAGATGTTAAAGCATCCCCTGCTGAAATGGTTTATGGTCAAACACTCAGATTGCCAAGTCAGTTAGTCATTCCTAGTGAGCAAAAATTCAGTCCATCAGAAACTTTGTTCAAACTTAAAGATATTGTTGCTAATAATCAAGCACATATTTCACATCATAATCAGAATTTTAAACAATTTGTGCCAGAATCACTCAAAACTTGTGAGTTTGTATTTGTTCGCAATGACACTATTAAAAAACCACTTCAAGAGCCATACGACGGACCATTCAAAGTATTAGAAAAGTCTCCAAAATTTTTTAAAATTCTTAAAAACAAAAATATTATAACGGTTAATATTGATCGAATTAAGCCAGCTTTTGTTAACATTAATGTTTCAAAAACACTTTTTAATGCAAATAAATCAGCTAAGACAGTTCATTTTAATTTATTAGCAAACACGGTAAGACTAATACCGAATTCTTTGGAGGGGGAATAATGTAGTGTTATCTTATTATTACATTTTTAATATTGTTTCAATTGTATGTAAAACACTTTGTTTTAAAACCACTTAGTTTTTAAGTTCTTTTTGTATTTTTTAGAATTAAGTTTTCATATTTTAAATGTATAAAAATATTTCAAAATTTTTCAGTATCTAATAAATTATTCATTCAAACATACAAACAAATTTTTATTTTTTTTTCTCGTGGAAATATTTAATTTCCACAGAGCTTATCGACTCTGCGCCAACTAAATCGCACAATCGTCGAGACGAGGTCGTGACATTTTCCGACCAACCGTTGGACACCGCGGGACGTGCAAAGCCCGCGCCCATTCTTCGAAAAAAGGTCGTGACATTTTCCGACCAACCGTTGGACACCGCGGGACGTGCAAAGCCCGCGCACATTCGTCAAAAAAAGGTCGTGACATTTTCCGACCCACCGGTGGACATCGCTGGACAAAAGCAAAAGGCTAAAAGAAAGACGCAACAGACTGGTGAGATACCAAACGCAAGAACTGCGTCACCATATCGACAGCCGGCGAAATTTTCACAGATGTCATCGCCGGTCCTTACACGAAGCGGTAGGAGAGTTTGCAGGCCGCAGCGATTCAACATATCGCGCCTTAAGCGCTAGGGGGGAGTATTGTGGCGGAACCTTCAGTGACGCCATCCCTCACTCTGCAGCTCTTCAAGCTATCCAGCGACACTCTGTCGCTAAATAACCTGACACACACAGTCGCCAACACAATGACTAACTTTGCTTGGCTTATCACGAAGTGGTAAGCCAAGCAAATAATTCGTCACATATTTGACTGCCGCTGCTCTTATATTTCAGCAGGCATTCCATTTGTTTTATTTAGTTCAGAACGTGTTGACTTTCTCGCCATCTGACGATTTGTCATAAACAACAAACCGTCAAGTATAGCGATCATATTTATGTCGCTGAGTAACGGCTCGCTATGGCGGTCATATTACGTTCTGACTGTGTTTATGCTTAGCGATCGTTGCCTGCCTGTTGGACTAGCTACCCAACACGCAGGCCATTGAGTCGCCAGCACATAGCTGGTATGTGCAGCGTAAGCATTTGCTTATCGCATTGTCCGTCGCGTCATTAGCGCTGATGACGAGTCGGACTTTTATAAATGCCAGCGTCAACGACCGTTGACGCTCATTGCATTGTTTTATGTTTTTATAAACAATGGACAAAGTGATAATATTCGTTGCGGCTATGTGTGTGTTTGCGACGCTATACGTAGCGTTGCAACGCGTGTTTAATATGCTATGGTGGCATGGGCTCTGGTCTATGCTACCATAGTATAGTTAGTTTAGTTTGGTGAACGCGCGCGAATTGACCTGCAGCATTTCTTGCTGCAATAAAATATTTTCTGCTTTCTCGTCTTGTAAATTATGTATTTGTAAATATAGACTTAACTTAATTAAAAAGTGTTTATTTATTATTTCCTGAAGTCTAAAAGAAAGATAAGTAACCACAACTGGTGACCCCGACGTGATCTAAAGACACGTTATATTTAAAAAAACTCTGCTAAACTTTTGTATTGTGAACTCTAAGTGCATAAGCAACTAAAATAATGGCGGAAAACAAAAATGACGCACAAAGTGAAGTTGCTCGCCAAATCGAAGAAGGCGCAGCAGGTGGTTCGGACACCGCTATTCCTTCGGCATCTGCGGTAACAGAGGCCACCGTGTCCGCGAATAACAAGGTCGCGGTGCAGACACCAAACTTCTGGCATGACTCGCCCGATCTTTGGTTCCTGCAAATAGAGGCGCAGTTCGCAAAACTGTGAATTAAAAATGACAGTGAGCGTTTCTACACGGTAGTGGGCGCATTGGAAAAAAACGTGTTGCGTCAAGTTAGTGACATTGTGCGCGAACCGCCGTCAGCAGATCGGTATGTCTGCATCAAAGACAAATTGATGCAAGTGTTCAGCGCGAGTGAACAGGAGAAGCTTCGTCAGCTTCTCTTGGAATGCGAATTGGGCGACCGTCGCCCATCGCAGTTGTTAAATGAAATGCGCGATCTCGGCGGGAAAAATATGAGTGACAAAATGCTCGAGAATCTGTGGACCGCCCGTTTGCCTCCACAAGTGCAAGGGCTGCTACAGACAGTAAATGTGGAGCTCGTCCAACGTGCCGCGCTGGCGGACAAAATAATGGAAACGGGTGCTTACCGACCCAGACAGGTAGCAGCAGCGTCACCTGCGGACGCGCCAACAGCAGACGAAAATCTGCTAAGACGTTTGCATCGTTTGGAAGATGCATTATATGAGCGCGATCACCCGCGCCGATACCAGACACCACAGCACCGCCGCCGCGAGCCTCGCGCCCGAGAGAGAAAAACGCTACCTGCGGAACTCGCACCTGATCACACTCTTGAATATTTTTTTGATCAGGATTTCGAGCCCATGCCAGTGTACAGTGGCATGGGTAGAGCCGACAAGTATGGACAGGCAGCGGATCCGCCACAGCTACGCACCAGCTCTAATGTGCGAACTGCCCCGAGGGCGGCCCAATTGCCACCACAATACTCCCCCCCTACACGAAGTCCCAGGTAAACTTCCTTCGAAGGCCGAAATCCAGGGAGACCCTCTTTGAGCCATAAGTGGCAATATGCGAGCCGTTGGCCGCAAACAACTTAAATTCGTGTGGAGCATTGTAACGTTCTGCTCCACTCGGTGGAATGACCGATACGTCGGCTCCTGTATCGATGAGAAACCGCCTGCAGGTTGCAGCGTCAGTCACGTACAGACGACTTACATCAAATTCGCCACCGGAGTCGTCTGTAGAAGGTGGCTTACTTAATGGTTTTTTGCCTTGTACGCGCAGGGCGGGCGGCATCCATAGGCGTTGTCGCCGAACGTGCGATGGGGCCAGCATATTGGGTGTTGGCCTCTGCCACCCCTGCGTCGCGTAGCTGGTCCTTGAGGACTTCGCAGGCGAGTAAAATCTTTATGCGCTGCTGCGCCGTGTCTCGATGGTTGCGGGGGACCGGAGAAGCGTGGTAAAGTCCGCCCGTTAGTGCCTTGTAAGTTGCGCACAGACGTCATGACCAAACTGCATGGCGCTGCTCATCCAGGCGTCAAATCTACAGTCAAGTTAGTCACAGAGAGGTTTGTTTGGCCCAACATGAAAGCTGACATAAGTGAATTCGTACACTACTGCATCCCTTGCCAGCGAAGCAAAGTGACGAAGCACAACAAATCGCAGCTAGGTTTGTACACCAACCCGAGTGAACGTTTTGAGCACATAAACATCGACCTAGTCGGACCGCTCACGATTTCACGGGAAAATCGTTACTGTCTTACCATAATTGACAGATATACGAGATGGCCGGAAGCGATTCCAATACCTGACATGACGGCAGAGACCGTCGCCAGGAACCTGCTATCAGGATGGGTAGCTCGTTTTGGAATACCGCTTAAGATAACAAGCGACCTTGGAAGGCAGTTTGAGTCGGACCTATTTCGACAGCTTAACTCTCTACTCGGCATTAGTCATTATCGAACTACCCCATATCATCCACAGGCTAATGGCATGATAGAAAGGTGGCACCGCACCCTCAAGGCAGCTATTACGTGCCACGAAAACGACAACTGGAGCGACATATTGCCGCTCATACTCCTGGGTTTACGCTCCGTCATCAAAGAGGACATCGGAGCGACGCCAGCAGAAATGGTTTACGGCGAAACATTGAAGATCCCGGGAGAATTCCTGACACCTTCGGCTAAAAAAATCAGCGAAGCCGACTTCATAGTAGAGCTTAGAGAAGCAATGCAAAAAATTGCACCTGCCTCGGTCAAGCATCACGATAAGCCAAAAGTTTTCGTGCAGAGCGAATTGAATAATTGCTCGCATGTATTTGTCCGAATCGACAAGGTCCAACGCCCGCTGCTGCCACGGTATGATGGCCCGTACGAAGTCATTGAAAGAAACGACAAGTATTTTACCATCAACATCAAGGGCAAAGCAGCGAAAATATCAATCGATAGGTTGAAAGCAGCTTTCATGCCTAAAGAGCTTATCGACTCTGCGCCAACTAAATCGCACAATCGTCGAGACGAGGTCGTGACATTTTCCGACCAACCGTTGGACACCGCGGGACGTGCAAAGCCCGCGCCCATTCTTCGAAAAAAGGTCGTGACATTTTCCGACCAACCGTTGGACACCGCGGGACGTGCAAAGCCCGCGCACATTCGTCAAAAAAAGGTCGTGACATTTTCCGACCCACCGGTGGACATCGCTGGACAAAAGCAAAAGGCTAAAAGAAAGACGCAACAGACTGGTGAGATACCAAACGCAAGAACTGCGTCACCATATCGACAGCCGGCGAAATTTTCACAGATGTCATCGCCGGTCCTTACACGAAGCGGTAGGAGAGTTTGCAGGCCGCAGCGATTCAACATATCGCGCCTTAAGCGCTAGGGGGGAGTATTGTGGCGGAACCTTCAGTGACGCCATCCCTCACTCTGCAGCTCTTCAAGCTATCCAGCGACACTCTGTCGCTAAATAACCTGACACACACAGTCGCCAACACAATGACTAACTTTGCTTGGCTTATCACGAAGTGGTAAGCCAAGCAAATAATTCGTCACATATTTGACTGCCGCTGCTCTTATATTTCAGCAGGCATTCCATTTGTTTTATTTAGTTCAGAACGTGTTGACTTTCTCGCCATCTGACGATTTGTCATAAACAACAAACCGTCAAGTATAGCGATCATATTTATGTCGCTGAGTAACGGCTCGCTATGGCGGTCATATTACGTTCTGACTGTGTTTATGCTTAGCGATCGTTGCCTGCCTGTTGGACTAGCTACCCAACACGCAGGCCATTGAGTCGCCAGCACATAGCTGGTATGTGCAGCGTAAGCATTTGCTTATCGCATTGTCCGTCGCGTCATTAGCGCTGATGACGAGTCGGACTTTTATAAATGCCAGCGTCAACGACCGTTGACGCTCATTGCATTGTTTTATGTTTTTATAAACAATGGACAAAGTGATAATATTCGTTGCGGCTATGTGTGTGTTTGCGACGCTATACGTAGCGTTGCAACGCGTGTTTAATATGCTATGGTGGCATGGGCTCTGGTCTATGCTACCATAGTATAGTTAGTTTTGTTTGGTGAACGCGCGCGAATTGACCTGCAGCATTTCTTGCTGCAATAAAATATTTTCTGCTTTCTCGTCTTGTAAATTATGTATTTGTAAATATAGACTTAACTTAATTAAAAAGTGTTTATTTATTATTTCCTGAAGTCTAAAAGAAAGATAAGTAACCACAACTTCTTGTGGTAACGATGTTACCAGGTATTCGTATTTAGTCTTATCAACTGTGATTCCTTTCGCTTGGAATTGTATTTCCGCATGTGCGAACCAAGCGTCTGGACAACTCGTTCAGAATGTAGGTAATTTTACCGCAACCGTGTGTATTTGTGTTGGCGGTGTGAGAGGGTTAGTCTCAAAGTCTATGAATGGTGTGTTATCTCCCTCTCCGGTGTGTGGAGTAAGGGGTGGGTGTGGAGTAAGGGGTGGGTGTGGAGTAAGGGGTGGGTGTGGAGTAAGGGGTGGGTGTGAAGTAAGGGATGTGTGTGGGGGTGTTCGTAGCATTCTTCCCTCTAGATTTACTTCTACTATTTTTTTAAAGCTTGAAAATCCTAACTCTTCCCTTTTTTTTTTTGGTGTACCTATGTCCCTAGTGTAGTGTAGTGCCTACGAAAGTGAGACGATAGGTTTCTTACGACCCTATCGTCTAAAGTCCATTTTAGAAGCTACGTTGTGTGCAACGTGGTAATCTAAAATGATACGCAACCTGAAAAAAAAATTTTATAAATGTCAAAAAAAATTTTAACATAGCATACAATTTTTTTTTATGTAGAAAGAAAATTGTTGTTGCTGCCAATGTTGTTGTTGTTCCTGTTGCAAATGTTGTTCTTATTGTTGCTGTTGTTGTTGTGCTTGTTGCTGCTGCAGGTGTTGTCGGTGGTTTAGTTGTAATTATTGCATGTTGCAGTCGCTGTGCAATGATGCTGTTCGCAGCAATAATTGTGTTGTTTATGCGGTTGATAATAACATGAGCAGTGCGAATTTTATTACTGTTACTGCCTGCAACTGTAGCTGTAGTTGTTGGCGTGGAAGTTGTAGTTGGTGAACTGAGAGATGTTGTTAGTTGTTGGAGCGCTGTTGGTGTTGTTGTCGCAGCTGTGGTTGTAGCTGTTTTGGCACCGGCGGTAGTGACGACTGAGGAGGAACTTAAGGTGGCGTTGGCGGATAATGTGCCTGCTGCTGATTTATCTGTGGCTGCTGTTCTTGGTGCAGAAGCAGTTGCTGGTGCTGCTGTAGCTGTGTCAACAGTAGGTGTAGTGGGCGTTGGCGTAGCTCTTGTTGGTAACGTATCAGTTGTGGAACGTTTGGCCGATTCTCGTTAACTAAGCCATCTGTTGATGTAGTGCCAATTTCTGTTAGTGAGTTGTTGCCATAAGAGTTTGCTTGGGACTCTGTAGAAGAATTGGTGTTACTTTAATGCTGGCCCGAACGAAGCGTTTGTGCCGTAATAAATTTTTGTTGAAAGGGTTGATGTGGTTCGTTTCAGGATCGCCAGTTTTTGGTGCGAAGGTTTTTTTTACTTCTTTATTTGAAATTAATTTTATTTTTTGAAGACAATTTTTTTTTTGACAGAACTTTTTGTTTGGAAACAATTTTTACAACTGAAATTTTCAAAATGAAAATTTCTGAAAATATAATAAATGAATACAATTCAAAATGTTTTTTTATAACAAGTGTTTTATAGACAAGTATTTTCAATAATTGCTAAAATGATATAATACGTTATTAATGATAAATTAAGGTAAGTGAACTGTAAGTTAAGATAAAAATCAACGTCAGGAGAGGTAAGTATTAATGTATCTAAAGGTAAGTATCAATGTAACGAAAAGGTTAATATTAATGTAACAAAAAGTAAAATAGGATGCAGATATTTACTCTATGTGGTGATGTAACAGAGCACCACAAAACTATGTTCGAAGGGTGAGTACACCTTCGCTTACGATAACTACGTTTTGAACTTATAGTAAACAAAGTTCAAAGGGTGAGTACACCTTCGCTTACGATAACTACGCCTGACTTAGAGTAAACAACGTTCGAAGGGTGAGAACACCTTCGCTTAAGATAACTACGCCTGAGCTTAGAGTAAAACTATGTTCGAAGGGTGAGTACACCTTCGCTTAAGATAACTACGCCTGAGCTTAGAGTAAAACTATGTTCGAAGGGTGAGTACACCTTCGCTTAAGATAACTACGTTTTGCACTTATAATAAACAAAGTTCGAAGGGTGAGTACACCTTCGCTTACGATAACTACGCCTGATTTAGAGTAAGCAACGTTCGAAGGGTGTGTACCTTCGCTTAAGATAACTACGCCTGAGCTTAGAGTAAAACTATGTTCGAAGGGTGAGTACATCTTCGCTTAAGATAACTACGCCTGAGCTTAGAGTAAAACTATGTTCAAAGGGTGAGTACGCCCTTGCTTAAGATAACTAAGTTTTGAACTTATAGTAAACAAAGTTCGAAGGGTGTGTACACCTTCGCTTACGGTAACTCCGCCTGACTTAAAGTAAACAACGTTCGAAGGGTGAGGACACCTTCGCTTAAGATAACTACTTACTACTCAGTCTCAAAGCATGTGTTAGACTGCCTGTCCTAAGCAAACGCGACTGCTTTATATTCTCCCGTTGCCTTTCTGTTCCGTGTTCACTTGTTTTGTTTTCCCTGCCTGTGTATATGTGACTGTGTGCATGGCTTTGTATGTTTGTATGTGTGTATTTATTAAGTGTTTACTTATTTGTTATTCAATTACATTATTATTTCCTCAATAGAATATTTATAACATTAATATTATATATTTTACCTAATAAGATATATAATAATTTCTATACATCTTATTCATAATATATAATAAATCTTTAAATTTAATTAAGATAGTTTAATTTACATTTCATGTTTTGGTTGTTTACATTTTCCATATTTTAAATTCAGTTAACAATTCATTTATATACTTTGTGAGACCAAAATTGTGCAACAATTTGAGTCCTCACAAGAGTCGTTGTCTTGTAGGCCCACTTGTTTTAAATAAGCATCAGCAGAGTCGTTGGCTTGAAGGCCCAACTGCATAAAATCAGCAAACAGAGTCGGCGGTTTGTAGGCCCACTTGTTTATATCCGCATCAGCAGAGTCGGTGGCTTGTAGGCCCATCTGCAGAAAAGCAGCTAAGTAGTGACGTAGGCTTGTAGGCCAACCAACTTCTACAATTTTTTTAGCAGTGTCAGCGGCTTATAAGCCCTCCTGCTCTAGTGAAAGAGTGCAAAGTCCGTGGCTTGTAAGCCCGCGTACTCTAATTATTCATCCCGCAACAGTGTCCGAGGCTCGTAGGCCCGCCTGTTGAAAGCAGCAGCGACAACACAACGAGGGACAACGACGGGAAGCTGAGAAAGCAGGCAGACAGTGAAGAGTGAAAATAAAAATTGTAAACTAATAAAGAAAAAAAAATAGTAAAATAATTAATTTAAATCAAAAATAAAATCAAAGTGCTTCTTGTACAAGAACCTTGGAACCCGCTGAGCATACCTCAGCCTAACAACAAGAGCCTAACAACAAGAGGTTCGTTACAAGTGGCGCCCGAGCAGGGACTTCATCAAGAAAACAACGCAGAAACGAGAAAATATCTGGAAAACAACGCAGAAACTAGAAAACCTCAGAAAACATGGTGCGAACAATGTGGATCTATCAACCGCGACGTGAAGACTTGATAGCGTACGCGAAGGAATTCAATCTGAGCGGAGAAGGAACCGTTGAGGAACTTAGGAAGAGGTTTTCGGCATTCGCAGTGGAACCGGAGCAAAAGCCAGAGATTGAGCAAAGGCTTATCGAACTAGAAGCGAAGCACACCAGAGTTGCTTCCCCATGACCACTCACTATGCCTCCGGCGGTACCACCGCTGAACATGGCACCATCAGGATCGGGCGGCGCAAATAGAGATTTCGCCTATACGGCGTATAACGAAAGGCTGGCCGGAGTACCGCCACCAACTGGGTTGCAAGGAAGCCATAATCCATATGCAGCTGTGAATGACCAGGTAAGAAAGTGGTCTGTGAAATACGACGGTGACAAAGACCCACTCGCATTTATCGAGCGCGTGGAAGAACTGGCAGAAGTGTATGGTCTAGGAAAAGACTACCTCCCCCGAACAATGCCCGAGTTGCTGCGAGACCGAGCTCTTACATGGTTTCGGAATAATAACCGCATGTGGCTAGAGTGAAGGAACTTCAAAGAAGACTTTTTACATTTTTTTCTTACCGGCGAGATATCTCGAGAGGTTAGATGATGATATCAGGCAAAGACATCAGAGCGCTGGAGAATCCTTCAAGGATTACGTTTTGGCGTTGCAGAATTTAATGCGACATTCAAGCTACGACGAAGGCCATAGAATCGAAAGAACCTTTCGCAATAGTCGGCAAGAGTACCAACTCTATATTAAGAGGAAGGATTTTGTAAGCCTGGACGAGCTTATAGCGCTGGCCGAAGACTTCGAATGCATTCGTGCGAACACGGCATCGACACGAACAGCACCGGCTCAGCGGCCGAGAGAAGAACGTCATCGCATGGTCACGTAAGCGCCGGAGGCACCTATAACCCCCAGACGGCATGAAGACGATGTGGCAGAGATGGTCACAGGCGGTACGAATGTCGGAACTCATGGGTAATGTTCTGCTGGGAGTGTGGAAAGCGTGGCCTATGGACAAATGACTTCTGTCGTCGGCAGTCGGGAAACGGACGGAACACTCGATAGAGGCGAGGCCTATCGGGGAACGCAGTCACGGTCCCTCGCATCCCGTAGAAAGTCTGCAGCACGACAAGACGTAAATTTTTGCAAAAATTTCCCTAGGAGAAGAAGTTGTAGAGCCCACTGTGGATACAGGGGCAACCAGGAGTTTCATAAGTGAAAAACTAGCAGAGAAAATGGCACACGTGGCAGAGAAAAGAGAATAAAATATCATCGTACGTATGGCGGACAGTTCTGTACGAACCATGCGCGAAGCACTGGTTCTGGATATAAAGTTGGGAGATGATAGCTGCAGTATTTCGTTACTCGTCCTACCGAATGTAGTAGACGATGTTATTTTGGGAATGGACTTTCTTCTTAAAATTCAAGCAACCTTTTCATGTGGTGGCAAAACCATCACGTTGAAAAATAACGAGGCGACAACAGGTGCTAGCGATTCCCCATTATGGACGGTGATGCGAGAAGAAGAAGCAACGGAGGCGGAGTTAATAGAAAGTTTCTTGAAGAAAGAATTAGATGAGTTTGAAAATCTAAATGGTCTGTCCAACATCACCACGCATAAAATTGTAATGCAGGATGATAGACCGATTAAAGAAAGATACTGTCTGTAACCAGCCACCAGCCATGCAACCAGCAACGTAAAAACTATGGTGTCATATTTTCCAAACACCAGCGTCACTTAAAACAGCAACATTGCTTTTTTTTGTGTTCATTGACTTGGCCTTGAATCGCTGACTGCGGAAAACTGGAAGCTGTAATTTTGTGGAGTCAACGATCTGGCCTTGAAAATGTGAAAATAATGATTTTGTAGTTTTTTAATTCTACTTCTTTTTGTTTTGCTTTTGTTGTATATTATATATTGTATATTTAGTTAATATTTCTTTTTCGTCATTATATGTATGTAATTGCATTTTTTTATGTCATTCAGATTTTTTAATTGAATTGATATTTTGTTATAAAAACCCAAATGTTAATAAAATTGGGACAGTTGTCTTTTAAAGGTGATTATCGAAGTTTTATTAAAAAGGTAGTGTACAAGTACCAAGAGCTTGGGCACAAAATACAAAAATCGTAGTTTTAACATAAATAAATATAAAAGAAATTGTGCACAAGTACCAAGAGCTTGAGCACAAAAAACAAAATCATTATTTTCACATTTTCAAGGCCAGATCGTTGACTCCACAAAATTACAGCTTGCAGTTTTCCGCAGTCAGCGATTCAAGGCCAAGTCAATGAACACAAAAAAAAGCAATGTTGCTGTTTTAAGTGACGCTGGTGTTTGGAAAATATGACACCATAGTTTTTACGTTGCTGGTTGCATGGCTGGTGGCTGGTTACAGACATTTAACAAAACATTTAACAGCTTTAACAAAAACAGATACTTTCCAAAAAACCCCGAAATGCAAGCAATAATAAACCAAGAAATCGACGAATTGATAGAAAAGGGCTGCATTGAGCCCTCATACACCCCTCCTAACGCTCTGATAGTGCTGGTAAAGAAGAAAACAGGAAAATGGCGACTGTGTATTGACTACCGGCAATTTAATGCAAAATCCATTCCGGACGCTTACCCGATACCAAGAATTCGCCACATACTAGATCGGCTGCGTGATGCAATATATATAAGCAGCCTCGATCTCAAGAATGGTTATTGGCAGATTCCGATGGATAAAGACAGTTAGATGGATAAAGACAATATACAGCATTTACGGTACCCGGTCGAGGGCTTTTCCAATGGCGAGTGATGCCTTTAGGGCTTCATTCAGCACCGGCAACCTTCCAGCGAGCGTTAGACCAGATGATTGGTCCTGAAATGGAACCACACGCGTTCGCGTATTTAGATGATATTATTGTCACTGGGAGCTCATTTGAACAACACATGCAGAATTTCAAAGAGGTGTTTCGAAGACTACGAGCAGCGAATTTGAAGATAAACACAGAGAAATGCGAATTCTTCAAACAGGAAACCAAGTACCTAGAGCATGTGGTGAGCATCCAAGGAATACACACGGACCCCGAGAAGGTATCGGCCATAAAAGAATTGAAGCCTCCCACCAATACAAAGGAGTTACGAAGAGTTTTGGGAATAGCTTCATGGTATGGACGGTTTGTTCCCGAGTTTTCGACGATAGTCCACCCACTTACGACACTGTTAGGAAAAGGAAAGCATTGGAAGTGGAGTGAGAGTCAACAGGAAGCGTTTGGTACACTCAAGAGAAAGCTAACAGAGGCACCAGTCTTGCCCGAACTTTGCCCGAACTTTGACGAAAAGTTTACCCTACAAACCGACGCAAGTGACTTCGGTCTCGGAGCCGTTCTGACGCAAGGCCAAGGAGACGAGAAGAGGGTGATTGCATACGCTAGCTGACACCTGAACAAGGCGGAATGTAACTATTCACCAACAGAAAAAGAATGCCTCGCGATAGTGTGGGCAATCCGTAAGATGCGGCCCTATCTCGAGGGTTATAAATTCACGGTAATAACGGACCATTTGTCGTTGAAATGGTTGAACACAATAGAGTACTTCCGGTCGTATCGCCAGATGAGCGTTGGAACTGCAGCAACATACTTTTGATATCCAGTATCGCAGAGGAAAACTCAACGCAGTCGCCGACGCCTTATCACGACAGCCATTAGAGACGCTGCGGAAAACAGATATGAATGAAACGCAAGAAGAAACATGCAACTGGATACGCAAGAAGATGCAAGAAGTTTTGGATAGCCTTGAGAAGTTCCTAGACTATGTCGTCGAAGATGGGCAAATGTACCGGCATATAGCAAGTCAAGCAAATGATGAAGATTGTGTTTCATGGAAACTTTGCGTACCCACCTTTTCAAGATAAACAGTACTCAAATAGAACCATGATAGCCCATGCGCCGGATATTTAGGAATACGGAAAACGATTGCGAAGTACTATTGGCCAATAGGTACAAGCTAAGCGAACAGAGTCACGCTGATAAAATGCTTACCCAAATCGCGGAGGAACCGTGGTCAATCTTGTGCGCTGATTTCGTAGGACCTCTACCAACGCTAGCAACACAATGCTCCTGGTATTCTTCGACAAATTCTCGAAATGGATTGAAGTGATCCCTCTCCGCAAAGATTACAATTTGAATTAAGCGATATAAATATAAATGATACTAGTATCCAGATTATAAATAATATTGTGCACGTGCGATGTAGCGATAAATCGACGAATCCAAATTCGAACTCGATGAAGCTATCATCAAAAATAAATCAAAGTAATAATATGCATGCAAGATCTAATGATAATTTAGCGACTCTAGAACCGATCCTTAAGAAATTAGTATCTAAAATGAATAAATTAAATATAAAAGAACTAGCGCTAGATGAAGATATAATATTTAAATCCATGGATAAAAAAGAATTTAAGAATTTATTTAACAAGCTGCAAGAAATGAAACAAAAATTAAGAAAATCGCTAAAAATATTAATATATAAAACCCCACAAAGAATATCAAATAAATCCATGCAAAATAAATTAATTACAGAATTCCATGATTCACCACAAGCCGGACATTTAGGAATTAGAAAAACCATACTGAAATTAAAACAACACTATGTATGGAAGCATATGCGACAGATGGTGAAAACTTACATTAATAAATGTGAACATTGCGCTCGAAATAAACAAACAAAACATATAAAAGAAAAAATGACCATAACAGACACTCCAACGACTAGTTTCGAAACAATTTCTATAGACACAGTGGGACCGCTTAGAATTTCAAACGGTTACTGATACATACTCACAATGCAATGTGATCTGAGTAAATTCGTCATTGCTTACCCAATTGAAACAAAAGACGCAAAGTCAATTGCAACAACATTGGTGGAGCAATTAATCTTTAAATACGGTTGTTTTAAAGTCTGATGGAGGAACTGAGCTTACAAATGAACTATTAAGAAATGTATGCTTGTTAAAAATAGAACAAATCTTTTCAGCACCTTACCATCACGAAACAATAGGAGCACTTGAGAGAAACCACAGAGTTCTCAATTAGTATCTTCTTTCTTTCGCAGATGATGGGGAATGGGATAAATGGATTTCGTACTACACATTTGCATATAACACGACTCCACATATAGACACTGGTTACTCACCTTTTGAATTAGTTTTTGGTAAATTACCAACTCTGCCAAGCGTTTTAACAAAAGATAACAGTAAAGTCTACAACATAGATGACTATGCAAACGAATTAAAAGTTAGACTAAAAATCTCTAGTAACAAAGCAAAGAATATTATGAAAATGGTTAAAGAAAAAAGAAAGATCAATTATGACAAAAATGTAAATATATCCAATTTCCAAGAAGGAGATTTAGTATTAGTTAAACTTGAAAGTAAAAAGAAAAGTCAAAGTCTATATCACGGACCATATAAAATAATACTTAGAGAAGGAGTGAACTCCATTATTGATGTAAATAATAAACATAAGAAATTCCATAATAATCTGGTAAAGAAATTTATAAACAAATAACTAAAATTATGTGCAAATAATACAAATTAAAATAAATGTGCAAATAATACAAATTATTTCAAAATATTAAGACTCTATAATTTATTTTAATGTATTTATTTAGAACAACTGATTTAAATATTAAAAACAAAATGTTAGTATTAAATACATTAATATCATGATTGGCCATATTCGGATAAGTTTTTCGTATTAGTATAATTATTACCATTATTTACCACAAACAAATAATTTAAACTCAAATAATCTTAAGACTACATATTTCATATTATTATAAAATAATTGCATAAACATAACCTTTTTCCTACTCCGACATCTTAAAAATTAACTTTTGCAAGTAAATTTTCGCTTAAGGGTTAGGGTGTAGTGTACTCTTAAAAGTCACTATTCCCACCAACTAAAAGAAGTCGCTATTTAACTTCATTCTTTCTTATTAATAAACAAAGTACAAAATAAGTAAACAAAACAAAAATCTAAACCACCAACTATAACAATAAAATCAATAATTTATTGCCAAATAACCCAAAAATTTTCCATAGAATTGAGAAACCTAAGAATCTCAAATACATGTTCAATGCACTTAGCACTCCTTTTCGTTTTCTTCCGCTAGTTGCTGTATAAGCATGAACGCGACAGCGAGCATTAAGTTACACACTTATTGCACGAAAACATAATGCAACAACAACAAGCGTTAAATTGAACTTAGCCGTTACCTATGTGAAGTAGGCAACCCACTTCTCGGAAGGGAATTTATTTTGGTTTTTCATTCGATTGTACTCGGTGTGTACCGGATTGTACCACCTTAATTTTTGTTTGTACCTTAAGGGGGGAAAATATGGGGGTAAGAAAAATTGGTCCGCAACTCATGTTGAGATAAATTATTTTTGTTAACGTTATTGTGAAGGGAATCGTTTGTACACGTTTGTACCGATGTTTTTTTTCTAATTTTTTTTTTTGGCTTTAACAATTAATTTTTATAAGAAAATTTTTTTTCATAACAAGTACGAACGATGATACAAGTACATAAATACAAAGGTTACAGATGATTTATCGGTGGTACGAACAGGTACAAACGGCATATTAGTTAAAACGAAAGGGTAGAAACGATATAATCGTTAGAACGAAGGGGTACAAACGATTTCTCGGTGGTACAAACGGGTACAAACGATTTCTCGTGGGTACAAACGATATAATCGTTAGAACGAAGGGGTACAAATGATTACTCGTTTGGTACAAATGATTACTCGTTTGGTACAAACGGGTACAAACGAATACACGTTGGTACAAATGGGTACAAACGATTTATTGATGGTACAAAAGGGTACAAACGATTTCTCGGTGGTACAAACGGGTACAAACGATTTCTCGTCTGTACAAACGATATAATGGTTAGAACGAAGGGGTACAAACGATTACTCGTTTGGTACAATCGGGTACAAACGAATATTCGTTGGTACAAACGATTTATCGGTGGTACAAAAGGGTACAAACGATTTCTCGGCGGTAAAAACGGGTACAAACGATTTATCGTAGGTACAAACGATATAATCGTTAGAACGAAGAGGTACAAACGATTACTCGTTTAGTACAAACGGGTTCAAACGAATACTCGTTGGTACAAAGGGGTACAAACGATTTATCGGTGGTACAAATGGTACAAACGATTTATCGGTGGTACAAACGGGTACAAACGATTTCTTTTCGGTACAAACGATATAATCGTTAGAACATAGGGGTACAAACGATTACTCAATTGGTACAAACGGGTACAAACGAATACTCGTTGGTACAAACGATTTATCGGTGGTACAAACGATTTCTCATCGGTACAAACGATATAATCGTTAGAACGAAGGGGTACAAACGATTACTCGTTTGGTACAAACGAATACTCGTTGGTACAAACGGGTAAAAACGATTTATCGGTGGTACAAACGGGTACAAACGATTTCTCGGTGGTACAAAAGGGTACAAACGATTTCTCGGTGATACAAACGATTTCTCGTCGGTACAAACGATATAATGGTTAGAACGAAGAGTACAAACGATTACTCGTTTGGTACAGACGAATACTCGTTGGTACAAACGGGTACAAACGATTTCTCGTCGGTACAAACGATCGTATAAAGGAGTAATCGTTTATACCCGTTTGTACCATCGAGAAATCGTGTGTACCACCGAGCAATCGTTTGTACCCGTTTGTACCAACGAATATCGTTTGTACACGTTTGTACCAAACGAGTAATCGTTTGTACCAAACGAGTAATCGTTTGTACCCGTTTGTACCAACGAGTATTCGTCTGTACCAAACGAGTAATCGTTTGTACCCTTCGTTCTAACCATTATATCGTTTGTACCGACGAGAAATCGTTTGTACCCGTTTGTATCACCGAGAAATCGTTTGTACCCTTTTGTACCACCGAGAAATCGTTTGTACCCGTTTGTACCACCGATAAATCGTTTTTACCCGTTTGTACCAACGAGTATTCGTTTGTACCAAACGAGTAATCGTTTGTACCCCTTCGTTCTAACGATTATATCGTTTTTACCGACGATAAGTCGTTTGTACCCGTTCGTACCACCGAGAAATCGTTTGTACCCCTTCGTTCTAACGATTATATCGTTTGTACCTTTTCGTTTTAACTAATATACCGTTTGTACCTGTTCATACCACCGATAAATCATATGTAACCTTTGTATTTATGTACTTGTATCATCGTTCGTACTTGTTAAGAAAAAAATTTTTTTTCTAAAAATTTATTTTTTGAAGTCTAAAAAAAAATTAAATAAAAAAACATCGGCACAAACGGGTACAAACGATTCCCTTCACAATAGCGTTAACAAAAATAATTTATCTCAACATGAGTTGCGGACCAATTTTTCTTAACCCCATATTTTACCCCCCTTAAGATACAAACGAAAATTAAGGTGGTACAATCAGGTACACACCGAATACAATCGAATGAAAAAAATATATTCCCTTCCGAGAAGTGGGTTGCCTACTTCACATAGGTTTAGCCGTTGACTCTTTTAAAGTCAAGGCTATGAATTTTGTCCATCGATTATATTGGCTATTTGAAATTAATATTTTGAGGGGAAGAAAGAATGCGACAATGCAAAGTAAAATATGATTGGTTAATTTTATTTTATTGAAAAACAAAATTAAATATTGGAATTTAAGGAGGAGTATTGGAAATAGTGTTAAGATATTTTAAGAAAAATACTGGTAAATTACTTTATAAATCAGAACTTTTTGAAAATAAAGCAGATTCTTAATTACAACTACAGCGGCGAAAGCCAGAGTTCTTATTAAGAGTTTCAAAACAGTTTGGCATTCTTGCCATACATTACAGCAGCACGGTGTGCTAAAAAAAACACCAAAGTTGATTTCGATGCAGCCATCGAAATAACTCATAAAATACTTAGGAAATTAAAAATATTTAAAGTAGAAGTAACATATCCTTTACATAACACTACAAATGTAAAAAATTCAACTTCAGCTCGCCACGAGCAATTGATTCATTCAAGTTACTTTTTCCATCAGGAAAGTTCCAACAAATCATCTCAGAGGACTTCTGGACTGCTGGTGTCATTATTCACGAATTCAGGGCTAAGACTCGTTATCCTTCGACTAGCATTCAACCGCTGTCAACCCTGACAAAGAACTAGTTAGCGAAACATTGCATTTATGAACTTCAAATTCAACTATTGTACTTTACTGCCAACACCTACTACAACTATAACATCACTTTCCCCGTTACAATTAACAGCTTCACCGTCTTCATCATCATTTGGTGCACCAGAAAATGGTTATACGTTGTTTATATATTTTTTATTAATTCTTATTTCTTTTAATACATTTTCACAATTGGTAACTTTTTTTTATGAACAATTTTTTATGTTTTATTTTAATATCTTTCGAGAACTGTTTTATTTTAAATTATTTTACAACTGAAATTTTCAAAATGAAAATTTCTGAAAATATAATAAATGAATACAATTCAAAATGTTTTTTTTATAACAAGTGTTTTATAGACAAGTGTAAGTATTTTCAATAATTGCTAAAATGATATAATACGTTATTAATGATAAATCAAGGTAAGTGAAATGTAAGTTAAGATAAAAATCAACGTCAGGAGAGGTAAGTATTAATGTAACTAAAGGTAAGTATCAATGTAACGAAAAGGTAAGTATTAATGTAACAAAAAGTAAAATAGGATGTAGAGATTTACTCTATGTGGTGATGTAACAGAGCACTACATTATTCCCCCTCCTCAAATGAATCTTGTTGTATTTCTGAGTAAGTTAAAATGTACCTTTCTTTTAGATAGTGTTGTAGTTGTTGTGTCTGTATTATTTGATGCTGGTTTTAAACGGTCTAAACTAACTGTAGTATGTGTGTTATTTTTGAGTATTGTGAAGTATTTTGGGCTTCGGTTGATTACTTCGATAGGTCCATCATAGGGTTCCTTGAGCTTGCTGTGTATGGTGTCGTTTCTAACGAAGACAAATTTACAAGTGTTGAGTTCCTTAGGAACGTGTTGTTAGAATTTTGTGTTATGGTGTGAAATGTGTGATTGTTTGTTTTCGACTACTTTTTTTATTTTTGAAAGCATCTCTGAAGGGTTTATAGTTTCATTGTTGCGAATTACTATTTGTTTCGGTAATCTGAACGGCTGGCCAAAGACCATCTCAGCTGGCGACGCTTTGATGTCTTCTTTGACTGAGGATATAAGGCCCAGAAGAACTAGTGGCAACTCTGTGAACCAATTTGTCTGGTTGTTTGTCGCGATAAGGAAAACCTTTAACTGGCGGTGAAAACGCTCTACCATTCCGTTGGCTTGTGGGTGGTAAGCCGAAGTAGTTATATGTTGGCAACCGAGATTTTTGAGAAATGTGTTAAAGGTCGCGGAAGTGAATTGTGCTCCCCGATCAGAGGTAACCTTCAATGGAACTCCAAAACGTGAAGAGTGCTCTTTTTTTGTTTTTTTTATGTTTTATTTGAATATCTTTCGAGAACTGTTTTATTTGAAATTATTTTACAACTGAAATTTTCAAAATGAAAATTTCTGAAAATATAATAAATGAATACAATTCAAAATGTTTTTTTATAACAAGTGTTTTATAGACAAGTGTAAGTATTTTCAATAATTGCTAAAATGATATAATACGTTATTAATGATAAATCAAGGTAAGTGAAATGTAAGTTATGATAAAAATCAACGTCAGGAGAGGTAAGTATTAATGTAACTAAAGGTAAGTATCAATGTAACGAAAAGGTAAGTATTAATGTAGCAAAAGGTAAAATAGAATGTAGAGATTTAATCTATGTGGTGATGTAACAGAGCACCGCAATCATTTTCATCACCGCCATCATCATCATCGTCTGCGTCGTCATCATCGTCTTCATCATCTCTATCACCATCATTATTATCTTTATCAACATCATTGGCTTCAACATCGCCAACTCCATCATTATCTTCAGAATTAGCACCATCACCGTTGTCATTGTTGTCAATAACATCTCAAATATCTACCTCATCTTTGGCACATCAGTTTCTCAGCTAGCGCTATCTTCGCATGAGATGCCTGTACATCCGCTGTCTATCAACGCTATGCAACAAAATTATACTCCTAAAACGTCCTACTGAATATACTACCAAAATATGGGTGGTATTCGTATTAAGACTTCACAGTTGTTACTCGCAATGTCACTTCATGAGTACGATATTGTGGCCATTACTGAAACTTGGCTACAGAAGACATATTTTTTCAGAAGTCTTCGACAGTTCATATTCTGCTTATCATTTGCATCGATGCTCTTTATCCACAGGCCGAGAACGAGGTGGAGTAGTTTTGTTGGCAGTAAGAAAATCTCTGCCCAGTTAACAAATTAAACCTCCTGACATATACAAAACTATTGAACAAATATGTATTGGAATTTATTTCTCTCTTGATCAGTTAAATTACTTTTTCTTATCATACACACCACCTTACTTATCATACAATTCTTAGAAATAAGCCGCCATGGTTTAATCAGAGATTAGCAAATTTAAAAAATCTTAAAAATAAAGCATCAAAAAAACTTAAAAACACTAATAAATAACGAAGCTGATTAGTTATATTTTATACGACTACGAAATGAGTTTGATTTTCTTCGCAAGTTTCTTTACAATAGTTATGTCTTAAATGTTGAAACTACCTTAAAAATAAACCCAAGATATTTCAGGGAGAACATTTCAGTTCAGGATGTGTCAATGCCTATCTCTCAAATCGAGTTTTAAGTTTGAACATAAGGACTTTCTGCCTATATTTTTCAAGCTTTGTATTGATAATATTTCAATCCCAATGACTTTTCTCTTTAACTTGTGCTTAACTAAAGGAGTTTTCTTGGATTGTTGGAAAATATGTTTTGTCGTTCAAATTTTGAAAACAGGGAATCGATGTGATAATAATTACAGGGCAATTGTGAAATATTGCACATTTCCCAAATTATTTGATCATATACGTAAAAATAAATTATACGAACATGTGAAAGAAGTTATTTCTGATTTCCAACATTTATTTTTGCCAGGTCGATCGACATGTACAAATTTACTGCCCATTTCTAACAACATTGTAGGCGCAATACAAAATGCTAGTCAATTAGATGTAATCTATACAGACTCCAAAGCATTTGACAAAGTTGATCATACTATTTATTTATTTATTTATTTATTTTTTATTTATTTATTTGAATAATTCTTAGGACAGCACGATAATAATCTTCAATGATATTATATAATATAATAAGCAATGTATATTCAAAATTTATTATAATTTAAGAAAATAAAAGAAGTGAAAAAACAAGGAAGTATTTAATAGGTTTAATAAGTAAATAATAAGAAAATAAGGAAAGAATAAGCATTTCAAAGCACATGTTAAACATCACATATAAGTAATTTAATTAACTAAATATCATAGATTTATTGCACTTGATAGATTTGAATAAGCATTTATTTTATCATTTGCAGTCGGGATGGTAATGAGTTCCATAGTCCGACAGAGTATAAGAAAAATTGACGTTCTAACATTAAAGATATGTGTCTAATGGGGACAATTTGATTATTACGACTTGAGCGTGAAGGGGTGTCTACTATCTATTCTTGAGTATAGATAATATTGTGCAGTAATATAACAGTTTTATAGTCAAGAAATTTGTTGAAATTCATTTTTAGAATTTGTTTTGAAAACGAGAATACGTATCTCGTTCTTTAAGGCAGAATACATATCTCGCGATGTTGTTAAATACGACGTTTAGCTTTTGATTACTTGCAGTATCACAATATGTAAATATTTAGATGCCATAGAGCAATTTAGATACCAGGTAAGCTTTAGCAATTGTCATCGAGATTTTTTGATTGATGAAGTGTTGCGTGGCCCAGAGTGCGCGCAGTATTCCATATACTTTTCCAACCGTCCCTACAATGGCAGAATTGCAGGAAAGTTTATTGTCAAATATTATTCCTAGTTTCTTTGCGGTCAGTACATAGTCAATTTCAGAAGTATGCATTTGTATTCTAGGTAGCATTGATACATTAATTTGTTGCTTGTTTATTACTAGACTTTTAGTTTTTTTAGGATTGAGGCACAAGCCATTGTTACAAGCCCATTTATGTATGCTACTCAGATTGTTATTAAGTCTTGTGATACATTCAGGTATTTGGTCACGATATAAACTAGTGTAAAACTGCACATCATCTGCATACATATGCATTTTACAGTCGCGCAACACTTTCGGAAGGTCGTTAATATAAATTGTGAAAAGTAGAGGTCCTAATATTGATTCCTGAGGCACACCTCTTATCGTACAGAGCGATTGAGATGTGGTGTTAGTTCCATCGTTATTTGGTTTAAACACCGCTTGTTGTCTGTATAAAAGCTGTATAATTGGTAGACAATTTAGTGCATAAAATGTCATGATCTACTGTGTCAAATGCTTTTGAATAATCCAAAAGTGTCAAAAAGGTAAGTTTACTGTCGTCAAGTTCCGTCCGAATGTCCTTAGTTACGTCAATAAGAGTAGTTATGCAACTGCGCCTTTGTCTGATACCAGATTGATATTCACTTATTATTAAATTATCAGCTAAAAATTCGTGAATTTGCTGTGCCATTAAAGATTCCATTATTTTAGATAAGTAGAGCAATATAGTTATTGGCCGAAAGTCGTTATCTGATTTAGGTACTGGTATTATTTTAGTAAATTTCCAGCTTTTAGGAAATGAGGATGTCGTGAATGCTGTATTGAAAATATGAGTTAAATAGGGTAGAAGCTTAGGAAGAAATGCTTTGACAAACACAGGATGAATGTTTATTTATTCATTGTTTACGTCTTTGGAAAGAATCCTTACAGACTACTAAAAAATAAAAATATCTTACAAACTATTATAAAAAATAACAAAAAAATTTAACAAGGAGTAAAAATTCATTATTATTTGAAATAAAAAATTAATAGGAAATAAAAATTAATAATAAATTATATACGAAACAAGTTATTTAGCAAATTCTTAAATGAAAATTTCGAAAAATAAAAATCTAAGTTATTTTCACTAGATAATTCATTATACAATGACAAGGCACGATTTATAGTTGTCGAAACCACACGCATTAGACTTTATTTTATTTTTATTTTTTTTATTTATTCAATTCATTGTAATTTTAAAGCCCACAGGGCCAATTAATCAAAATCACAGTAGTTACATAATGTGCGAGCGAAAAATTCAATAAAAAACTTAATATTAACAAAGAGAAAAAAAAACTTACTTAAATGATATGATATGAAATGAAATGAAATGAAATGAAATTAAATGAAATGAAATGAAATGAAATGAAATGAAATGAAATGAAATGAAATGAAATTAAATGAAATTAAATGAAATTAAATGAAATTAAATGAAATTAAATGAAATTAAATGAAATTAAATGAAATTAAATGAAATTAAATGAAATTAAATGAAATTAAATGAAATTAAATGAAATTAAATGAAATTAAATGAAATTAAATGAAATTAAATGAAATTAAATGAAATTAAATGAAATTAAATGAAATTAAATGAAATTAAATGAAATTAAATGAAATTAAATGAAATTAAATGAAATTAAATGAAATTAAATGAAATTAAATGAAATTAAATGAAATTAAATGAAATTAAATGAAATTAAATGAAATTAAATGAAATTAAATGAAATTAAATGAAATTAAATGAAATTAAATGAAATTAAATGAAATTAAATGAAATTAAATGAAATTAAATGAAATTAAATGAAATTAAATGAAATTAAATGAAATTAAATGAAATTAAATGAAATTAAATGAAATTAAATGAAATTAAATGAAATTAAATGAAATTAAATGAAATTAAATGAAATTAAATGAAATTAAATGAAATTAAATGAAATTAAATGAAATTAAATGAAATTAAATGAAATTAAATGAAATTAAATGAAATTAAATGAAATTAAATGAAATTAAATGAAATTAAATGAAATTAAATGAAATTAAATGAAATTAAATGAAATTAAATGAAATTAAATGAAATTAAATGAAATTAAATGAAATTAAATGAAATTAAATGAAATTAAATGAAATTAAATGAAATTAAATGAAATTAAATGAAATTAAATGAAATTAAATGAAATTAAATGAAATTAAATGAAATTAAATGAAATTAAATGAAATTAAATGAAATTAAATGAAATTAAATGAAATTAAATGAAATTAAATGAAATTAAATGAAATTAAATGAAATTAAATGAAATTAAATGAAATTAAATGAAATTAAATGAAATTAAATGAAATTAAATGAAATTAAATGAAATTAAATGAAATTAAATGAAATTAAATGAAATTAAATGAAATTAAATGAAATTAAATGAAATTAAATGAAATTAAATGAAATTAAATGAAATTAAATGAAATTAAATGAAATTAAATGAAATTAAATGAAATTAAATGAAATTAAATGAAATTAAATGAAATTAAATGAAATTAAATGAAATTAAATGAAATTAAATGAAATTAAATGAAATTAAATGAAATTAAATGAAATTAAATGAAATTAAATGAAATTAAATGAAATTAAATGAAATTAAATGAAATTAAATGAAATTAAATGAAATTAAATGAAATTAAATGAAATTAAATGAAATTAAATGAAATTAAATGAAATTAAATGAAATTAAATGAAATTAAATGAAATTAAATGAAATTAAATGAAATTAAATTAAATGAAATTAAATGAAATTAAATGAAATTAAATGAAATTAAATGAAATTAAATGAAATTAAATGAAATTAAATGAAATTAAATGAAATTAAATGAAATTAAATTAAATTAAATTAAATTAAATTAAATTAAATTAAATTAAATTAAATTAAATTAAATTAAATTAAATTAAATTAAATTAAATTAAATTAAATTAAATTAAATTAAATTAAATTAAATTAAATTAAATTAAATTAAATTAAATTAAATTAAATTAAATTAAATTAAATTAAATTAAATTAAATTAAATTAAATTAAATTAAATTAAATTAAATTAAATTAAATTAAATTAAATTAAATTAAATTAAATTAAATTAAATTAAATTAAATTAAATTAAATTAAATTAAATTAAATTAAATTAAATTAAATTAAATTAAATTAAATTAAATTAAATTAAATTAAATGAAATTAAATGAAATTAAATTAAATTAAATTAAATTAAATTAAATTAAATGAAATTAAATGAAATTAAATGAAATTAAATGAAATTAAATGAAATTAAATGAAATTAAATGAAATTAAATGAAATTAAATGAAATTAAATGAAATTAAATGAAATTAAATGAAATTAAATGAAATTAAATGAAATTAAATGAAATTAAATGAAATTAAATGAAATTAAATGAAATTAAATGAAATTAAATGAAATTAAATGAAATTAAATGAAATTAAATGAAATTAAATGAAATTAAATGAAATTAAATGAAATTAAATGAAATTAAATGAAATTAAATGAAATTAAATGAAATTAAATGAAATTAAATGAAATTAAATGAAATTAAATGAAATTAAATGAAATTAAATGAAATTAAATGAAATTAAATGAAATTAAATGAAATTAAATGAAATTAAATGAAATTAAATGAAATTAAATGAAATTAAATGAAATTAAATGAAATTAAATGAAATTAAATGAAATTAAATGAAATTAAATGAAATTAAATGAAATTAAATGAAATTAAATTAAATTAAATTAAATTAAATTAAATTAAATTAAATTAAATTAAATTAAATTAAATGAAATTAAATGAAATTAAATGAAATGAAATTAAATTAAATTAAATTAAATTAAATTAAATTAAATTAAATTAAATTAAATTAAATTAAATTAAATTAAATTAAATTAAATTAAATTAAATTAAATTAAATTAAATTAAATTAAATTAAATTAAATTAAATTAAATTAAATTAAATTAAATTAAATTAAATTAAATTAAATTAAATTAAATTAAATTAAATTAAATTAAATTAAATTAAATTAAATTAAATTAAATTAAATTAAATTAAATTAAATTAAATTAAATTAAATTAAATTAAATTAAATTAAATTAAATTAAATTAAATTAAATTAAATTAAATTAAATTAAATTAAATTAAATTAAATTAAATTAAATTAAATTAAATTAAATTAAATTAAATTAAATTAAATTAAATTAAATTAAATTAAATTAAATTAAATTAAATTAAATTAAATTAAATTAAATTAAATTAAATGAAATTAAATGAAATTAAATGAAATTAAATGAAATTAAATTAAATGAAATTAAATGAAATTAAATGAAATTAAATGAAATTAAATGAAATTAAATGAAATTAAATGAAATTAAATGAAATTAAATGAAATTAAATGAAATTAAATGAAATTAAATGAAATTAAATGAAATTAAATGAAATTAAATGAAATTAAATGAAATTAAATGAAATTAAATGAAATTAAATGAAATTAAATGAAATTAAATGAAATTAAATGAAATTAAATGAAATTAAATGAAATTAAATGAAATTAAATGAAATTAAATGAAATTAAATGAAATTAAATGAAATTAAATGAAATTAAATGAAATTAAATGAAATTAAATGAAATTAAATGAAATTAAATGAAATTAAATGAAATTAAATGAAATTAAATGAAATTAAATGAAATTAAATGAAATTAAATGAAATTAAATGAAATTAAATGAAATTAAATGAAATTAAATGAAATTAAATGAAATTAAATGAAATTAAATGAAATTAAATGAAATTAAATGAAATTAAATGAAATTAAATGAAATTAAATGAAATTAAATGAAATTTAATGAAATTAAATGAAATGAAATGAAATGAAATGAAATGAAATGAAATGAAATGAAATGAAATGAAATTAAATTAAATTAAATTAAATTAAATTAAATTAAATTAAATTAAATTAAATTAAATTAAATTAAATTAAATTAAATTAAATTAAATTAAATTAAATTAAATTAAATTAAATTAAATTAAATTAAATTAAATTAAATTAAATTAAATTAAATTAAATTAAATTAAATTAAATTAAATTAAATTAAATTAAATTAAATTAAATTAAATTAAATTAAATTAAATTAAATTAAATTAAATTAAATTAAATTAAATTAAATTAAATTAAATTAAATTAAATTAAATTAAATTAAATTAAATTAAATTAAATTAAATTAAATTAAATTAAATTAAATTAAATGAAATTAAATGAAATTAAATGAAATTAAATGAAATTAAATGAAATTAAATGAAATTAAATGAAATTAAATGAAATTAAATGAAATTAAATGAAATTAAATGAAATTAAATGAAATTAAATGAAATTAAATGAAATTAAATGAAATTAAATGAAATTAAATGAAATTAAATGAAATTAAATGAAATTAAATGAAATTAAATGAAATTAAATGAAATTAAATGAAATTAAATGAAATTAAATGAAATTAAATGAAATTAAATGAAATTAAATGAAATTAAATGAAATTAAATGAAATTAAATGAAATTAAATGAAATGAAATTAAATTAAATTAAATTAAATTAAATTAAATTAAATTAAATTAAATTAAATTAAATTAAATTAAATGAAATGAAATGAAATGAAATGAAATGAAATTTAATTAAATTGAATTAAATTAAATGAAATTAAATGAAATGAAATGAAATTACATTAAATTAAATGAAATTAAATGAAATGAAATTACATTAAATTAAATTAAATTAAATTAAATTAAATTAAATTAAATTAAATTAAATTAAATTAAATTAAATTAAATTAAATTAAATTAAATTAAATTAAATTAAATTAAATTAAATTAAATTAAATTAAATTAAATTAAATTAAATTAAATTAAATTAAATTAAATTAAATTAAATTAAATTAAATTAAATTAAATTAAATTAAATTAAATTAAATTAAATTAAATTAAATTAAATTAAATTAAATTAAATTAAATTAAATTAAATTAAATTAAATTAAATTAAATTAAATTAAATTAAATTAAATTAAATTAAATTAAATTAAATTAAATTAAATTAAATTAAATTAAATTAAATTAAATTAAATTAAATTAAATTAAATTAAATTAAATTAAATTAAATTAAATTAAATTAAATTAAATTAAATTAAATTAAATTAAATTAAATTAAATTAAATTAAATTAAATTAAATTAAATTAAATTAAATTAAATTAAATTAAATTAAATTAAATTAAATTAAATTAAATTAAATTAAATTAAATTAAATTAAATTAAATTAAATTAAATTAAATTAAATTAAATTAAATTAAATTAAATTAAATTAAATTAAATTAAATTAAATTAAATTAAATTAAATTAAATTAAATTAAATTAAATTAAATTAAATTAAATTAAATTAAATTAAATTAAATTAAAATAAATTAAAATAAATTAAAATAAATTAAAATAAATTAAAATAAATTAAAATAAATTAAAATAAATTAAAATAAATTAAATTAAATTAAATTAAATTAAATTAAATTAAATTAAATTAAATTAAATTAAATTAAATTAAATTAAATTAAATTAAATTAAATTAAATTAAATTAAATTAAATTAAATTAAATTAAATTAAATTAAATTAAATTAAATCAGCTTTCCCTAACATAACTTAAAGTAACACGTAGGTGGGGACCCGACAGCGACAAGATTAAGTTAAGAAAGTTACTACGAAGACGAATTGCTAAGGTGACGAATAAGGTTGCTTTTGAAGACATACAGCTTACTGAAAAGCATCTTAAATCTCTAGGTAAGGTGTTCCAGAGTCTAGCCGTTCTAATGAGAAACGATCTTTCAAATTGTGATGACGAGATCTTGGGGAAGACAATCTGAATGTTTCTAAAGGAGCGAGAAAATGTGAATAATTCAGCAATGTTCTCAGGTTTTTGAAATTTCATAATTTTGTAGAACATGGACAGAAGTCTAAAATAGACAAATCCTAAGAACGAACAACTTAAAAAGCGAATAACGTGGTTAGAGATGTGCTCTCTACATCTAACATTATACAAAAACCTAACAACCCTATTAAGAAGTAGTTGGACTTTGCGAAGATTGTAAGACCAGATACCAGAAAAACTTCTAGTCCATAAGTAATGCGAGACATTAGTAGAGCATGGACTAATCTTAGCTTGATTCTTAAAGGCAGATGTAGATTAAGGCTATACAGTTTCCTTAAGGTCAAATTAATTGAGGAGATTAAACTGTTAAAATGAGACTGAAAGGACCAGTTGTTATCTATAATCAGCCCTAATCATTTCATTTCATTGACAAAATCAATGGGAACATTGTGCAAGGAAAATGGAAATCTGCACAGATCTGCCTAGGAGGTTTGAATAACATGGCTTTCGTTTTCGAGACGTTAATACGCAGCGAATTATCTGTCATTCACGAAGAAATATTAGACAGATTATAGTTAACAACAGCTTCTAGTACATTAGGAAACTGAGGATCACCGGAGAAAACAAGTTGAATGTCATCAGCATATATGAATGGTGTGCACCCATCTAAACAATTAGTGAAGTCATTGAGATATAACATAAAAAATATAGGCCCCAGAACAGAACCCTGCCCTGGGGGACACCGCAGATGACATCGAGTGGCTCAGAGTAATATTTATTACATGAGACAAATTGTTTACGGTTGGAAAGATAAGAAGAGATGAGCTTGCACGACGATAGGGAAAAATTAAACTCGTTGCGAAGTTTCTTAACCAAAACCGAGTGATTTATACTGTCGAACGCCTTACTGAGATCCAGTGACAGAAGAATGCAAACCTTAGAATCATTATAGCATTTTCTAATGCAATACGTAAGACCAACCAACAGAGATGTAGTTTGGTCTGATTATAGCCAATCCGGAATCCGTATTGACAGCAATGTAATTTATTTTTAGTACAACTCATAATTTGGTGCATCATAAGATTCTCAACAACTTTGGATGAGGATGGCAAAACGCTGATAGGCCTGAGATTGTCGATAGAATTAGAATTACCGCTTTTTTTGATGGGAACAACCCTTGCTAGTTTCCAGGCTGCAGGAAAATGAGACGTGGTAAATGTTGTATTGATAAAATGAAGGATGTGATGCTGCACTGATGGAACAATTATTTTTAGAAATTTAATAAGGAGATTGTCATAGCCAACCGCATTAGATTTAATTTTCATTAGAGCAATTAAAACTTCATCAGCATCAACGTTACGAAAGGAAAAAGAATTCACGTCATCATTAGAATCAGAAAGAATAATATTATTGCTATAATTATGAGATTGATGTTCTAAAAAGTTAGAATTTATGTCATTTACATTCGCATCAACTGGAGGCGTTCAGGCAGCCATTATTGCGAAGTGTGTTCCACAGCTGTTTATTTTCAAGTCCCTCGAACATTCTTGAGTCAATTCGCCTCTTAACTTTTGGAATAATAGATTTAACACGATTGCGCAGCTTACAAAAAACACTCCACTTGAAATCGCAACGGTCCTCCTGAAATGCTTTGAAAGCCAGGTCACGGAATGATTGAGCATAAATGATCTCGCTAGATTTCATAAAATTCTTACTACCCCTACGCAACTGAACTCTAGAAACGGGTACAAGAGAAAACAAGTGTTTAAAGTTACTATTCAGAACTTCAAGCTGCTCATCGGTATTACCAGTATCATAAATGCTATCAAAGTTACAAGACGTAAGTCCGAGACCCAACTTGTCATAATCTATACTGTTATAGTTCCTATATTCAAACAAATTCATCCTGACGCAGAGGCTCGATATTTAAGGAAAAAAAAAGTAAAGCATGATGAGAAATGCCCGGACATTGCATCTGTCCAGATATACAAATAGTATCAGTTTTACTCAGAAAAAAGTAGTCAAGCAAAGAGGTAGAATTGTGCTGCAAATCAAAATAAGTGGGAATCGAGTTGTGCACACAAGAGAGGTTACAGCGTTGGCAAATTCCCCTCATGACTTGAGATTTATTAGAATTAAATAAGTTGTTGTTGAAATCACCCATAATGATAACATTGAAGTATCTCACAGAAAGGTCACTAATGGAGTCTTCAAAGACATTAACGTCCCCATAGGGAAGATAAACTACTCCAACTAAGACCGTTTCACACTTATGGGTAATTTCAACAAATAGCGTCTCGCAAGTGCCATATTCACAATTCACAGGTACAATTTTATATTTTAACTATTTGGACAGAAACATTCCGACACCACCACCACGACCGGTCGTTTCTCAATAGAACATATCCAAGAATCTCTTCGGCCTCTGACAAAACAAACGGTTTAAGCCAAGTCTCAGTAATACCAAAGACGTCTAAAAAGCAACCGTCAAGAACAGATTTAAGCTCATAAAATTAAGAAGATCTAATAGATGGTTTAATACTTTGGAAATTCATATGGCCAACATTGAGATTATGTTTGAATTTTTTAAGGGAAAATTTTAAAAAAGAGTTGTCACTGTAAACCGGACCCAAGTTATCATTAAGTGAGCTCAAAAGCGAGCGTATTAGGGGAAAGCTGATTCATTAACAAAAAAATAGATATAAATAACTGAAAACTAAAAAGTAATGAAAAATTAATTATTATGTGGCAAAAAGCCAAAAAAGATTCAAAAAATTTAAAATCACATTGAACAAAAAGTTTTTTGAAACTGTTGGAAAATCCACATATATAGAAAAATAGCAGAAATGCGAATACAGAAAATTAAAAAATTAATGAATCCAGATATTAATATAGTTATAAATGAGAAAGTTGTAATGAATGAAAACAAAAAAGAATTGATGATGATAATAGATGAAACTGTCAGCAGATTTCATAGGTGTCCTAATCTTGAGAGGCAGGAGCAGCAGCAGTAGTCATAGATGTTGGAACATTGCTGGAAATCATAAGTTTGGTCCTTGCCGTCCAAAGATTTAATTATAACCAATGGATTGTCGGAATTTATTATTTTGAACTTAGCAATCTTCTTATCGTTTAGTAACTTGCGACAGAGAGAGTAGAGTCTATTCGTAGCAGGTGTGTAGTGATCGTTAAGGTACACACGAGAGTTGAGATCGCCGCCAACAATTTGAGAGAGTGACAAGGTGTGGGAAAGAAAATACTGCTTCATGATAAAGTCACGGGTGAACACTGAATTGTCACTTTAAAAATGTCGAATTGCACTAATCTGATTGCACTAATCTACAGTATCATCTGTCCAATTTACTTCACAGGTGTGAGTCTTATAATTTGCGTTTAAATGTAAATAAATGTTGCGTTATTTTTTATACAAAATGATTAAATCCTTTTTTGTTTGATTATACTTTAAATAATTCCGCTCTAACTCGAGTACACGATGTTATGTTAAAGATTTGGGCGTAATCTTTGATTCTCAATTGAATTTTAAAATTCATTAGTACTACATTACATCTAAAGCATATTGCATCTTGGATTTATCAAAAGAAACTTGGAAAATTTCAAAGACCCTTTAACTGTTAAATCTTTATGTTTCATTAATTCGTAGTCTTGTTGAATATTGTTCTATTGTCTGGAATCCCTATTTTATCGATTATTCCAACCGCATCGAAAGAGGGCAAAAGATATTGAGTAAATATGCGCTCAAAAAACTTCATTGGTATGACGGTCTTCCAGCATACGATGCTCGCCGTAAATTACTTGACTTACAATCTTTAAAAGATAGAATGCAAACTTCTCTTTTATTTGTTTTTAATATTTTATCTGGAAATATCAATTGTAAACAACTTTCTGATATTTTTCAATTACACACAGCCCCAAGGATTTTGAGAAGAAATCGTATGTTGAAAGAAAATGTGCATAGGACTAACTATGCTAATAATAAGCCTACATATAGCTAGATGTAAACACTTATGTAATAGTTTTTCCCCAATTGTGAATTTCAATGTTTTCATAGATCAATTTAGATTAAACTTATTTATTCTTTTTAATTAGTTTGTAAGATCAATAAATAGTCTGTATGATTGAAAAAGCCGTAGACTGAATTCAGAATTCACGTAGTTCAAATTAAATTAATTCAGAGAAATATTTGACACAAGAATGCACTGAAAAATGACCGAATTAATTCGCGGTTTGACCGAACAAACGATTACTAAATTTAAATTCTTAGAACTCGTGAACTTTGGGAGTTTATCCTATTACTCGATATTTAATTATTGTGGATTAAAAAATCAATGGTATGGGAGATACCACGGTGATTAAGATCCTTAAGGAACTATTTATGATAGTTATTCAATTATTTTAATATCCTTAGATGTACGTACCGTGAGTGCTTAAATTTAGGAAAAACCCAAACTGTTTCTTACTGACGTTTTAAACTAATTTTAAACAAGGTTTGAATTAGCGTTGCATGTCGGGGACATATCTTAAAATTTGCATTAAATCAAGTATGTCACTAGCACGATTCTAAATATAACGTTATTCACTTTTGATTTTACGTTAATTATTAAATCTTTAAAAGTTTCCAATTTTAAATTAAATTACTTTGAAAATAATATTTCGTTTACACTTTAAAATTTAGAAATTAGTCTTAGCATTTCCACGGTTTCAAAATGTAATTAATCACTTATAAATTTACGGTAATAGGAATCTAAAAGGATAAATTATAGTTTTAAATATTAATAATAAAGAAAATATAACTTACTTAGTTGGCGCTACAACCGTATGTCGGTCTTGGCCTCATCTAAGAATTTGCGCCAGCCATTTCTGTCTTTCGCTTGCTGGCGCCAGTTGGAAATTCCAAGCTTCGTCAGGTTGTCCTCTACTTGGTCTTTCCAATGAAGATTCGGTCGTCCTCTTCTGCGTTGACCGCCGCTGGGTACCGAATCGAATGTTTTCTTTACTGGAGCATCGTCTTTCATGCGCTGAACATGACCAAGCCAGCGAAGCCGCTCGATTTTAATGCGCTTGACTATGTCAATGTCAGCGTACAGCTCATACAGGTCATCATTCCACCGTATTCGGTACTGTAAACTGCTCAGCGTCCAGGTTTGTGATGCATAAAGTAGGACGGGCATGATGAGCGAGTTATAGAGCGTGATTTTCGTTCGTCGAGAGAGGGCTCTGCTTCTCAATTGCCTACTGAGCCCAAAGTAACACCTGTTGGCAAGAGTTATTCTTCGTTTGATCTCAATGCTGATATCGTTGGTTGAGTTTATGCTGGATCCCAGAATAACGAAGTTCTTCACAACCTCGAAGGAGGTATTGTCAACGGTAACGTGGGTTCCAAGACGCTGGGACTGTTTGTTTGTTGACACCAAGTATTTCGTCTTATCTGCATTCACTGCCAGACCCATTCGACTTGACTCTCTTTCTAATCTGGAAAATGCTGCACTGACTTCGCGCGTATTATGGCCAATGATATCGATGTCATCAGCATACGCAAACAGCATAACACTCTTGTAGAATATTGTGCCACTACGTCTCAGATCAGCAGCTCGGATGATCTTTTCCATCATAAGGTTGAAAAAGTCGCACGATAAGGAATCACCTTGTCTGAAACCACGTTTGGTAATAAATGGTGGGGAGAGGTCCTTCCCGATTTTAACTGCGCTGCTGGTGTTGCTCAGTGTCATCCTGCAAAGTCGTATTAGTTTTGCGGGAATACCAAATTCAGACATGGTGGAGTACAGGTGCTTCCTTATTGGGCTGTCGAAGGTGGCTTTGTAGTCGACAAAAGATGGTGGGTGTCGACTTGTTTTTCTTGAGTCTTCTCCAAGATTTGTCGTAACGTGAAAATCTGGTCGATGGTGGACTTTCCAGGTCGGAAGCCACACTGCTAAGGTCCGATCAGTTCGTTTACAATGGTCTTCAATCTTTCACATAAAACGCTAGACAGGACCTTATATGCAATATTAAGAAGGCTTATCTCACGGTAATTGGCACAGATAGTGGGATCGCCTTTTCCGGAATATCATCTCTATTGGCGGGATTGTTGTCAGCGTCGCCATTTAGAAGCTTAGAGAAGTGTTCCCTCCATAACGTCAGTGTACTCTGGACATCTGTCACTAGATTCCCGTTTTCATCCTTGCAGGAAGATGCCCCGGTTTTAAAACCATCGGCAAGGCATCTTATTTTTTCGAAAAATTTTCGGGCCTCATTCCTGTCACCATTCATCTCAATCTTCTCCTGCTCGCGCTTGCCTCTTTTTTTCCGTCTGAAAATACGTCTCTCTCCCCCCTCCTTTTTTCTTTGTATCGCTCCTTAGCAGCGCGCGTTACAACCGACTGCAGGGTGGCTTTGTGGGCGGCGTCTTTCTCTGCAGTGGCGTCGCGACACTCCTGGTCGTACCGGCGAGGGCGGTGGTAGCCAATCACCTCTTCAGCAGCCGCACGCATGGAGTTGGAAATGTGTGTCCACTGCGCGCATATATCATCGATTGGAGGAGTGCTTTGAAGCAGGGGTGAGAGTCGAGTGGCAAAAGCATCGGCTGCCTGTTTCGATTGTGGCTTGTCGACGTCTAGCTTTCTCTGTGTAGGGTTGCGTGTATTCTTAGCTGCGCACAGACGTGTACGGATCTTGGCTGCAACAAGATAGTGATCCGAGTCAATGTTTGCACAACGGATAGTGGGTACACCCAATACACTGGAAGAGTGCCTTCCGTCCATCAAAACGTGATCAATTCGATTTTTGGTTTTTTGATCAGGGAACATCCAGGTGGCTTTATGAATATTGAGATGCTTGAATCTAGTTCTACTTACGACCATGTTTCTTATATTAAAAAATTTAACCTTGATGCGGATTATGGCAAGTCGTTCGTTCACAGGTGTGAATTGCAGGACGTGGGGCCGTAGTCTTTTGCCAACTACAAATCCGCATCCAAACTCGTGCTTCTTCGTATGGCCGCTGTAGTAGATATCACAGGGTGCATGCCGAATGCAACCCTGTCCCTTCCATCGCATTTCTCGGATAGCAGTGATATCAGCTTTGTATCTTTCCAAGACATCAGTCAGTTGGATAGAGCCACCTTCCCAATGAAGGGTTCGGACATTCCAGGTGCATATCCGTAAATCATTATCAGTTTTTCGTTTGCGGAAGTCGTCATCAGATTTGGGGATCAGTTTTCTTCTTTTCTTAATTGTTTTCATTGAAATTGGTTTTTGCGGGTGGGCTTCAAACCCGACGCACAACCTATTTTAAGCCTAGGGGGGCCTTCGCTCAGATTAGCCGCCACACTAACGGTTGTCAGTTTTGACGTTGCCCAGGAAACACCACGTGGAGGTTTGAGTCGACTTGAGGCGATTTCACAAAGATTATGCTGGCCTCGCCAGGTTGAGACAGTCAGACATGTTACATTGTAAAGGTTCGTCCCCAGATTCCCAAAGAAAATATAAGATATAAAAATAATTTAGAGATCACCGAATCCTTGTCTGTGGCTTTATTGTTGATGGTAATCGTTGTGCTTATTTCGTTATCGATGTCCCTCGACAGTCTTCATGACCCAGACGTTCTCCAGCAGTCTAGTCTACAGGTAGTAACATGAGCACAGAGGGGAAGTAAGCTAGATATAAAGGGTGTTTTTTATAGAGTGATACAAGTTTAAATCATAATAAAACATAATATATATTTTTAATATCAATGAAACGGGCTTTATGAAATGGGATGAAATGGGCTTATTATGACATTAATGTTTAAATATGATTTTGGCCATGTGGCCGCTACGGCTGGCGCGTACAAGGCGCAATCTGGAACACCAATTTTCAAACTTTTCGCAGCATTTGCGGCCGTATCTCGCCGATAACTCTTCGAATGTTGATTTGCAGGTCTTCAATTGTTTGTGGCTTATCGACGCAGACAAGTGACTTTATATAACCCCAAAGAAAATAATCCAATGGGGTTAAATCACACGATCTTGGGGGCCAATTAATTGGGCCATTTCGTGAAATTATTTTTTTGTCAAAAGTTTCCTTGAGTAAATAAATTGTACCGCCAGCTGTGTGGCATGTGGCTCCGTCCTGTTGGAACCACATATCAGCAAGATTAATGCCAGCTAATTGAGATACGAAAAACTTAGAATCATGTTCCTATAACGTTCACCATTGACAGTAACATTCTGACCATCATCGTTTTTGAAGACATATGGGCCAATGACTCCGCCAGCCCATAAATAGCACCAAACAGTAATTTTCTGTGGATGTAATGGTGTTTCGACAAAAGCTTGTGGATTCTCCTCACTCCAAATACGACAATTCTGTTTATTTACGTACCCATTCAACCAAAAATGGGCTTCATCCGAAAATAAAATTGTTCATGGAAATTCAAAATCAATATCAATTTGTGCTTCAGCCCATTCGCCGAATTGGCGGAGCATACGATGGTCGTTTGGCTTTAATTCCTGCACAAGTTGAATCTTGAAAGGTTTTAAGCCAAGATCTTTTCGTAAAATCTTCCATAAAGTGGAAGAACACAACCCCAGTTGCTGAGAACGGCGACGAATTGATTGTTTAGGATCATTTTCAATGCTTTCCTGTACAGCGGCTACAGATTCTTCAGTGCTCACTTTTCGGCGTCTCACGGGATGCACATTATCAGTAACAGTAAATGTGGTCCGAAAACGATCTATTGTTCTTCGAATTAGCAGCTCTGAAGGACGATTATGTACGCCATTAAATGGACGAAGTGCACGATAAGTTTGACGAACAGAACCATTATTTTGATTAAAAATTTTCACAATTTGCACGCGTTGCTCTGGTGTAAGTCGGTCCATAATTAAATGTTAAAGCAAACTTAACAAAAAGCAGCTATCAGCTGGGTGGTCAAATCAAGTAGTGATGCCAACTCAAAGTTGTATCACTCTATAAAAAATACCCTTTACAATGGGTCGACTAAAAAATACGAACCCCACTGCATATTCCAGGATTGAGGAAGTTTTGGAATAGGCTGCTCAGGGACCGGAGATCAGTAGTAGTTGGCTAGTACAAAAACTTCGCACTTAGAACTGATAAAAGTCTGGGCCGTGAGAGAAAGGATTGAGGTTAGGTTCTCTGCACTAATTTCACTGGCACTGCTCTATTTTATAGGTTAAGTTTAGGCACACACACTTCTTGTTTGTAGCTGATTTTCACTAATAATTTGGTGCAATATCCTTCTTGATGTCTTTCGTATATAGTTGCTGACCTCCTGTGGTCGTTCAAAATGGACGATGCTGCGATGTCGGTTGCCTTCAACGTCACTGCTGTGTCGTTCTGCTTCAACGGCTTGATTTGCTGCTTCTTTGGAATCGACTACTCTACCTACGAGGTGTTCAGACTGTTCAGATTTGTCTCTCTTCGCCTTTTATAGGCGGCAGCCGGTTGTCGCTGGCTGTGTAAATAATGTGGTTAATTGCTGTACTAAGCTTATCGCCCATATATTTCCTTTGCATGTGTTGGTGGTTAGCTTCTCGTTCATTCTTCCAGTTGTATGCCATTTTGAAATTTCATATATGCTGCCTCTAAGCATACCAAATCAGCCAAACAAGCTTGGAATAAGCTTTAAACAATCTTAGAACCGTAAGCATCAAGCTTGGAAAAAGCTTTAGATTACTATTGGAAAATGCTTACAAGTAATTGTAGAATAAACGAAAACGATCCCTTGGAAAAATATTCCTTACTATAAGCTTAATCCAAGTGTTTCTTTACAATTGGAAATTAGTATTTGAATAAGCTTAATCCAAGTGTTTATTTACAATTGGCAATTAGTATTTGAATAAGATTTTTCCAAGTGTTTCTTTACAATTGGAAATTAGTATTTGAATAAGCTTTTTCCAAGTGTTTCTTTACAAATGGAAATTAGTATTTCAATGCGCAACTTGTATGTATAAATATATTTGCCAAACAATGCGCAGCCATCTTAAATTGATAAATAAGAATATAATTAAGAAAGATAAGAAAGAATATAATTAAGAAGATAAATAAGAAGATTCGCAGGTTCGAGAAGCTGTACCGTCCTCAGTTCTCAATATCAAACTCGACTTGCCTTCAAGGAAACTTGCCTTGTTGCGTTTTAAGCCCTCAGTTGTGGGTTCTTGTCCTTTAAATTGAATATTTTCCACAATTAACTCTGAAGATTTCTATATTTAGTTTCCATAATTCTTAAATGTAGTAAAGACCAAAGAAAGTGAAAAGAACCACGACCGAACCCGGACTCAAACCGGGGATGTCTGGGTTGATAGTCTAGCGCGTTCTCCATTAGACTACACAGGCCAACAGTTAACAGCAATCGCAACTTTGAACAGTAGCAAAATTATTACCTTGGCTAACATTTTGCAAGTATGATTGGAAAACACTTACTTTCTGTTATTTACGCAATAATTCTACAAAGCAACTTGGAAATTTATTACCTACGCAAGTGTTTTACAAGCGTGCTTGGAAAAGGCTTGGTTTTTGCATTGTATGTAAGCTTAATTCAATCACTATTTCTAAACGGCTGATTGGGTAGTGTCTGCCGCTCAACCGTGTCAATGTATGCGTTGGTCGAAAGCTACCCACTGGTAATTTTAGGGTGCATTCCGACTGTCTATTGAAACTCCGAGCAAATTATGTATGTTGTTGTTCACTCGGAGTCTCCTTATGTCTGGTGGGGCCTACCCACTGGTAATATTTGAGTGGTTGACCGGTGCACTGAAAATGACTATTCGCTGCCTCGTGTTGCTTCTCTATGTTTCATCAATGTCTTAGGGCGCTATAGGCTCGTACTCGCTCTCTGAGCGTGAGGTATCTTCGCCGCTCACTGGTGTCCATGTGCGAGTGGTAAAATGGCGGCTGGCGGTTTGTTGAAACTCTCGCTCTGAGTAAATTGTGTGCTCGCTCGCAGTTATGGCTCTGAGTAAATGGTGTATTTGTTCGTCATGATTTTCCAGTTAATTTCTGGCCTGATGCTAAGCCTTTATATAAATGATGCTAAATCTATATGTATGTGAAGATGATATTTTGCCGTGTTATTTCTAGCTTTAACCCTTTTCGGTCCCTTCCTACATTTTTAGCCCTTTTAGGTCGCATGGTACTTTGACATGGGTATTTTTATACCACGTCTGTTATTTTAACCCTACTCAATTTCAGGGATCTATCCGACCTTGTAACCCGACCTGACCCTGATGTTTTAAATAAAATATAATATAATTTTCGAATTTCGTTTAGCTTTTATTTAGACCAAGTTTTATTAGCAAGAATTAAACTGACTGCAAATGTTTGAATTTAACAATTTATAGCCAATTGATTTTAAGTTAGTTAATTTTACAATAATGTTCTTTCATAAATCCGTTTATTACTGCTAGCGCTTGTTCCTGGCCTAAGGCCTTGGGTTCTTTAACCTTGACGAGGGTGTCAACTCACCCTGGGTGTATTAAATGAGTTTTATTAACACGTCTTGACATATCTGGCGGCTTCACACAAACCCCTCCAGACGCTTCATAGGCCTTTAGAACAGGTTTTTTGGTGTCTGACCTCCTCGGTCAGGGTAAAGTTCCAGCAGGTAATCTGGGGTCATGATACCTTTAAGATTGGGTTCTCTGGTATCGAACCGGCTTAATGCTAAACGAAAATTTACAGTTTTGGCATTAAATAATGTAGGTAAAATTTGTGTTACTAATTTTGTCCTTACAACTTTTTCACTATCTTAAGCCAATGCCTTCCATTTTTAGTAAAACAAAAACGTTAACGAAACATTTACTAAACATTCACGAAAAATAAAAACTACATTTGTGAAACAGTAGACGATTTGATCATGGTAAATTAATTTATGTATAAATTGTTTAAATTAATAAAATTAAAATGTTTCTCTTAGATAATATCATCAAATAATAAATTTTTAAACAATATTAATTGTTTGGTACGGTATACTTTTCTGTGGAAATGCCCACATCTAAAAAATTCGGAATGTTATAACGCCAAAACTTTTTCCTTTGGGTATTATTTCTTTTTAAATTTCGGCGTTATTACACAGTGTGTGAATTGCTGACTTCAAAATAGTAACAGCACAAGAACTTTTGCTTTGCTTACACATTTTTCAGTAAAATAAAAAAATTGTTTTCAAATACTTACTCAACAAGCTGTAAGCAACATTGCAAAAGCAAAGCGCAAGTACGAAAAACAAATAAAAGATGATTTTGGTTCTGCTAGCTGCGCAGAAGATTCTGCTTACGAAGTAAGCCGAATGAAATGCTTCGAAACGAATTGCAGCAACTGCAAGCAGTTAGCTGTTGTTTTCGTTTTCGTTTTCTTTGCTTTGACTTTTCTTTTTTGCTGCTCTAGTTCTTGCTGTCGAAAATCTAAAATGTTTGCTGTGCTTGATGAACAAACAGTAAGATCATAGTTGTCGTTTGCTGCTGCAGTCAGTTAGTATTATCAGAGCGACAAAAAAGTAAAGTCAAAGAAAACGAAAACAACAGCTAACTGCTAACAGTTGCTGCAATTCGTTTCGAAGCATTTCATTCGGCTTACTTCGTAAGCAGAACCTTCTGCGCAGTTAGCTGAAGCAAAATTATGTTTTATTTTTTTCGCATTTGCTTCTTACTTTTGCTGATTTCTTTTCGAAGTCGTAGCGATGCTATTGATATGCATTAAAAATTGTCAAGCAATTTCAAACACTGCTATTACATGCTTTTGGGCACTATGGCGTTTCCTGGTTTGAACTTTCTGACGTTGGACGATATGACGACGTGTAGGGCTTCATTGCATATGGTTTTCGCCCAAAATAATAGGTCTTAATGCCTTATCCAAATTCATATGGCCCAAATTCCAAAATATTTTGCAACAAATAATACAGAGCATTTTTGGGCGTTGTGACCCTCACTGGTTTGGGCTTTATGACACTGGGCGATAACTCTCTACGCCGCCACACTGGGCTGCTACCTTAAACAGAAACGTTAGTTATTGGTTTTTATTGGTGTTGTTTTTGGTCTTTGGCCGTAGAAAACGAAAAAGCAAATATTTGCATTTCCTGGGTATGTCAGAGTTCCAAAATGCATTTTTACAATGCATCAGTGTGTTTTATTTTGAATGGGTCCTAAGTTGTTTTTTTTTTATTTCATCAATGCATTTATACAATTATATACAATAAAGTTTGCGCTCCATTGCCTAAGAGCTATAAAGGAGCAACTACATTGGCTTAATATTTATTTATTTATTTATTTATTATTAATTCATGTGTAATAACTAAGCCTTATTTGGCCAATTACTCTATTACAAGACGTATTAGTTTGAGTTTCTTAAGCAAAAACAATATTGTGTCTTACAATTACTTATAAACTATTTATTAATTTTAATTGAAATGCACAAATCCAGAGCGGCTTCCCCATCAACGAAAATTTATTCTCAGAAAAAAAAAAGTTAAGGTAAGATATTTACTCCCAATTACTTTAATTAGTTAAATATTAGTTGTATCAACCATATTTTAAGCGGAGGAAGAAAATATCTTCATTAGTTGAGAAAGTATGACCATTGCATCAACGACAAATTAAAAAAGAAAGAAAAAATATTTTTAAGCTATATGAAATTTTAATTAAGCAAAACAAAGTTAAATTATAATTAAGTTATCGCATTTATTCAAATTTTTTTGTTTTTTTTTTACTTTAATCACGTAATAATTGAAATACCAAACAATGTTTAACTATCCGTTACATTTTCGGCAATATTTTATAAATTAAACCTCAGCATGTACAATTTTGTCTAAGAGATATTGTTTAATTTGACGTTTAAAGAGATGTCACGAGCCTTCTGTATTCCACCGGTAATTCGTTATATGCCGTTGGCCCTGCACAGCCGTTACGCTGCTTGGTGGTTTCTAACCTGCATCCGCTATTACTAAGTTGTTGACACTTCTCGTGCTGCACCCATGCTCCAGTTTCCGAATTTGAACTGTGTTGTAACCAATGTTATTTTTATAGACATGTATGAGAAGTTGAAATTTAGATAACCCCACTACAGGAAGCAGTGATATGAACCGCGTAGAGTAGAGCTGTCGAGTAGGGAAGAGCCTCGGTGGATTAAAGACCAATTAGTGCCTTGTTTTGGATTCTTTGCAGCTTTTTAGTTCGTTGCTATTTTTGTAGGCCCAACACATTGGCATATCATAAGGTGGGAGTGGAAAAGCGACATATAGGTTAAGTATTTGGTATCGATTGATAATTTATATTTGAATTTTTGCAGAATTCCGAGTCCATATACTAATTTGTTTTGTACTTTCTTATATGCTGATCCCATTTCAGATTATTACTCAGCTCGATCCCCAGAAATTTCACATGCTTGTCCTCAACAACTTCCACGCCATTTATGCTCAACATAAAGTTTTCTCCCTCCATCGACTGTGGTGATATTATAATGAGCTTCGTTTTGGATACATTCATTGAGATTTTATTAAATAGGAATAACTCCTGAATCATTAAAATATCATATTCCATTTTGGCACGCAGAACAGTTCTGTTTACTGATGGGTAGAAGAGAGCCATGTTATCAGCGAATAAGAAAAGTTTTCCATTAATTGACATATTTTTAATATCATTTATGAAGATTATGAACAGTATTGGTCCCATGACACTTCCTTAGGGAACGACACAAGTTTTATCATAACTGTTCTTTACTTTCCCATTAAATACCACTTGATATCTATCGTTTAGGTAGCTTTTAAACAGTTCCAGTGTTTTTCTACACACACCAATGTACTCCAGTTTTTGAGTAGTATTTCATGGTTACCACATTCAAATACTTTTTGCAGATCAATAAATAAGCCTCCAATCTCTGAGCAGCCACGATCCAATCCTTCGCAAATAAATTCAACTGCTTGAACCAACGCTGCTTGAGTACCTGATCCTACTCGAAATCCATTCTGGTAATTGTAAATATAATCTATCTCTTCCAGGTGGTCACATGTCTGTCTTTTTATAAGCTTATCCACCACCTTTTGCTGTACTGGCAAAATTGGCCTGTAGTTTGACGTTTTAATCTTGCTTCCTCCTTTAAATACTGGCACAATTTTTTGCATTTCAAGTTTTTTAGGATAAATACCTGTAGCCACCATGAGAGAGAAAAGTTTCTGCACAGCCTTAGAAACTGCAGACGACAAATTTTTAATGACTTTAACGTGAATTTCATCCACTCCTGCAGACTTATTTTCATTAAAATTATTATTTCTTCGATTTCTTCAGCTGGTAACTCTCTCAACTCAAAACTACTTCCCGAATCATGTAAAGTCAAGAATGCATTGATGCTGTCGTCCTCATGCGATTCATTGTCAACGCCACATCTGCAGCTCGGTTCACAAAGAATGTATTCAGCTCATTGGCCACGCGCACAGAATTCGTGAGAACTGTTCCATCTTCCGCTTCAATTTCTTCCATTGAATTGCCCTTCGGCTCTCTATAAAAAATTTCATTAAATACCTTCCATGTACCTTTAGTGTCGCCTTTAGCCCTAGATACTTTGTCTTTGTAGTAGTTGGTGAAAATAATTTTCTTCGCTGCTTTTACTACATTATTTTATGCTTCCAATCGAAGACTCAGATCGCACCTATGAAGCTGTTTTTTAGGTTTTTAAAAATGTTGTTTTTCAGACAGACCAGTGAGATGAAATTTCCATTCGCCCAGAGGCACATTAAATGTTGAAGCTTCATACGGGAAGTCGACTGCTTTTTGTATTTTTCCATCGCAAATAGAATAGTATCTTCAATTTCATTGTAAAATGCATCCGGACTGGAGGCTACCATGTCAAATTTTTGAGGCAAGACGAGAACAATTTCACTCTTAATTTTTTAAAAGTCGTAGACTACTTTTGATATTAATTTATATTTTTCTGTCGGACATTGGCTTACTATTTTGCAATATATCAGGTTGTGGCACTTAAAGAGCATTCAGAGGAGGTAATCTGCAATTCCGATATACTAATGTTTGTAACTACGTTGTCAATAGAGGAAATTGATGACGGTCGCGTTATTAACTTGTGACCAATTTCCAAGCTGTAAGAGTTTAACAACAAATACAGAGATCGCACCTCCGGAGAGTCTTTCAAAACATCAATATTAGAATCGCCGATCAGCATCCAACTTTTTGTATTCACATCAATTTCTTCTAGTTGGGTTTCAAGCAGATCAATAAATGAGTCAACCGGGTATTTTTGCGATCTGTAAAAACACACAATAGTAACTGTTTTACTATCAATTTTAAGGGGTGATTACGATTTCCGTGGCCCCTCGTATGGAGTTTTGAAGTACTCTTTGAGAAAATAAGATTCGCCGAAGGATTTCTCGATATATCCTATTAGTTATCGAGATATTGATTTTTAAAAAAATTTTTACTCAACGGAACCAATATTTTAATTCGGTTATATCTTTGCTAATATTTGTCCGATCTGAATAATTTAGGTGTCATTCGAAAGATTTTTAAAATGTTTTTAATATGGAACGAAAAAATAATATGGTTCTGAATTTTACAAAATGTACTTTTACTGTAAAAGGAGCCAGATAGACTTTTATCAAAGGTTGTTTGTTGTATTCTGAAGTGCATATTGATATTTTACCTAATTTTTATAAAAAAGTGGCTCTGCCTTTTACAAATTGCACAATTATTTGTTTTTTTTAATGATATCCAAATTATTCCGATGGGTCAAATATTAGCATAGATATAGTCGACTTTACATTGACTTCTTTCAGTAAATTTTTAAAAAAATCGATAGCGCGATAACTAATCGATATATCGATAAATCCTTTGGTGAATCTTATTTTCTCAATGAGCTCTTCAAAACTGCATATTCAGATCTTGGAACCACAGAAATCGTAATCGTGTCAATTTTAATGCATGGCAAGTAAACTCTTTTCATTTGCACAAAGCCCAGATTGATATTCAATTCGAGCCTGAATTTTCCTTTGTTAGTGATTGTTATATTTTGAACTAACTTTATCTTCCCGGCGAATCGATAAAACAGTGTAACATAATTGTATGCAAATTAAATTTTAGAATGAGAGAATAGCTAGACACAAAAAAGATTGTAGCAGTGTATGTGGTTCTATTTGTTTATATTTTATGTATGATTCTACAGTTTTTATGTGTTTTATCATTTACATTTATTATAACTGGCGCAAATTAATTTATAAATATCAGACAATTTTTGGAAACGGTCTTTTTCTGTGTCCATCTACCAAGGAGATAAAACCAAGTAAGCTCAATATATTTTTAAATAAAATCTTTGTTATATTTTGTATTATAAATTTTTGAATTGTTTAAATTTATTGCCATGTTTGTTATCACAATATTGCCGAACTTAATTAAATGTTTAAATAAAACGAATAATTTATATTATATTTAAATTGCGAGTTTTATTCACACTCCTAGACACAGGAAAAGGAAACCAACAGCTTTATTCTTTGATTTAGCGAAATCATTGCAGATTCATCTTACTTGCTTGCTTGCTTGGAAAACCGAACGAAGCCACTATTAATTTGAACATTGGAGAATCTTCTAGCCGTCATTTGAACCAGTTTTCCTCGATTGATTGAAGTTGATGCCACACGCCTAGGATCCTGCAAGTAAAAGAACAAGCCAACGACAGAATAAAGGAGTGCCACCTACCAGGTTCGATCCATATTTTCGTCTAATGCTCCGCTCGCCAGCTGGTAAAGAAAGCCCGAACGCTCCAGCCGCCATGCCAGGTACGTCGACGAACACGTCTACCATTTTGCAGAGCAATCTACCACCGATCCGACCAGCTAATGTTCCTCCAACACCGAATCCTCCTCCACCTCCAATCGAACCATCCAGAGCCACCAGTACACACAGCCAGAACACACGCGAAAAAAGCGAATTAGAAAAGGTAACGCTAGATTTTCGTAAACAAATTTCAGATTGACAGGACGAATTTAAGCGCCAAATGCACGCCATACAATCTCTCGTTTGCAACAATAATGCGCAACTGCAAAGCTGTGTCACCGAACTACGAAACGAGATACGCCGATCCGAACCGCCCGCAATTTATACGAATGCACAATTGCCCACTTATGTGCCAATGGAAAATGAGATTCCGTAGCACCGATCTTCCGTGGAATCCAGCCAGCCATCTTTTAACCAACGCCAGAAGAAAATCTACCCTTTGCCAAAATTCTCCGGTTTACCAGAAGAGTGGCAAACCTTCGAAGAATCATTCATCAGCTCTACCTTGGAATTTGAGTATTCTCAATTGCATAACATCATGCGCCTGAGGGATGCTATAGTTGGAAGTGCTCTAGAAACAGTGGAATCTCTTTTGTGCAGCTCCAGAAACATTGATGCTATTATGTCTACATTGAGAGAAACTTGCGGCCGACCAGAGCAGCTCATCAAATCGCAAATAATAAAAGTGAACGCACTAAGCGTAATTGCCGAAAGCGACCTACCATCACTTATCAATTTTGCGAACAAGGTAAGAAATATGGCCACTTTTTTGGAATCTGTCCAAAGAGAGCATCACCTTACGAACTCTTCACTACTTAGCGAACTAGTCGCAAAATTGCCGATATCGCGACAAATTCAGTGGGCCGAAAAATGTTTATTGATGTCGACAGCTGCCACCATTTTGGATTTCAGACAATGGCTAGGTGGACTTCGAAGAATAGCCAATTTGGTTGCAGACTCCTTGCCTTCGACCTCGAAAACAACTATAGCAAGTCAACCTGGAACAAGGAGGTCTACATCTCAGACAACAACTGAAAACCAAGCACGCAGGTATGCTCTCGTTAGTGTTGCACCAACCAAATGCCGGGTATGTGATGGTGAGTGTAAATCAATTTTTGTTTGTGAAAATTTTCGTAGCTTATCTGCTAACGATCGATGGCACAAGGTGAAAACCTTGCGCGCCTGTTTTTCTTGCCTTAAGAACGGTCATCAAGCAGGTAAATGTTTTAGTAGACGTCGTTGCGCAATAGATGACTGCCCACATTTCCACCACCGCCTACTGCACTCTTCCACTACCAACCACGAAGCACCATTGACGACGTCGTCCGCCAACATGGAACTAACCATCTCCAAAGAGCGACGAAACTGTCACGCAGCCGCGAACCGAGAAGATGACTCCGTGCTATTCCAAATGATCCCGGTAAATCTTTACGGCAACGGAATAATAAAGAAAATTTATGCGTTTGTAGACGATGGATCCAACGCAACGATGATAGATGCCGAAATAGCGCGTGAGTTGAATTTATGTCGAGCGGATAGCGTACTCAAACTTCAGTGGCTTAATAAAGAAATTGCACGCGAAGAATCCAAAATTGTTGAGTTGCTGATAAGTGGTGTGGAAGATAATGCCAGGAAATTCAAGATGTCGCAAATTTTTGTCACGTCAAATTTAGCGTTGAAAACTCAATCTCTGAATGTAAAAGATTTGACTGCATGTTATTCTCATCTCGCAGGGCTGCCATCTTTGAGTTATTCACACGTACAACCAAAAATGCTTATTGGTTTAGCTCATGCGTTTTTAACCGTGCCCATTGAAATCCCACGATGCTCTCCTAGCCCAGGACCAGTTGCGGTAAAAACCATACTTGGATGGATAGTATATGGCCCAGTAGGTGGTGAAGCGCACACAAAACAAAAAGTAGTATGCCACGCTCGAAACGTAAGTAAAAATAGTATTGCTTATAATGAACTTTATGAAATCATTCGAAGCTATTTTGATATTGAAAACTTTGGTATACGAGCAAATGTAAAACTAGTCCGCTCTGATGTAGACGAAAGAGCTCTCTCTATATTAGAAAACAAAACTCGACGTGTCGAAAACCGATACGAAGCGGGACTATTATGGCATCAAGACAATATAGTATTTCCTGATAGTTTTAATATGGCATTGAATCGCTTGGTGAGCACCGAGAAGAAAATGGAACGAGATCCAATTTACGCCCAGGAGTATCGAAACAAAATTAAAGAATATGTCGAAAAGGGTTATGCAAGAGAACTTTCAGGGAAGGAAGCAAACAAACGAACAAATAAAACATTTTATCTGCCACACTTTGGTGATATTCAAGAAGTTAAACCGATCGGACGTGTTATTACATAGCTCCGCAACCTCGCTCACCGTTCTTAATACAAAAAGAAATATAAAAGCCCTAACTCTCTGTGCAAGTTCTGTTGGCCTAGTTACAACAATTAATTATTGCGAAAAACGCAAAGAATTAAAAAACACAAGAATAAATTAACTGTCAAATTGCAATTCAGCAAAATAATTTGTTTGTGACAATCCAGTGCGACACCAAAAATAAACTATAAACAAAAATCAAAAAATAAAAATAAGCCAAAACAACAATAAATAACTGTTATTCATTCGGCTAGAACTTATTATTAAAGCAATTTACCGATTTTGACCTAGTTACGCTAAAAACAATTAAAAAAAAAGCATTTAAATATGGAAAAAAGCTGTGCTTCATCTCTATGCACCGTGGAAGACCACAATGCAACAAAGGTGGCATGCAAGGGCCTGCGTGATAAATCTTTCCACGCTTGTTGTATAGGCTTATCTAAGAGAAGTCTGACATATTTAACTTAACTTTTCATTTTACTGCGACGAGTGCAAGGATATTTCACTCTCACACGTCCTTCTTGCAGTAAAGTGCCTAAGTGATAAAACAAACTCGCTACGGTCTGACACTAAACAATGTTTAAAAAAAATAAGTGAGCAAGTTACTAAGGTCGATGGGGTCTCAAAAACTGCCGAAGATCTCAGCAGCTTTATTGAATCCGCAAAATCTGACCTGGATACAAAAATATTCAAACTATCAAGTAACCTTATAACAGTCACGGACACCATAGCTGATTTAAAAAATAATGTGTCATCTTTTGAAACCGCGATAACCAAAATCAATGTCTCTTTAACGCATAAATATAAAACAACTGACAACGAAAAACGTACAATACAAAACATATAGGAAAATCTCGCTGTTCTTAGAATGGACGTCGACACCATGATACAATCCAATTCAAGGGTAACTTTACCACCACCTCAGCAGCCAGATCTACTAATTGAAGTTTTATACCATAAGGTAAATGAAATGAGTGATGATCATGAAATATTTCGGGTGTCGCTTGCTGAAATTACTTATTATATCAGATATGCTCCAGAAAGAGTTCAGAACATCCCAGAATCACCCCATCATAACGCTTCTTCTATCTTTGAAGAAATCATAGAAGCTACCGATCCTACTTCACTGGTTCATTCTTTGCGCTCACCACCGGCGTCTCTCTCTGATAAAGAAATGGGGCCACCTATTGCTATTCCTGTGGCTTCACCGCGCAAATTGATCCATAATTTTGGAACATCATGGACATCATCTGAATGGGATAACCGCATCAAAAAGCTGAAGAGTGTGAATGATAGACTAAAAACGACATTGTTTGTTAAGGGCCTCCCAGTAAAAACTACAGTATCCTGGCTGCGTAATTATTTTCAGAAAAAATTTGGTTTCGCAATTTCTGACTGCATAAAAATGTCTCTCAAGGCCAGAAAATTCTGCAGTTTTAAGTTGGACATTCCAACTCAATATGTATGGATGTCTCTAAACATCTCTGGTGGCATAATGATGCATGGTAAGTGGAAAATCTCCGAGTGGATAGACAACCCTGAGAAGAAGCTGAAGACACCTAGAAATAGCAGCGATAATAACGATGATCATCATATAAATAGAACTATGAGTATTTGTATTTGTATTTGTATTTGTATTTTCATCAAACAGAGACAACTCTTACAGACTACTTATGAACAAGATATATACATTAAAAATTCACTAAATTACACTAACAAAATTTATTTAATAAATATAATGACAAGAGAAAAAGAAATAAGTAAAATGTTACTTTACTTTAATGAAATAAAGATTTATCACAAGATTGAATACAAAACTTACAAAGAATTAAATGACATTAAAATAAATAAAGCACAATTAAATATAAAGTGATGAATAGAGTAAATAATGCCAAAAAGAATATGATTAACTAGAATAAAATGTTAGTAGAAGCATGAGATGAGATTTAAAACACATTCTTGTGGTAGAGTTAAAAATGTCAATGAATGGCAAGATTTGATTCGTCTCAATAATGCAACGAGTAATCGGTTCGTTCCGAGCATAAACACATCTATGGAAAGGAACCCGGAAATTAAACTGACTACGAAGATGCCGAGATGGTGAAATAAAGTCCAGCATTGCAAGTAGCGTAGGGTCTTGAATATGATAGTGGACCAAGTCATGAACAAAAATAATAGATTGAAATAATAGATTGAATAATAAACCTTTGCCAGATTGTAACTGGTCTTATAAAATAAATGTTTTTCCCAAATTTTCTCCTTTTCCAAAATATACTTCAATTCCTCTATCCTCTTCCGTTCAAAAATCATTAAAATCTAAACGCATCTCGTTTAACCTTAACCCTGAATCTGACTCCCTCTACATTAAAAATACACCTAAAATCCACAGTACATCCTATCCTAATTTCGTGCACTTTCATACTCTAAGCCCATCTCCATCTGATCCAATTATAATTGAGCCCTCGAACCAACCTGTCAGTCCGAAGTCATTCCTAGACCCTCTACTACTACCAAGAGTCAAATTAAAGTTAAATTCTTGCGCAGACACTGAGAGTAGATATGCCCTTTCTCGCCTTAGAGAGAACAGTGTATTTGATAACGTTCGTCTGTATCTCGCCTACATGCACAAAGCCCCTGATTCAACATGCATTGAAGGCAAGACTAAAACTAATCTTAAAGTTTTAATTCAGCAAGAAGGTCTGCCTACCGATGTTGATGACTTGCTTAACTTATTTATTCATTTTCACGACCAAATCGGCGTGACGATCGATCAAGTCAAAGCGGATCTGGATACTTATAGTGCTCACGTCAGGACTAAACATGTCTCCCTTCTTCAAAAATCGCGTAAAGACCAACAACAATATTATCGTCCCTAACTCCCATTTCTTAAATATATTTTACCATAACTGCGGCGGCATGAGAAGCAAATTAAATAAACTTTATGTTGACGCCAAATCATGTCACTTCAAATTTCTAGTATTCACTGAGACATGGTTAAATGATACCTTCAATAATGAAGAAATTCTTGACAGTAATTGGACTGTCTTCAGAAACGATCGGGATTACTCCTCTACTGGTCTTTCTAGAGGAGGTGGCGTTCTCATAGCAACTCACAATTCTCTTTCAAGTGAGCTAATAGATACGCATACCCATAAACTTTTTGATCACCTGATAATTAAAGTCTGTTCAGGAAACAGTCTTTTTATGTACATAGGTGTCGTTTACATTCCTCCCGGCTCAAGTGAAACAACATACAACGAGCTATGTGAAACACTGTCCTCCTTTACATTCACTCTTAAAGAGGAAGATAAGGTTGTTATTCTTGGTGACTTCAACCGGCCAAAATCTCTTTTGTCGTTGATGAAAATGACATGTATCTTCTTCCTGTTAACCTTTCTAATGCCATAGATTTCTGCATAGAAGCAGAAAATTTATTACCATACAGCTTTAACAGTTGCTTTCTCTGCTAACGACATTACTTTTACCCAGTCTTATAATAACTCTATTGCATACGATTACCTCAACGCCGATTACGATAGTATTAAATGTTATCTAAATGCTCTAAACTGGAATAATATTCTATCCAACATAGATTTAGACAGCGCTGTCTCAAGATTTTATCAGCACATTTTTACTGCTATCGAAAATTATGTGCCAAAAATAAAGAAAAAGAATAAGCTTTCGGAGCCATGGCTAGGCAAAAATCTCAGATTTTTGAGAAACCAAAGAAACAAAATTTACAAACTTCTCAAAAACACCGATAATGTAAGCGATGAACTGAAGCTAAGATATGACGAGCTATCTAAAGAGTTCTCTATCAAGTCAGAAGAAGCGTATAAGTTGTACACTAACCTTATCGGCGAGAAAATTGTCGAAGAGCCACAAAAATTTTTTGACTTCGTTAACATGAAGCAAAAATCTAGCGGCTATCCATCTTCTATGTTTAAAGGTGATGTCAATTCCTCCAACCCTCATGAAATAAGCAACTTATATGCAGACTATTTTAAAGAAGTTTTCTGTGTTTTCACAAGTAATACTTATAGTTCCCCTCCGTTTTCAGGAATTTACCCTATAATTAATCATATCCAACTAACGTGTGATGAGATATCTAATGCGATTAAAGAAATTGATACAAATAAAGGACCCGGCCCAGACTTGTTACCCCCGCACTTACTAGTCCGATGTTTAGACACACTTATCTTGCCTTTATATATAATATTTAACAAATCTCTACTCCAAGGATCTTTTCCATCGTATTGGAAGATATCTCACCTAACACCAATATATAAAAATGGCGATAAAAGGTCTGTTGAAAACTATAGAGGAATCGCCATATTATCGGCTATTCCCAAATTGTTCGAAAAAATTATATGCGCAAAACTAACATCTATTATAAATCCTTTACTCAACGAACAGCAACATGGTTTCCGTAAAGGTAGATCAACCACAACAAATCTAATGGCTATGATCTCTGATGTTTTAAGTAAAATGGAAAAAGGACATCAAGTGGAGGCAATATACACCGACTTTAGCAAAGCTTTTGATCGAGTCGATCATGATATCTTGGCTTCCAAATTGGAAAAAATTGGTATCTCAGGATCTTTGCTCAGTTGGCTGAAGTCCTATCTCCACGACAGGTCTCAGTTCGTAAAATTTCAAGGTACCTTATCCAAACAGATTTTAGTTACATCCGGCGTACCACAAGGTAGTCACCTTGGTCCACTTCTCTTTAATATTTTTATCTCAGACCTATCTGATATTCTTTGGGATATCCCACATCTAATGTATGCAGACGACCTAAAAATGTACCATGTTATTAAATCGGAAACAGATGTAATTTACTTACAGTCGAAACTGTCATCTCTTGAGCACTGCTGCAATCAAAATAAACTCCATCTTAATGTTAAGAAATGCTG